>QUWT01000781.1:10867729-11404475 GCA_004329165.1 Spatholobus suberectus | reverse complement strand
AATTATAACACACTGATAAATAAACTTTTTAAACACACTTTTTTTATGAAATTCATATTAATTTTATTATATTTATGAGTTTCGATTCATTCTTCATGATAAGTTTCATTTTTAAATTAATAAAATTTATATGAATTTCAATCAATAAAAAAATAATAAAAGTGTAATCTTAATACTCGTCTTAATTAAGTATATTAATTTATATCTTCTCAATTTAAATTAGAGAAACGCTAGTAACAAATTGCTTTTAATTGACCATTCTTCGTTTATGAGTTAATTATACGTGAATATCATCAAATAAACTTCGAATTCTTAGAGAGACTGATATATAATTTACTTCATAATAAAATATATATGATTTTAAAAATGGTAAAAGAGTGTACGTTTCTGATATTCTCTTTTAAATTTTTGCACAATTTTAGCATATGAATTTTTTTTATGGGTAAAATATGTTTTTGGTCCCTCTAAAATTTGTCAAATTCGGTTTTAGTTCCTCTAAAATTTTTTGCCCTATATTGGTCCCTCTAATTTGAAAATGTACCATTTTTTGTCCTCAAAATAACCTTTAATAGTAATTATAAAGCGCTATCTAAACTACTTTGAGGACTAAAGGTGGTGTATTTTCAAATTAGAGGGACCAAAATAGGATAAAAAAATTTAGAGGGACTAAAACCAAATTTGACAAATTTTAGAGGGACTAAAACATATTTTACCCTTTTTTTATTTATATGTACGTTTCTTTCACAAGTGAAAATCTAACGCAAGAGAAATCTTTCTCTGCTGGTGCATACAGAGTTGTATTACCCTCCATCTTTTTATAAGCAAATAAAATTATATTATAGAGGGAATTGAACTTTAGTACAAGGTATGCTAAAGTCCAACAAAAAATGTCTGATACAATATGTTATATGACCTCCAAATAATATCAAACAAAGTAAAAACCAATAACAATATATGTAAATATGTGTGAAGCCAATAAGATGTTGTGTACGTAAGCCCTTGCCATTACATGCAGCCACGATCCAGGACCATTCCCCTGCAAAAATCCATTCCACGACATTTCCATCATAAAGCCAATAGCGGATAACAAATGGTACTGTAACCAAGCTCCGAGTCTTTGAAAAAGCACCACAAATTCCTTATCCTAGTGGCAAAAGATGATGGGATATCTGCACAATAGACTTGTAGGAAAGCATACCTGCAACGTAAAGATTTATCCAATATCAAATGCGCCCTAATGATACTTTCAAAGTGGCCAATGCACGAAACATTATGGGCTTAATTGCACTTTTTATACTCATAGTTTCATAATTTTGCAAATTTTGTCTCTCAATTTTTTTTTTCATGCATCTTATCCTCATATTTTTAAATTTTCATAAATTTTGCCCTTCTTTTAGTTGAGCATCCATTTGGTTAGTTGACCGTTGATGTGACAATGTTAACTGCTGATCTAACACTTTGATGATGATGTGGTAGTACACGTGGCGTTGACATGGATTAATGATGTGGCCATGATGTGGCATTGACATGATTATGTGTGATTAGGAGGCAAATGTGTAATATTTTGAAAGTATGGGAACAAAACGAGAGAAAAATAATAAATGGTAAAAATGTTGATATTTGTTGTCTTTGAACCTCTTTGAACCATTCTAACATACACACACTACTTCTCACAAACTAAACCATGTCATTGTCAGCAGTCGTAAACCACTATTTGACTCCTCCTTTAACCCTACCCGACCACCCAAAGCCATGAAATGGTACTATATAATTCTTGAAAGGTTTCTTACTGAAATTTTCAATACTATCATACAAGTATATGTTCAAAGAAATGAACTTGAAATGTAGCTTTCATGGTTTTTTCTTTGAAAAGAATAAAAATGGAATACTTTCTTCAAACTAATCCATTTTATGCCTTATGAATTTGTGATTGATAATTAATATGACATCAGAATTTGTTGGGGTCAGAGGAATTCTATTTTGCTAGATTTGCTACTTGTTGGAAGAAAATTAATTAGGAAGTTTAAATAGAAAAAGACTCTTAGACCTAATTTATAAATAATAATAGGAGAGTAAGAGAAAGGTATTATCTTCTGTGGTCAAAATTTATAATAGATGGAGAGTTTATAATACAACGAAGGAGCTACTAAAGAACTTACAAGAATTATTTTATCACTTCCACAAATTTTAGTAAGGTTTTGCTTTGAATAAAATCATTTTAGAATTTTAAACTACCTCCAAATTCAGTCCAAATGCTTTTGAAATAGACCTAAAAATTCAAATAAAATCTTAAAATGAATAGAAGAAGATAAAAATATTAAATACATAAAAATAAATATATTTAAATTAAATAGTATTAAATAAAAATAAAACGTAAAGTATGTACAATTTTGTACATCATATCTATGCAAAGTAGATGAAAGGAAAATTATCAGTGAATACATGACTAATTACAATTGCACACTCAGTTTTTCAGAGGACCAGATTCTATGCATAATAAATGAGTATGTGTTCATGCTTTTGGTAGTAGGGTTGGGTTAAAGGGGGTCAAATGGTGGTTTACAATTGACAATGACATGGTTTGGAATGTGAAAAGGTAGTGTTTGTAGATTAGAATGGTTCAGGGAGGTTTAAAACAACAAATACCAACATTTTTATCATTTTTACCATTTATTATTTTTCTCGCATTTTGCCCCCATGCTTTTGAAATATTATACATTTTGTCACCATACTTTGGAAATATTGCACATTTTGCCCCTATACTTTCAAAGTCTTACACATTCCCCCCCGCCCCCCTAATCACACGTCATCCTGCCAATGCCACATCGTCGCCACATCATTAATCCATGTTAGTGCTGCGTGTATTGCCATATCATCATCAGAGTGCTACGTCAACAGTCAATGTTGTCACATCAGTAGTCAACTAACAAAATGGATGCTCAACTAAAAGAAGGGCAAAATTTGCGAAATCATGAAACAATGGGACAGAAAATGCAATTAAGCCAACATTATGAGGTGCATTATCCCACTCACATATAGAAAAATCCAATTGCGATGGCTATCCACTTTGATATAGTGAATAACGATAAAAACCCAAAGGCCTATATTGTAACAATCCATTGGCATAGTTGTAGCACGACAATCACTACTTAAGGGATTTTTGAGCATAAGTAATTAGGTAGTGCGTCTTGCCATCCATTCTAAATCAATCCTGACAAGTATTCTTCCGCTATGCACCCTCCAAAATGGTTTACACTGATTCCCTTTGAGGTTAAGCATGCTGTTGGAGATGTCAGCTAACTATGAAGATGATACACCTAAATTGTATTATTGTTGAATAGAAGGATGATATATTGTATTTATAAGAAGATAAGTACACAACTCAACAATAAAACCATTTAACTAACTATAACAGTGAAACTAACAAGTTGTTAACTAACTTTTATTTTGTTACCCACGACAAGCTCGAGAGTGTATATTAATCACTCTTAGCTTGGACAACAATCTACTACACAAATGAGGATCCAATGGTTTGGTCAGAATATCAACAAGCTGGTCGGTTGATGGTACAAACAATAAATGAAACAATTTTGCTTGAAGTTTTTCCTCGACAATGTAGCAATTAATTTCGATATGCTTGGTCCTTTCACGAAAACTAGGATGGGCAGCTATATGCCTTGCAGACTGGCTGTCATAATACAATAATGCAGATGAAACAAAGGAAACAGACAAATCAATGAGCAAATAGTGCAGCCACTGAAGTTCACACACTGTGGAAACCAAAGCTCTGTATTTGGCATTAATGGAAGAACAACTAACTGTGGATTCTTTGATTTCCAAGAAATGAGAGAGTTGAAGAGGTATATACAAAAACCAATAATTAATCTTCTAGTTCCCAAGCATGTGGCCTAATTAGCATCACTAAAAGCTTTGAGTTGCATAAAGGAATTAGCAAAAAGGAACAACCCTTGAATGGGGAAGGCTTTATTGTTGTGCAGGACTCGTAATGAAGCCTTGTAATGAGTAGTAAATGGAGCAATCATGTGCTTGTTCAATTGTTCGACAACAAAGATGATATCAGGCCTTGTTGTGGTCACGTATAGAAGGCGACTAATTGTTATGTCTTTGGCAAGAGTACTGAATCGTGCAAGTAGTCAAATGATGAGTTGACACTATAAGAAAGTAGGCGTGTAGCAACTGATTTTTTTGTCACTAAGAAGGACAAAGCAGTCGCTATTTGATTTAATGACCAATTGAGAGACCGATTTTTTTCAGTCACTATAACCTTGGTCGTTATCCTATAGGGACTGACTCAATGACCACTATGTCAGACTAATTCAACGAGTGCAATTAAGAGTCCGATTCAGCGATTACTCATTAGAGATTGATTCAGCAATTGCCCATCAGAGACCAATTCAGTGACTGAAATTTAGAAAGTGATTCAGTGACTGAATTTTAAAGACTGATTCAGTGACTAAAACTCAGAGATCGATTCAGTGATTGAAAAGCAAAGACCAATTCAGTGACCGATTTAGTGACTGCATTTACGAATGCTTTATATCAATACATTGTATTGACCAATACAACAATAATATGATGCATAACAAGTTTGTTTTATAGTATATATCTAAACAAGTATCAAGACCATAATAGTTATAAAGTAGTAAGTAACTATATCAATAACTACAGTACAAAATATTTAACATGTCAAATTTTTTAGTCAAGCTTTGATTTAACTCTAACACTGATCTATATGTTTATTTTGCCTAGTAGTAGAAGAAGAATGTTACATTTTAGGAGGTTGAAAGTTGATCTTTTCCATCAACTATTTCAAGAGCTAGCTGTTTAGTTGAATATCTCTCTCATTGTTTGACACTCTGTCCTGAAGATTATCCCTCTCAGTTTCAACTGCTACCAATTTGTTTTTTAATTCTTTAATCTCCTCTCTTCGTACCCAGTCAGACAATGAAAAACTAGAGCCATAATAAGAGTGTCTCTCAACCACTTTGCTTGACTTCGATCCAAGCCCATACACCTTGCCTTTTTTCATTTCAACAACTTTACACCAAACTTCTAATTTAGTGGGTGGGGACTCCCCTGTAGTAGATGATAATTGGGAGGCTTCTTCCCACGCACATGTAAATTTTGTCCGTAAACACCAAATAAAAAATCTAATTAATGCTAACAACATGGAAAACACACTAACATAGGAAAAATTAACACATAAATGTATAACTTACATCCGTGTATGTTGATCTCATATCCACCCATGTCTTATCCTTGTTATGTTGGTGTGTATGATGAAACAACTCCGATGGAGTAGTAGGGATGCCATTTAACTTTGTCTAAAATAAGTTGAAAAAAAAATATAAATTCAAAATATATTACTTTTAAGTTTAAGTAAGTAGTATGGAGTGATGTAGTAATACAAATTCAAAATAAGATAAAGGAAACTTTACCAGATTTTCTCTATGTTGAGAAATGGTAATAGAGCTAGCTATATAAAGTGAAACTCCAAATCCTCCACATTCAGATGCCTAGTTTGTTTTTGCAATTATATTTTTGTTCTTGAAATTTTCATTTCCCCAATGCTGGCATAATCTGTCTCACACATCATCTCTAAGCCAATATTGAAGATGACTGCCATGTTTGTTGTTGGTATCTATGGTGGACAGACGGACTTTCTATAGGGGCGGTTCTAGTTGCAGAGGTTTGATATGTGATTCATGGGGGTTTGAAGTTGGTTCTCACGATGATGGCTAAGAGGGAATGAAGATTCAATGATGTTGTGTAGTAACTGTGAATGAATTAGTGAGTGAGATTTGTGAGTGTAGGTGATCCTATGTGAAAGAAAGAATCAACTAATAATTTTTCTCTATCAGCAAGAACAATCCCTAAAATAAATCATAGATCTGTAAATTTCAATGAAAATATGATATGTCCCATTAATTGAATTGTCATAAATTTTAGAAGCTTATTAAGAATCATGAGTGCTCTTCCAAGTATAATGTCAAATTTGTTGCATTTCATTGCCCAATCTATAGCACAAAGATTGGAGAGATGTTCTATGACAGCTAGTTAAAATAAGATTAAAGAGAAGTTCTATTGAGGAAAAAGATGTAATGCATAAAGGCAACTGATTAAAAAAATAGTTGATTGGAGAGAAGTTTTATACGGGGTACCAAATATGTGACAAATAATTGATTGTATTTGAAAAAAAAAAGAGTAAACTGACATGACCCATCCACCAAAGCTTATCAAAACACTAATTTTCTGCTCACCACTCTGGTACATGTGGGCTTATAGCGAAAAAAAAGCCCTAATAAGTTAATCCTAATAGTTTAATACAATCAGAACATAGAATATGGCTAAGACTATTGATCAATCTGAAGCAAAACACTATTTCATTCAATTTAGTTTTAGGGTCTAGAATGTTAATAAACCCCATCCATAAAGACTAAAGAAAATTGCAAAAAAAGTCCCAGCAACAAGTGATGTGTCTAGAACATGCTTAAGGGCAAGCGTACCCTATCACAGTAGTAACAATGGACTTGAGTCCAGATATCGTACCCAAAGGACTGATATGGAGTACCTTTTAGAGAAATTTCTATGTATGTTGTCTAGGTTATTCAATTATGGGTTGAGTTCAAAGAATTAAAATGCAAAAGGCAGCAAAAAAAGAATAATTAAAATTAAATTGGATTTTAATGAGTTAAGAACCTAGGATTATGGATTCACCTATGTCTTCAATTTCCTTCCCCCCAAGTTAAAATGTAATTTTATTCCCAAGTTCAATTGTCAATATCCCATTACCGAGTTCTTTCACAACCTTTGGTCATAGGTTGTAACAACTCTTTCTTGTATTAAACCCCTCGTTGGTCATGCAGTGGTTTAATCCAGGAAATGGTGAATGAATTTGATTGAGAGCTTAGTTCACAGTTTGATCATGCAACATCCTAAACTCACTTACCTTAGAGGTCTACCAATTAATTACGGTACGGTCGCTGACTAATTAACTGATTAAAGACATGCAAGGAGTGATCAATTCCAAACACTATAATGAAGAAACTAAGGCAATTCAATTGAAAGAAAAAGGGAAATTAATTAACAATCAAAATGGGGTTCCAGTTATCTCAAGCATGGCTACACCACAATCTTAGCCTAGGGATTAGTTCTCCATAACAACAGAGAAGCAACCCATTACAATATATATCATTAGAAACTAAAGGTAAACCTTAACAAAAAGGATGACCTTCAGTCTCTGTCCACTGGAATGCAGGGAGAATCCTCTAAAGTTCTGGGGGAGTCTTTCCTCCATCAAAATCCAAGAGAGAGAGAGAGAGTAGAATGAGAATGGAATTGAGTTCCCTTTTATTTGTAATGTATCTCCAAAATTTTAGAGAAGGAGGCTATCCGTTTCGCATAACTCAAGCTCATTGAGAATTAAAATAAAATTAAAATTTGGGTCTCGGACCGGCCCAGCGAGGTTAGAAACCCACTGGGTAGTTTTTTGGAAGGAATCCGCTCCGCTTTGGCGCCGGGCCTGTTGACTCACTGGGCGAGATACTTCCAGAGCAAGCTCACTGGGCAGGTGCGACCTTTCGAATTCTGTTTTGCACTTCAAGTCTTTTTTTTGGCCCCTTCTCGTGCTTATAGGCTTCTTTTATGGTCCTCACTTTGGTTCTTGCTTCTTTTAAGTCCACTTTGATAAGTATAATACTCCTTTGTATCTGTGGATTGTATTTTCCTTCTTTGTTCATCTTACTTCCTTCATAAAATCCAACAAAATTAAGGTAATTCATGTAATTTTAAGTAAAAAGCTTAGAAACACACATCACATGAAATCCTTCATTAATGGTCTTATTTTCTCACAAATTTCCTATGAGTTAATGCAAAAATTATGTAAACTTGCTCTATAAATCTACATAAAGTGTCAATTTATCAACAAGGTTAACCAAAATCACTAAGCACTAAAATTTTGCTTACTACATAAACATTTACTCAATGTAAAAAGCCACTTTAACTAACAAGGTGTCTTCAATAACCTAATTTGGCATTTTAGCAAAATGTGAAAGCAACAAGTTCACACTCTCCATACCAAAAGAAATTAAAAACAATGAAACTCACTCCATTGTCATTAGAATTTTGAAAAGAAAAGAAAGGCCAGTTTTCAATTTTCATCACTCACACACAATGTAGTAAAATGAGTAACCAACCGTCATAGAAGAAACCATAGACATCGAATGCTTTTAAAAAAATAATAAAACTTAATCATAATGGGAGAGTGAAGACACACAAAACAAGAAGTAAATGAGCCTAAGAGGGAAGAAAGGGATAAACCCTAACTAGGATCGCTAAAGCCCTAACCATCGAGCCCATTATTCTTAAGCCTAAGAACACACGTTCCCCTAAAACACTAGCGAGAGGCAGATACAAATGGAGAAAGAAAGAGACACGAACTTGATGGCAACAACGAGAGAGAACAAGTCTAGAGTGAGTGCAACCTTGTTGTCCAATGGCTTCAATGGTTACCCTACAACACAAATCGAGAGAGATGAAACTTGCTACGAGAAAGAAAAGACTGAGAGAAAGAAAGACAAACCTGCTACGCTGTTGAGGATGAGATAGAAAGAGTAATGTTAAGGTTGAGACGGTGGAATCAGTTGATGAGGAAAAAGGAGGAGAGAACAATTTAGGGTTTCAAAGAGGGATAGCCATTTTCGCTTCAACACTTTGAGTTCAAGAAGCAAATGACTTTCTTTTTGTGAAATAGAGGCAAACGAAATTATAATGGAGGGAATTGAATTAGAAAATTAAAAAATTAAATTTATTTTTTTAATTCATACAAAGCGATTGGTTTATCAGTCGTTGATTTAGTGACCATCAAAATCAGTCATAATATTTAAACTACAAAAATAAATTAATATTTAAATTTTGTAGAGTCACAATCATTAAAATAATTTAAAATTTATAATTTACGAAGTTACACACAGGGATTAATTTTTGAGTTGCTAATTTCAAATTATAAAAATAAATTAAAATTTATAATTTAAAATTTATTAAGCCATAAACAGTGACTGGTTTTTCAGTCACTATCTTTAAACTAAAAAGTAATTTTAAATTAAGAATTTGTAGAGTCACAAATAGCAATCGATGAATCAGTGGTCATGTTAGATTGTATAAAAAAAAATTAAAAGGTATAGGGACAAAATAGTGACTAATTTGTTTGTCTATAATGACCATTTTCGTGGACGCTCAATGTTGTAACCAATTTAGTGATCGAATATTATTTTGTCAACAATTTCATGCATTTCAGTTGCTATTTTAGTCACTATAGAAACTGAGAAATTTTGGTCACTAAAATCAGTCATTAGTAAGCTATTTTCTAGTAGTGTGAGGATCGTTCCTTGTAACACCCCTACCCTCTTTTTTTGGGTAACCATGTTATTGGTGCTAAGTATCCACCAGCTTGGTAGATGACTAATCTCTGCTGGAGAACTTGGTTGACCACCTTTAATGGGTTCTCTCCTCCCAACCACTTTTTTTGTCTACAAGGCTCGAATCTGAGACCTTGCTTAAGGGATCTGAGCCTAATACCACTCGGACCAACGACCCCTACCCTCTGTTATAACTGTTTTTCTATTTTCTTTTGATTTTATTTCTAAACAATCGGATAAGAATCCCAAAATTATAATCCCTTATAGTTGCATTTATAATTTTGGGTAATATTTAATTATAATTTTTAAAAATAATTTCGGTCTGGAGCTTGAAAAAATGTAAAAATAATAACCACTTTCCAAAAAACCCTATAAAAGAAATTAAGGTGAAATAATTGCAAAATAGGTTCAAATAAGGGAAAAATTTTATTTTGAGCTTAGAAAAATATTTTATTTATTAAAATATAATTTTGAGAATTTTTTGAATTCCTGTGCAAAATGACCAAAATACCCTTGATTGACGTTACAGTCAAACAAGCGTCTTTTTGATATTTAAAAATAGTGAAAAATTTATCTAAAGTATATTTCATATGAATAGTTAATTTCTATATTTATTTTTAAAATTTTGTATTTATTTAATAAAAATTATATTTAATGGTAATTTTTAGCTTAAAAATACATTTTAACTAACTAAAAATTAGAGAAAAAATACATAAAATAAATTTTAATTTTTAAAAATTATCTAGGACCTTAATTTTACATGACTTACAAGTATCGTGGTCATTTATACTTAATTAATACAAAAGAAAAAACAAGTGTTTTAGTAAAACCCACAACTCTAATTTTCATCTTCAAGCTAAGGCATTTATTTTACTGACATTCTTTGTTTTTGAACTTGGTATTTGCAAGCACTACCACGAACCTGTGGGTGGGTAATCGGCATCGTCTTTGGTGTTGAATTTGTAGGTTTTGACGTAGTTGTTGTAGATTGTGGCTTTGCCTTGTGAAATGCGGAGGGAGTGGAGCATACCGTCACTTTTGAAGAGGTGGCAGAGTCTTAGAGGGAGGAACTGTGTCTGTGGGTCTTTCAATACAAATAAAAAATTCTTACAACTTGGTAAACATTTCCACTCCAAGAAAAAGAACCACATTGTATGTCCCTAAACTAATCTTTGGATGCTGCTGATGCTACTGTTTTGTGTTACATCTTGTTCTCCTCCTTAGCTTTGCTTCTTTTCACTTTATTTGTCAAGTCCTTTAGCATACGAACCACAAATAACAGTAGCAGACTTCAAACCCCACCAAGTCCACCAACACTTCTCACCATCGGCCACCTCCACCTTGTGGGCTTAGTCATACCAAAATCATTCCAAGCTCTGGCTCGCCTTCATGGCCCTTTCATTCAGGTCTGTTTAGGTGCCTTAACATGCGTAGTTGTCTCCAGTGCCCAAGTTGCCAAAGAACCTCAAATTTTGTTATCAACCCTAGTTCCTCTGAGTACTTTTAAACAAAGGGCCTGATTTTGTTGTTGCCCCATATGGCCCTTAGTGGCAGTTCACGAAGAAGCTTTGCATGACTCAACTGCTTTCGAGCTTATAGGTTGGGTGCTTCATGCACATCTGAGAGCAAGAGATAAAGAAGCTCTTGAAATCTCTGATGGGGTGTTCCACTGAAGGTAGGGCCGCAAATTTGAGTTTTCAACTTACTGCTTTGACCAACATTATCTAACTATTGGGGAATAGTGGGGAATAACATGCTTAGGGATAAACTACACATGTAATTATTTATGTTGTATTGGAGAATGTGAGAAGGCATGGGGTGTGTGGGTAGTTTATGAGAGGGAGTATAAATAGCAATTGCCTTGTCTTTCTTTTTGAATCTAGGCCCAATTTGTGTCATTTTTCTTTTGTTGCGCGAAGCACCTTAAAGGCTTTGCCATCTTATTGGGCAACAACAACTGGATCAATTCCAATTAAAACCATTTTAATTTTTATCAAATTAATTTTTAAAATAAAATTTCCAAAGCCCATAAAATGTGAATAAATAAATAAATAATGAAAATAAAAATAAGATTAACATTAATCAATCTTTTCATTATTTTGTTTTTTTTTTCTACCCTTTTAATTTGTTGTGTTAAATTAATTCACAAAGTCCACAAAATATATGGATAGTAAAAAATAAAAATAAAAATAAAAATTAACACTAATTGATCTCGTATTTATTTTATTTGTTAATTTGTTTATCTATTTGTTCGTACCTTAAAAAATATTTGTTAATTTGTTAGTGAGTACTTTGTAATAGGTTAATTTAGGTGTGACACCTTGTTAATCTTTTTTTTCTTGTATTTATTTTATTTTTATTTGTTAGTCTATTTAATGTTTTGTTGATTAATTGTTAAATTGTCAGTTCCCTATAGTTGGTTAATTTAAGTGTGATGCTTGTTAACCCATATTTTGTTTTGGGACATCTAAGTTACGATAGCTCAGTGATCTTAAACCATTTTTTATATACTTATTAACTTATTTGTTTGTTTTATTTATTTGTTTATTTATAATTTTTTTTAAAAGTTTAATTTAAGCTCGACATCTTGCTTTAATCCTGTAATTTCAAGTTGGGACGTTCAAGTTGTGACAGCTTGATACTTTTGCATTTGTTTATTAAAAATGAACTATTATAATTATTACCATTATTATTTTCTTATAAAATAAAATAAAGGCAAATGTATTTAGAATAGAAATTTTTCATTAAAAAGTGTCATTAATGCACCTTTACTATTATTTCTAATGCATTCTCAATGTGAATTTCAATAAAACTTTCTATTTTGAATTCTTTTACCAGTTCCTTAAGAACATTGGTTAGCAAGACCCTAAAATAAAAAGGAATTAAGTTAGGTGTGATGCTTTGTTGATACTACGTTTTAATGAGACACGTTTGAGTTGTAACAACTTGATGATGTTGAATTTAAGAAAGTTTCAACACACAAGTTTTTTTAAAGAACTATATGACTCTAAATTCCTCATTATACCAGAAGATATGTGAGAGTAGGGATCAACCTTGTCAAGGTCAAAAATAAATTTTTAAAGATTGTTTCCTTAAACAAAAATAAAGAATAAGCTGTTATAGATATTTACTTAATTTTGAAAAATAATAATATTTTTCATTTTCATAATTACATTGTTAATAAAAAGCAGTAAAAAAAACTTTTAAAATTTATCAATAACGAGCACAATTAATTATAAGATAACCACTTTTAATGGATGTATTAGAAATATAATGGGATTGGGTTTTCATCTTTTTCTATGCATAATGGACTTCCAAACCTCCACGATAGACCATTGATAGTTACTGAATATAATAGGTATTTTATTTTATTGTTTTTTTTGGAAAATGATTTTTTGTTTTTGAAATATGAAATGGCTTTTCTACCCTTAATAAAATAAGGGTTCTCTCTTTGCTGCCCTACCAGGCTACCACCACCCCTGCAGTGTTCGTGTTTCATTTGATGAGATAGAAGCATTGTTAGCTCTTTCCTTCTAGTCAAGAATTTCTGTTCTAATTCAATGAAACAAGGCAGTCTAGTGTGTTTCTATTACCTTGTAATGTTTTATACTTCTAATTATTCATACATTAAAGAACTCGAACTCCAAATCACTTCCATTCATACGGAACATGGAAAGCAAGAAGAAGAAGAGGTGACGGTGGTTGTGGTGGATTTGAGTCCGTTTATACAAATTCATGTAGCATGCAATCACCCATATTCTTATATGCTTAAATCTATTACAAGTCATAGCCTTTTTGTTCCGTTGACAGTGTGAGATCTATTACAGGTCATGGCCTGTCGGAGATAATGTCATTTACGGCATCAACCGCCTCTCCCTCCCTTGCTCTGTCGAGGGCAACTTCAACCACTGTCGAAGCCTTCGCTTCATCACTGTCGTCAAGCCAAACGTTGACCTGAGGACACATTGCCTAAAAAAAAAAAAAATACTCCTTTAACAAACAAGTCATGGCTTGTCAGAGACGGTATCATCTACGACATCGATCGCCTCCTCCTAAAAAAAAAATACTCCTTGAGCAAATAGGTCATAACTTGTCGAAGATGGTGTTATCTACAACATCGACCGCCTCCTCCTCCCCTACTCCGTCGAGGACGACTTCAACCACCATTGGAGCCTGCGCTCCATCACCACTATCAAGTCGGAGATTGACCCGAGGACACATTGCCTCAAAAAAATACTCCTCCAGCAAAGCTCGGTTCCCCGCTTGCGCTTCTGATCTACGATGTACCACCACACGAGACCGACACGGGTACAATGCAATGGCGGATATTCTTGTGAAGCTGTCGTTGGTCAATGAACACATAAGGGACAAATGTATAAAAACACTTATGCTTTTAAAAAAATTTTAAAACCTAAATATTAAAAGAATAAATCCAATGATTATTATTAATTGGATCACCATAAACCATTTGAAGAATTGGTCCAACGTAACCGCAGTCATTTTTCAAATATTTTTTATCATATTCATTTTATCTCATATTTTCTTCTTCTTTGATCACAAAATTATGTTATTCAAAATATAGTCAAGAGTGGATTTTGTCGTTTAAGTAAAAGGTCCACGAAAGACCAACAAGCCAAATCATTTCAATTAGTTGTACGAAAAAGTGAATCAGAAAAAAGAAATTATACACATTCTTTTATATATGTTAATTCATAAAAATATTGATAAAAAATTACATGAAAATGAGACATCATCAAAAAGTAAGAGAAAAAAGAAATAAAGAAGAATATGAAAATTCTGAAATAAATTATTACACGTGAAAAGTTATAACTCCTTTATATCTTAGGTAATTCATAATTTGATTTATTTAAGAGCTATAATATTTTGTATTTAATTAGAATCTATAGGCAATATTAAAGTTTTTTTACATTTTTTCTTAATCACAAATGAATATATATGATAAGTTTGTTAACTTTTATAATAATTTCTTTAAAAATTATGCATGAAATGATTTTTGATTGTTTAACAGGGTCAATATTTTTACACTGACAATACATAAAAATTAAACTCATTATATCTTTACTCATGTTTTTTATAACTTTTTTTTTGTATTTTTATACCATATTATTTATATTGTCTTATATTTCTCTTCTTCAATTATAAAATAAGTTATAAGTTATTTAAAACGTATGCAGGAATAGCATTTCTCATTTAAGCAAATGATCCGTGGAAGGATGAGCAACACAAATCACTTAGGGTGTGTTTGTAAAAATGTTGAATTTTCATTCAATGTAAATCTATTAAATATCTCCAATTGTGATTTGTTTATGGGAATGTGCGAAACAGATGTTCAAACAGCTAACAAACACACGCCTAATTGTACAAAGAATTGAATGAGAAAAAAGAAATTGCACACCTGCTTTAAAATGTATTAATAATAAAAAATTACATGAAAAAGAGACATTATTATACATGAGATGATTTATGATTGGTTAACAGTGCAAATTTTTTTAAACTATTAATGCATGAAAATTAAATCGTAATATCTTTACTCATTTTTTATATATTTTTTAATATAATATATTTGTATTTTTAATCTTATTAATTATCTTGTTTCATGTTTTTCCTCTTCAATTACAAAATAAGTTATTTAAAACGTACGTAGGATTAGCATTTTTCCTTTAAGGAAAATGATTAGTCGAAGGATAGGCAACACAAATCAGTTAGGGTGTGCTTGTAAAAATGTTGAATCTCAATTCAATGTGAATCCATTAAAGATAGTGGCTAGGGTGGGAGAGCACATGATGTCTGCCACCATGGGAAAAAATTTTGAACCCTCAGATATAGCAATATTTAAATGGATGATTAAGATATTTATTTATTTTTATCTTTTTCCAGATGCTTCTCCCTCCAATGCCACTCCTCTCTCGCTCCATTTTCCATGTCTATTTCTGTCCTCACTACACACAATTCCAATTCTCTTCTCCACGACAGAACCCCCAATTCTAGGAATTAGGGTTTCTCCCCATTGATGCTACACCATCGTTGCTAGGGTTTGTGATGGTAGAATTGGAGGAGGAACGGATGGCGAATTTTAAGCCTTTCTCGCAAGATTCTTTGTGCTCAAGTTCGATCAGCGAAACGGTGAATGACTCAAACTAGTTCATGATAAAGGGTTACTCTCTAGCGAAGGGGATGGGTGCAGGGAAGTACATCATGAGCTACACCTTCAATGTGGTATTGTAATTGATGGCAGCCCAATGTGAGATGGTGGCACCATTGGTCTGAGATGGTGCTTACTTGGTCTTTGTGCGATGGTGGCCAGTTTGGTGGGGGAGGGGGGGTGACGACAACTCTAAGCAGAAAGCAGATGCAGTAAGTGTTTGGAAATGCACTTGAAGGCAATGCGTTTTTCGTTCCCCTTTCTTCTTCTCTCATCAGAGCCATCATAGAAGTGGCTACCTATTCTTTACCATGTCGGAGCTGTCACGATGTAGCCACATCAGAGCCATTATCGAAGCC
Organism: Spatholobus suberectus; assembly: GCA_004329165.1. Classification (NCBI taxonomy): domain Eukaryota; kingdom Viridiplantae; phylum Streptophyta; class Magnoliopsida; order Fabales; family Fabaceae; genus Spatholobus; species Spatholobus suberectus. The sequence continues at coordinate 11,388,516 of QUWT01000781.1, read as the reverse complement.
CCTTCTTCCATTCACTGTTTTGTTTATTTTGGTTTATTTGTTTTGAAATTTTCTCCTATCTATATATGTATGGATCTTTGTTGCTTTGATTTTGTTACATATAGGATTTATAGATCTCATTGATGGATCTGTCAATTTTCTCAATTTTATTCAAGTGATTTATTCATTGTGTAATTTGTTTGATTTTGTTCTAAAATTTTATTGTAATCGTAACAATATGGAGGAGGGAGGGTGATGAAAAATATTGGGGATGAATTTGCAGTGTGACCCTAGATTGTTTTTCAACAGAGGAAGAAAAAGATGGAGGGGTAAATTGGGAAAGACAAAAAGAAATAAAAATAATCTCAACCATTCATTCAAAAATGATCAAATCTAATGATTTAAAACTTGTTTCTCACGGTGGGAGACATCATGTGCTCTCCCACCCTAGCCACCGTCTCCATTAAAACCTTCCAGTTGGTTTATTTTATGGGAATGCGTAAAATAGATGCTCAAATGGTTAAACAAACACACACCTAATAATTTGACAAAAAAGTAAATGAGAAAAAAGAAATTGTATACTTTGAACTATATTCATAAAAAGATTGCTTATGAAAGACATCATCAAAAAGTGTGAGAGAAGAAAGAAATAAAGTTTAGTATAAAAACTGTGAAATAAATTATGTCACTTGAAAAATTATAACACCTCTAAATCATACGAGAGTCAAAGGCTGGTTTATTTAACAGTTATAATATTTTTACTGATGGTTTTTATATTGTTTTTTTTTAACTTTTTTATATTTTTAATTAGGGTATATTGCTTATTTATCTTGTCTTATATTTTCCTTTTTCAATTATAAAAATAATTTATTCAAAACGTACGTAGGACTAGCATTTCACGTAAAAGAAAATGGTCAATTGAATTCAAGGATGAGCATCCCAAATCAATTAATTGTACAAAAAAATGTGAATGAGAAAAAGGAAATTATAAATATATTTTAATGTATATTTATGGAAAATTACATAAAAAAGTGACATCAACAAAATGTATGAGAGATAACAAAAGTAAAGGAAAATATAAAAAGAGAGAAATAAATTATTAGACGTGAAAAATTATCACTCCTTCAAGTAATAGGTGAGTGATAGGTTGGTTATATATAAGAATTACAAGAAAATTAATTTTTATATTATGTTTTATAACTATTTTTTATAATATTATTCATCTTATGTTATATTTTTTGATTGTAAGATAAGTTATATAAAAAAGAAGAAGCAGGAATCGTTTAAGCAAATGCTTGATTGAAAGACCAGCAATTGCAAAAATGAATGAAAAAACAAATATATATATATATATATATATATATAGGGTTAGGATCTGTTGATACTAGGTGTCAAAGTTAGTTAAATTAGACCTTTAATATTTTTTTGTAGAATGCAAATTTAACCAATCTAACCGTTGAATTTAGTGTTCTTATTAATTAGATTAAGCATACAAAATTTCATACAATTTCAAAATTATTTAATAGTTCATCACATCACTTTATTTTAACGTATAATATAATATTAAAATATATGTAAATACTCAATGTTAGATGACATATCTAGAAAAGTCCAAATGATGTGAAATTTGATATACATGATCTTGAAGATAATATCACATAATTCAATGGTTAGATTGGTTAAATTTGCACTATACAAAAAGTTATTGAAGGTATAATTTGACTCACTTTGACACCTGGTGCCAACGGATATATATGGGTCAGGATCTGTTGACACCAGGTGTCAAAGTTAGTCAGATTATACCTTCAATAACTTTTTGTTGAATACAATTTAATCGATTCAACCGTTGAATTTAATGTTCTTATTAATTAGATCAAGTATACAAAATTTCATATAATTCCAAAATTATTTAGTAGTTCATCTCAGTATTTTATTTTAACGTATAATATGATATTAAAATATACGTAAATATTCAATGTTAGAAAACATATTTAGAAAAGTCTAAATTATGTGAAATTTGATATACATGATCATGAAGACAATATCTCACAATTCAACGGTTGGATTAATTAAATTTACATTCTACAAAAAGTTATTGAAAGTATAATTTCACTAACTTTGACACCTAGTATCAATGGATCCTGACTCTCTCTCTCTCTCTCTCTCTCTCTCTCTCTATATATATATATATATATATATATATATAATATTGATGTATTAAAGGGGCTAGAGCCTAAAGAAATACAATAGAAGCTAAATCAGCTTGGAGAAACAAAAAGATGAAAGCAGAAATTATATCAAAAAACCTAAAATTCATGAGATATACCACGCTTAGCTAAAGCATCAGCAACCTAGTTCTTTGAAGACATGAATCCATCTGAAGTTACCCCCTAATCGTGTAAAATCAATGACTACGACGAATCAAGAGATAACAAGGATGATGTGGGGATGGACAATTGAGAATCACTTGTATGGAGAGCTGAGAATCGGACTCAATAATCACATTCCGAAATTTAGTTAAGAATATTAAAATAGTAAATGCATGTTTAAAATTATAGATGAGCATATGGGCCAGCTTGATCTATCTATGTATGGTTTATAATGGTTCCAAAAAAAAAAAAAAAAAAAAACAATCAGATTGAACTTATCCGCTAAACTAAATTGATCTTTTTTGTATGGTCTATATTTAGTCTATCTACCTCGTGGGCTATAAATATATATATATATATATATATATATATATATATATATATATATATATAAATGCGTGTTTAAAATTATAGATGAGCATATGAGCCAGCTTGATCGATCTAGATATGGTTTATAACGGTTCATATTTAAATGAATCAGATTTATCGCTAAACTAAATTGACCTTTTTTGTATGGTCTACATTGAGTCTACCTACCTCGTGGGCTAATTAGTTGGTTCACCACTCAATTTTTAGTTAGAATATGTTAGCAAGTTATACATAAGGATTATCTTAAAATACACCAACCGTGTAGCTTGCTAACATACTCCAACTAAAAAATAATGGAAGTACGTTAGCAAGTGCTTGTAGAGTTTGCTAACGTATACAACTTGTTTTTTAGGTAGAGTATGTTGGCAAGTTATAACTAAGGATTAATATATCAATGGTGTAGCTTGCTAATGTACTCCAACTAAAAAACAAGTGTACGTTAGCAAATTTCTCATATATATATATATATATTACTTTAAAAAAAATTTAAAATGATTGAAAAAACTAAAAATTATAAATTTTTTTGATAAAAACTAAAAAGAAAAATGTTTAAGATTAGCAAAATATTAACAAATATACTCGATTATTCAAATAGTAAAACCATAAGTGTAAAGTTTTCATTTCTAAATTTTGATAAAAACATTAAACAATAAAAGTATAAAATGATTAATATTAAAAAAATTGGTTTGTAGGTTGGTCCGGTAACCCATGGACCCCAACTCGTCTAACGTACAGGTTAAATGGAACAAGCGAAATAAGCTCGTATTTTAATGAACTAACATATTATTTGGTTCCTACCTACTTGGTTCATAGGTTAAATGAATCATCTGCCGACACAAGCCTATATACCCAACTATATTTAAAACGTAGCTCGATTCCCCTTCCATTGATCGTATCTCATCGTCCAAAGTTTCCCTCTCCATCCCCATCCCCATTAAAAAATAAGGTTAAGAAGGAAACAAAAGGGGGGTAAAATTCAAACAAGTTGAACAATTTCTAAATCAAACCTGTGCTCCATTGTCTGTGGCGGTGGTTAAAAAACAACAGAAGGTTGAAATTGCCGCCACCATGACTAACGACAATAACGGCAACGATCATGGTATTAACACATCACTGCCACCACAATAACCACCGTCACCACCATCATCAATAGTGGTGGTGGTGGTGACAACAACGATGATGGAGGCAACGGTCATGATGGTGATGGCGGCTGCGGCAGTCATAGTGGTGATGGTGATGGATTAACTATTGAATTATTTATTTTAAAGAAAAAAAATATTTTCACTTTATATTCTCATAATACCTTTCTTCTTTATCAATCTGACACGAATAATGCAATTTTTACTTTATATTCTAACAATATTTTTTTTCTCTTTAGCTCTTTGTGCATCATGTCATCTGTCTTATCTAAATGAAATATAATGTTATTTTTTTCACTTCACATTCTCATAACACTTTTTATCTATCTGTACGTCTCCATTACATCACTTATTTTATTTCATACTTCTCTCTTTGCTTTCTATATGTTTGCAAATAAAAATTGTTATGAGAATGTGATGTGGGAATAGAATTACTCATCCAACTTACTTATAAATAAATATAGGTTAGACAATTCCTTGTAAAAATTATTGTAAGAATATGAAGTGGGAATGACATTGCTCGATCTGTCTAAAAATGCTCGTATTAAAAGGAGTTATCTAAAACGATTTACATTGCTAAAAGGGTGAAATTAAGGAATGCAACGGATCGGAAAGTATAAGTAGATTTAAAATCCAATATTTTTGTTTTTAGATTAAAATCACTTCAAAAGTCAACTAATCAATGGCATCCCATCTTTGTGCTACCTATAATCGCTGGAGAAGTGATTTTAGAATTTGACATTACTTCTAAGTTTGAATTTAAATGAAAAAGGAGAGACAAAAAAAACAACAAAACAGAAGCTTAAGGGCACACACACAAATTAAGAAGCAATAGCTAGCAAGAAGGGGAACACATGACAAGAACATCCATTGTGAATTTATTCCACTTATTTAATGCATTAGCATTCTGTACTTGCAATTGCAAGCAGAGAGAATGCTTATTGATTACATTATTTATTTAATTCAAACCACAGACCTTATAGTATTACCAAGAACATGAACCTTTACGAACATAACTTCGTAAGCCTCATTCTTATGGGGAATCAAACGTCTTCCACCTTCATTATTATTGTACCTCCCAAGAGGAAAACACTTGCCATTTTCAACACAGTACGTAAGCTTGTAGGCCGTTTTGTATTTCTGAATGTTAAACCATCCGGTTGTCACACCATGACGAGTTTCATTTATAAGAGTAATACCCACGTAATATTTTAGGATATGATCATCAGAAAACACCAACCATTTGGAGGATTCGGCACATTCGGGATACATTAAAAATTCAATATCCAATGCCATACCCGTACTGATGATGGAAGAGTTGACACCGCCGCCCCTTATGGTGAATACCACTTCCTTACCTTTGACGGTCACATTATAATCTTGTAGGACAGTTCCTTCACACGTTAAGTCCCCGGTTTCACCGAGTCCTACTCCACCACCTGCGCCTCGAAGATTGGTGGCTGGAAGAATGTAGTATTTAGCAAACTCAGTAAGGGGTGAACCACCTGAGTCCAACACAACTTCATCATCTGAGAAAGCTAATGGAAGGTTGGTGAGGAAAGCAAAGAGGATTAGAAAGGAGAGGGATAGTGCAGGCTTCATGGCTTACTTGATAATTGTTTTAGCTAAGGATGTTTAATTGTTTGCCTATGGGTGAATTGCTGGGATGCCGATAGCTCGATCTATATACAGTGATCAAAAATGTTTTTCACGTGTTTTCTCTTACACTCTTTAATTATATGATCAGAAATTACACTTTTTTTGTGGTGAATGTTTTTATCATATTATTCATTTTATCTCATATTTTTTCCTCTTTCATTATAGAATTAAGTTATTCAAAACATAGGCAAGAGTAGGGGTGTAAATGAACTGAGTTATTCATGAATTATTCGAGCTCGACTCAATAAATGATCGATCAAGCTCGTTTGTTTAATTAAATAAACAAACTCAAGCTTGAGATTGAGCTCAATTATTTAAATGAGTCAAGTTCAAGCTTTACAAGCTAGATATTAACGGCTTGTGAATAACTCGTTTATTTAAATTGATGATGAAAATGTTATTAGCTTTTGTTATTTATATATTCATTATGAAAATATGTAGAACTATGTGGAGAGTGTTAAAATTAATTTTAAAGTTTTTTTTGTAGTAGTTAAGAAGTTATAAATTTTTTTATTTACTGAATTATGAAAATAAAATAGTCTAGAATATTTGAAATTGAATTCCACATACCGTATGTTAAGCACATATTTCTAAATGTAGAATATCATCTAGTATTAAAATATTTATTAAATACTAAATTGATATAATTAAAAAATAAGTTAAGAAAATTCGTAAAAGTAAAAATAATTAAATTAATAATGAGCTAAAGAAGCCAAGTTTAAGCTTTGTTTTTTTTAAACAAGCTAAGCTTAAGCTTTCAGTTAGGCTCGTTTAAATAAATAAGTCAAGTTTGAGCCACTCATTCTTTTCACAAGTCAAACCTAAATTTTAAGTTCTCGGCTTGACTCGACTCATTTACATCCCTAAGCAGGAGCTTTTGTCGTTTAAGCAAAGGGTCCATCGAAAGACCAACAAGCCAAATCATTTAAATTAATTGTACGGAAAAGTGAATGAAAAAAGAAATAAATTATACACTACTTACTTTTATATATGTTCATGAAATTAAAATATTCATAAAAAAATTGCATGAAAAAGAGACATCATCGAAAAGTGTGAGAGAAAAAAAAATAAAGGAGAATATGAAAATTGTGAAATAAATTATTACACAGGAAAAGTTATAACTCCTTTACATTTATAGGTAAGTCATAGATTGATTTATTTAAGAGCTATAATATTTTGAATTTAATTACAATGCATTAAAGTTTTTCACATTCTTTTTCAATCACAAATTGATATGTATAATCAATTTATTGATTTTTGTAATAATTACTTTAAAAATCATATATAAAATAATTTTTAATTGGTAGATGATGTAAATATTTTTTAACTGTCGGTACATGCATGCAAATTAAATTATAATATCTTTACTCGTGTTTTTTTATAATTTTTTAACAAAACTTTTTGTATTTTTATATCCTATTATTTATCTTTTCTCATGTTTTTCCTCTTCAATTAGAAAATAAGTTATTCAAAACGTACGAAAGATTAACATTTCTCGTTTAAGCAAATGATCCGTCAAAGGATAAGCAACACAAATAAGTTAGGGTGTGTTTTTAAAAAATGCTGAATCTTTTCAATAGGTAAATCTATTTAAAAAACTCCAGTCACGTCTAGTTTATGGGAACGTGTAAAATAGATGTTCAAATGACTAAACAACCACACTCCTAAGTGTACAAAAAAGTAAATGAGAAAAAAGCAAGCGTATACTTGCTTCAAAATGTTTCATAAAAAAATTACATGAGAAAAAGACATCATCAAAATGTTTGAGAGAAGAAAGAAATAAAGGTGAGTGTAAAAGCTATGAAATAAATTATTACACTTGAAAATTTATAACTCCTTTAAATCATGCGTGAGTCATAGGTTGGTTTCGGATTCGGGTGAAGGACAGAGCAGGCGTTGCAAGTGAAGGACAATTTTGGGTTTAGCACTTGAGAGGGAGCCAGTGGCCACAGACAACAAAACATGCCATCACGAATTAATGAAGGACGATTTCCATTATTGGAATGAAGGCATAACAAAAGTTGTTGGACACAGGACATGGCATAACAAAAGATGCATCCAATTGTCAATGTTTGTTCTGACGGTTCACAAAGCAGTTGGAGAAAAGTTGTAAACAGACTTGCAGGAGAGGATCCACATCCATTAATAATTACTTGGCCACTTGAAAAAGTCTTGTAACTTTATCTTTTAATTTTAATTTTTTATGATTTGATTTAATGAGCAAGATTTACTCATCTCTTTTTTTTTTTTTATATTAAGATTTACTCATCTCTCTCTTATAATAAAAGCCTTCCCACTTAATATGTTCTCTCTCTCTCTCTATATATATACAAATAGAATACTTAGATTAAAATACCTAAGAATGTAACCATCAAATTTCTAAAAAATTTACCAAACAAAAATTAAATCATCAAAAAAACTAAATTATCACGTCCTAAAATAAGTCAATTATCACATTATTCTTCTTTAAGATTGTCGTTAATTCATCACCATCACCACTATGACTGCCGCAGCCGCCATCACCATCATGACCGTCACCTCCATCACCGTCATTGTCACCACCACCACCACCACCAAATAATATGTTGGTTTGTAGGTTGGTCCGATAACCCATGGACCCTAACTCGGCTAACGTATAGGTTAAATGGAACAAGCGAAATAAGCTCGTATTTTAATGAACTAACATATTATTTGGTTCCTACCTACTTGGTTCATAGGTTAAATGAATCATCTGCTGACACAAGCCTATATACCCAACTATGTTTAAAACGTAGCTCGATTCCCCTTCCATTGATCGTATAGTTGAGTGTATAGGCTTGTGTTGGCAGATGATTCATTTAACCTATGAACCAAGTAGGTAGGAACCAAATAATATGTTAGTTCATTATTTGGTGGTGGTGGTGGTGGTGACAACGACGGTGATGAAGGCGACGGTCATTTTTACACTCACGTATGACTCACGTATGATTTAAAGGAGTTATAAATTTTCAAGTGTAATAATTTATTTCATAGTTTTTACACTCACCTTTATTTCTTTCTTCTCTCAAACATTTTGATGATGTCTTTTTCTCATGTAATTTTTTTATGAAACATTTTGAAGCAAGTATACGCTTGCTTTTTCTCATTTACTTTTTTGTACACTTAGGAGTGTGGTTGTTTAGTCATTTGAACATCTATTTTACACGTTCCCATAAACTAGACGTGACTGGAGTTTTTTAAATAGATTTACCTATTGAAAAGATTCAGCATTTTTTAAAAACACACCCTAACTTATTTGTGTTGCTTATCCTTTGACGGATCATTTGCTTAAACGAGAAATGTTAATCTTTCGTACGTTTTGAATAACTTATTTTGTAATTGAAGAGGAAAAACATGAGAAAAGATAAATAATAGGATATAAAAATACAAAAAGTTTTGTTAAAAAATTATAAAAAAAACACGAGTAAAGATATTATAATTTAATTTGCATGCATGTACTGACAGTTAAAAAATATTTACATCATCTACCAATTAAAAATTATTTTATGTATGATTTTTAAAGTAATTATTACAAAAATCAATAAATTGATCATACATATCAATTTGTGATTGAAAAAGAATGTGAAAAGCTTTAATGCATTGTAATTAAATTCAAAATATTATAGCTCTTCAATAAATCAATCTATGACTTACCTATAAATGTAAAGGAGTTATAACTTTTCCTGTGTAATAATTTATTTCACAATTTTCATATTCTCCTTTATTTTTTTTTCTCTCACACTTTTCGATGATGTCTCTTTTTCATGCAATTTTTTATGAATATTTATTCATGAACATATATAAAAGTAAGTAGTGTATAATTTATTTCTTTTTTAATTCACTTTTCCGTACAATTAATTTAAATGATTTGGCTTGTTGGTCTTTCGATGGACCCTTTGCTTAAACGACAAAAGCTCCTGCTTAGGGATGTACATGAGTTGAGTCAAGCTGAGCACTTAAAATTTAGGCTTGACTTATGAAAAGAATGAGTGGCTCAAACTTGACTTATTTATTTAAACGAGCCTAACTGAAAGCTTAAGCTTAGCTTGTTTTTAAAAAATAAAGCTTAAACTTGGCTTGTTTAGCTCATTTATAATTTAATTATTTTTACTTTTACGAATTTTCTTAACCTATTTTTTAATTATATCAATTTAGTATTTAATAAATATTTTAATACTAGATGATATTCTACATTTAGAAATATGTGCTTAACATACGGTATGTGGAATTCAATTTCAAATATTCTAGACTATTTTATTTTCATAATTCAGTAAATAAAAAAATTTATAACTTCTTAACTACTACAAAAAAAACTTTAAAATTAATTTTAACACTCTCCACATAGTTCTACATATTTTCATAATGAATATATAAATAACAAAAGCTAATAACATTTTCATCATCAATTTAAATAAACGAGCTATTCACAAGCCATTAATATCGTGCTTGTAAAGCTTGAACTTGACTCATTTAAATAATTGAGCTCAATCTCAAGCTTGAGTTTGTTTATTTAATTAAACAAACGAGCTTGATCGATCATTTATCGAGTCGAGCTCGAATAATTCATGAATAACTCAGTTCATTTACACCCCTACTCCTGCCTATGTTTTGAATAACTTAATTCTATAATCAAAGAGGAAAAAATATGAGATAAAATGAATAATATATGATAAAAACATTCACCACAAAAAAAGTGTAATTTCTGATCATATAATTAAAGGTGTAAGAGAAAACACGGGAAAAACATTTTTGATCACTATATATAGATCGAGCTATAGGCATCCCAGCAATTCACCCATAGGCAAACAATTAAACATCCTTAGCTAAAACAATTATCGAGTAAGCCATGAAGCCTGCACTATCCCTCTCCTTTCTAATCCTCTTTGCTTTCCTCACCAACCTTCCATTAGCTTTCTCAGATGATGAAGTTGTGTTGGACTCACATGGTTCACCCGTTACTGAGTTTGCTGAATACTACATTATTCCAACCGGTCTTCTAGGCCAAGGTGGTGGAGTAAGACTCGGCAAAACCGGGAACTCAAGGTGTCGAGGAACTGTCCTACAAGATTATGATGAGACCGTCAAAGGTAAGCCAGTAAAATTCTACATAAGGGGCATTGAGAACACTCAGATAGTCATCCCTTCCATCCGTACGGGCATCCCACTGGATATTGAATTTGCAACGATTCCTGAATGTGCCGAATCCTCCAAATGGTTGGTGTTTTCTGATGATCATATCGTAAAATATTACGTGGGCATTGCTCTTAAAAGTGAAACCCGTCATAATGTGACAAACGGATGGTTTAACATTCAGAAATACAAAACGTCCTACAAGCTTACGTACTGTGTTGAAAATGAAAAAAGTTGTTTTCCTATTGGGAGGTACGATGATGAAAGTGGAAGACGTTTGATTCCCAATGAGGTGGAGCCTTATGAATTTATGTTCGTAAAGGTTCATGTTCTTGGTAATACTATAAGGTCTGTGGTTTGAATTAAATAAATAATGTAATCAATAAGCATTCTCTCTGCTCGCAGTTGCAAGTACAGAATGCTAATGCATTAAATAAGTGGAATAAATTCACAATGGATGTTCTTGTCATGTGTTCCCCTTCTTGCTAGCTATTGCTTCTTAATTTGCGTGTGTGCCCTTAAGCTTCTGTTTTGTTGTTTTTTTGGTCTCTCCTTTTTCATTTAAATTCAAACTTAGAAGTAATGTCAAATTCGAAAATCACTTCTCCAGCGATTATAGGTAGCACAAAGATGGGATGCCATTGATTAGTTGACTTTTGAAGTGATTTTAATCTAAAAACAAAAATATTGGATTTTAAATCTACTTATACTTTCCGATCCATTGCATTTCTTAATTTCACCCTTTTAGCAATGTAAATCGTTTTAGATAACTCCTTTTAATACGAGCATTTTTAGACAGATCGAGCAATGTCATTCCCACTTCATATTCTTACAATAATTTTTACAAGGAATTGTCTAGCTTATATTTATTTATAAGTAAGTTGGATGAGTAATTCTATTCCCACATCACATTCTCATAACAATTTTTATTTGCAAACATATAGAAAGCAAAGAGAGAAGTACGAAATAAAATAAGTGATGTAATGGAGACGTACAGATAGATAAAAAGTGTTATGAGAATGTGAAGTGAAAAAAATAACATTATATTTTATTTAGACAAGACAGATGACATGATGCACAAAGAGCTAAAGAGAAAAAAAATATTGTTAGAATATAAAGTAAAAATTGCATTATTCGCGTCAGTTCGATGAAGAGGAAAGGTATTATGAGAATATAAAGTGAAAATATTATTTTTCTTTAAAATAAAAGATTCAATAATTATGTACTTTGAATAATGTCTTTCAATTTCACATTCTCAGTACTACACCTTTTAATAATATTTTTTTTCTCTTTAATGACATCAATTATTTTATCTTATATTAATGGCTTCGTTCAAATATATATACTTCGGTTACTGTCTTTTTTAATTTGCATTCTCACTACACTTTTTCATAATATTCTTTTCTCTATTTCTCTGACATCAATTATTTTATCATATATTTTTTCTCTTATCTTCTTATCTGTCTTTTTATTACAAAAATTATTATAAAAATTTAAAGCGAGAATATCTTTATTAGCATACTTTTATACTAGATAATGACCAGGCTAATCGTGTCAAGGCTCTGACTACCGCTAGCTTGTTGTGATGCAACTAGAATTCACTTAGCTCCCGGGTCCAATAATAGGCTGGATATAATAAATACGGAGATAGACCCCATAGTTGCATTCGTTGGGTTGGGTTGGGTCAAACTCAACTCAGATGTGTCCTTCACAGCTTCCACTAATTCTGCACTGAGATGATATGATGGGTGCCTTCATTTATGGTTTCTCGGCTAATTTGGGAAATTGCTCTATTAATTCTTCACGCAGAGTTGTGGGGTATTTTATTTGGTTTGCGGTTAGCTTGGAGCCGTCGTTTTCGGAATGTGATCATTGAGTCCGATTCTCAGCTCTCCATACAAGTGATTCTCAATTGTCCATCCCCACATCATCCTTGTTATCTCTTGATTCGTCGTATCATTGATTTTACACGATTAGGGGGGTAACTTTAGAGAGGCCAACTAGGTTAGTGATGCTTTAGCTAAGCATGGTTTATCTCATATGAATTTTAGGTTTTTTGATATAGTTCCTACATTCATCTCTTTGTTTCTTCAAGCTGATTTAGCTTCTATTGTATTTTTCTTGTAGTTGTTAGTTTGGATTCTCGCCCCTTTAATACATCAAATATATATATATATATATAAGTCAGAATCTGTTGACACCAGGTGTCAAAATTAGTCAAATTACACTTTTTGTAAAATACAAATTTAACCGATTTAATTGTTGAATTATGTAATATTATTTTCATGATCATGTATATCAAATGTCACATAATTTGAACTTTTCTAAATATGTTATCTAACATTGAATATTTACATATATTTTAATATCTTATTGTATATTAAAATAAAGTGATGCGATGAACTACTAAATAATTGTATAAAATTTTGTATACTTAATCTAATTAAAAAGAATATCAAATTCAATGGTTAGATTGATTAAATTTGTATTATACAAGAAGTTATTAAATGTGTAATTTGACTAACTTTGACACCTAGTATCAATAGATCCTGACGCATATATATATATATATATATATATATATATATATATATATATATATATATATAAGTACAATTGTTTTTTCATTCATTTTGGCTGTTGCTGGTCTTTCAATCTAGCATTTGCTTAAACGAGAATTTTCATTCCTGTTTATGTTTTTATTTTTAATAACTTATCTTACAATCAAAAAATATAACATAAGATGAATAATATTATAAAAAATAGTTATAAAACATAATATAAAAATTAATCGTCTTGTAATTCTTATATATAAACCAACCTATCACTCACTTATTACTTGAAGGAGTAATAATTTTTCACGTCTAATAATTTTTTTCTCTCTTTTTATGTTTTCCTCTACATTTTGTTATCTCTCATACATTTTGTTGATGTCGCTTTTTTAAAACAAGTGTATAATTTCCTTTTTCTCATTCACATTTTTTGTATAATTAATTGATTTGGGATGCTCATCCTTGAATTCAACTGACCATTTTCTTTTACGTGAAATGCTACTCCTACATACGTTTTGAATAACTTATTTTTATAATTGAAAAAGAAAAATATAAGACAAGATAAATAAATAATATAACCTAATTAAAAATATAAAAATAGTTAGAAAAAAAAATATAAAAACCATCAGTAAAAATATTATAACTGTTAAATAAACCAGCCTTTGACTCACGTATGATTTAAAGGTGTTATAATTTTTCAAGTGAAATAATTTATTTCACAGTTTTTATACTAACCTTTATTTCTTTCTTCTCTCACACTTTTTGATGATGTCTTTCATGTAATCTTTTTATGAATATAGTTCAAAGTATACAATTTCTTTTTTCTCATTTACTTTTTTGTCCAATTAGGTGTTTGTTTGTTTAACCGTTTGAGCATCTATTTTACTCATTTCCATAAACTAAACTAACTGGGGTTTTAATGGAGACGGTGGCTAGAGTGGGAGAGCACATGATGTCTCCCACCGTGAGAAACAAGTTTTAAACCATTAGATTTGATCATTTTTGAATGGATGGTTGAGATTTTTTTTATTTCCTTTTTTTTTTCTTTTTGTCTTTACCAATTTACCCCACCATCTTCTTCTTCCTCTGTTGAAAAACAATCTAGGATCACACTGCAAATTCATCCCCAATATTTTTCATTACCCTTCCTCCTCCATATTGTTACCATTACAACAAAATTTTAGAACAAAATCAAACAAATTACACAATGAATAAATCACTTGAATAAAATTCAGAAAATTGACAGATCCATCAATGAGATCTATAAATCTTGTATGTAACAAAATCAAAACAACAAAGATCCATACATATATAGATAGGAGAAAATTTCAAAACAAATAAACCAAAATAAACAAAACAGAGAGTACAATACCATGTTGAAGGTGTTGTTCATGATGTACTTCCCTGCACCCATCCCTTTTGCCAGAGAGTAACCCTTTATCATGAACTAGTGTGAGTCGTTCACTGTTTTGCTAATCGAACTCGAGCACATAGAATCTTGCGAGAAGGGCTTAAAATCCCCCATTCGCTCCTCCTCCAATTCCGCCATCACAAACCCTAGTAACGACGGTGCAGCATGAATGGGGAGAAACCTTAATTCCTAGAATTGGGGGGTTCTGTCATGGAGAAGAGAATTGGAATTGTGTGTAGTGAGGGCAAAAATAGAGAGAGAAAATGGAGCGAGAGAGGAGTGGCATTAGAGGGAGAAGCATCTGAAAAGGGTAAATCGGGAAAGATAAGAAAAAAGAAAAAAATCTTAGTCATCCACTTAAATATTAATATATCTAAGGGTTCAAAGACACCATGTGCTCTCCCACTGTAACTGTGTTTTTAATAGATTCATGTTGAATTGAGATTCAACATTTTTACAAGCAAACCCTAACTGATTTGTGTTGCCTATCCTTCGACGAATCATTTGCTTTAAACGAAAAATGTTAATCCTGCGTACGTTTTAAATAACTTATTTTGTTAAACATGAAACAAGATAATTAATATGATTAAAAATACAAATATATTATATTAAAAAATAAAAAAAATGAGTACAGATATTATGATTTAATTTTCATGCATTAATAATTTAAAAATATTTACACTGTTAACCAATCATAAATCATTTCATGTATGATAATGTCTCTTTTTCATGTAATTTTTTTATTAATATATTTTAAAGCAAGTGTGTAGTTTCTTTTTTCTCATTCACTTTTTTGTACAATTAGGCGTGTGTTTGTTAGCTATTTGAACATCTGTTTCACACATTCCCATAAACAAATCATGATTGGAGATATTTAATAGATTTACATTGAACGAAAATTTGACATTTTTACAAACACGCCCTAAGTGATTTGTGTTGCTCATCCTTCCACTGATCATTTGCTTAAATGAGAAATGCTACTCCTGCATACATTTTAAATAATTTATAACTTATTTTATAATTGAAGAAGAAAAATATGAGACATGACAAATAATATGGTATAAAAATACAGAAAAAAAAAGTTATAAACAATCAAAAATTTTCATGTAAAAAACATGAGTAAAAATATAATGATCTGAGTTTAATTTTCATGTATTGTCAATGTAAAAATATTTACATGGTTAAACAATCAAAAATCATTTCATGCATAATTTTTAAAGAAATTATTATAAAAGTTAACAAACTTATCATATATATTCATTTGTGATTAAGAAACAATATAAAAAACTTTAATATTGCCTATACATTCTAATTAAATGCAAAATATTATAGCTCTGAAATAAATCAACCTATGAATTACCTAAGATATAAAGGAGTTATAACTTTTCACGTGAAATAATTTATTTCACAATTTTCATATTCTCCTTTGTTTCTTTTTTCTCTCACTTTTTGATAATGTCTCATTTTCATGTAATTTTTCATGAATATTTTTATGAATTAACATATATAAAAGTATGTGTATAATTTCTTTTTTCTGACTCACTTTTTCGTACAACTAACTTAAATGATTTGGCTTGTTGGTCTTTCGTGGACCCTTTACTTTAACGACAAAAGCTACTCCTGACTATATATATTTTGAATAACTTAATTTTATAATCGAAGAAGAAGAAAATATGAGATAAAATAAATATGATAAAAAATATTTGAAAAATGACTGCGGTTACGGTGGACCAATAATTCTTCAAATGGTTTATGGTGGTCCAATTAATAATAAACGTTGGATTTATTCTTTTAATATTGAGGGGTGCACATTGATATGTGGGTACCTGTAGAAGGAGCTATTTAGATTTTAAATTTTTTTTAAAAGCATAAGTGTGTTTATACATTTGTCCCTTATGTGTTCATTGGCCAATGACAACTTCACGAGAATATCCGCCATCTCATTGTACTCATACTGGTCTCGTGTGGTGGTGCCGCCTTCCTAGTCCTAGTGCCAGAGCGAGGCAAGGCCCTGGAGCCATCATGTCGTAGATCGGAAGCGTAGGCGGGAAACCGGGCTTTGTTGAAGGAGTATATTTTTTGAGGTGGTCTCTCCTCGGGTCAACCTCTAGCTTGACAGTGGTGATGGAGCGGAGGCTCCAACGGTGGTTGAAGTCATCCTCGACGGAGTAGGGGAGGAGGAGGCAGTTGATGTAGTAGATGACACCGTCTCCAACAAGCAGTGACCTGTTTGTTGGAGGAGTATTTTTTTTTTTTGAGGTGATGTGTCCTCTGGTCAACATCTGGCTTGGCGATAGTGATGAAGCAAAGGCTTTGGCAGTAGTTGAAGTCGTCCTCGACGAAGCGGGGGAGGAGGAGGTGGTTGATGCCGTAAATGACGTTGTCTCCGACAAGTCATGACCTATAATAGATCTCACACTACTAACAAAACAAAAAGGTTATGACTTGTAATAAATCTGAGCATCTAAGAATATGGGTGATTGCATGCCATACGAATTTGCATAAATGGACTCAAATTCACCACAACCATTGTCACATTTTCTTCTTCTTGTTTTCCATGTTCCGTATGCATGGAAGTGATTTGGAGTTCGGGTTCTTGAATATATGAATAATTAGAAGTATAAAACATTACAGGGTAATAGAACACACACTGGACTGCCTTGTTTCATTGAATTAGAATAGAAATTTCTTGACTCGAAGGAAAGGGCTGACAATGCTCCTATCTCAAATGAGACACGAAAACTGCAAGGGTGTTGGTAGCCTAGTAGGGCAGAAAAGAGAAAGCCTTATTTTATTAAGGGCATAAAAGCCATTTCATATTTCAAAAACAAAAAATCATTTTCCAAAAAATAAAATAAAACAAAATACCTATTATATTTGGTAACTATCAGTGGTCTATCGTGGACCATATGAGCAAGTGCCTCATCGTAGAATTTGTCTTAAAAAATAGTTAGAAAATTGACATAAAAATAAATATTAAAGATATTAGAACTCTTATATAAACCAACTTATGACTCATTTAAAGGAGTTATAATTTTTCACTTCTAATAATTTATTTTGCTCTCTCTATACTTTCATCTATTTCTCTTTATCTCCCTCCCTCTCTCTCTCTCTCTCTCTCTCTCTCTCTCTCTTCGAGGATTCCCTTACTTTTTGTTAATGTCTCTTTTTTAAGTAATTTGTTACCAATATTTAATGGTTGTAACACCCAAATAGACAATTATAGGAACCTAAAACTAAAGTTGTACTTCACGTGGAGAAACCCTGCTGCACCTTCTCTGTGCGTGGTGCATTTTTATCAATAATTTAATGCTATAACTAAGTATTCCTACGTTATACTAAATATATAAATAAAAATAAATTATAAAAATAATTTAAAATTATTAATAAAATTTAATTTCATTATAAAAGTTATTTCATTGATAATAAAAATTAATTTAAAATTAAAAATAGGAACATATACGTTGGCTAACAGCCATTTTGGCTATTTGTCGACTATCATGCTTCTCGACATGTATACATGTCCATTCGTTGGCATCCACTTTGACTAATGTTTGTCATAGATGGCAAAAGGAATAGATTGTTTTGGTGTCATCACCAAAGTTTATTAAATTGAAAAAAGAACTTATATTACCCTTTTAATTAATTAAGAATAATGATATGAGAAAATCCGGTTAAGTTTGGAAGTCAATTATGCATAGAAAAGGATGAAAACCCAATCCCATTATATTCCTAATACATCCATTAAAAGTGGTTATCTTATAATTATTGTGCTAGTTATTGATAAATTTTAAAAGTTTGTTTTACCCCTTTTTATTAACTATGTAATTATGAAAATGAAAAACATTATTATTTTTCAAAATTAAGTAAATACCTATAACAACTTATTCTTTATTTTAGTTTAAGGAAACAATCTTTGAAGATTTATTTTTGATCTCAACAAGGATGATCCCTACTCTCACATATCTTCTAGTGTAATGAGGAATTTAGAGTCATATAGTTCTTTAAAAAAACTTGTATGATGAAACTTTCTTACAAATTCAGCATCATCAAGTTGTTACAATTCAATCATGTCTCATTAAAACATAGTATCAACAAGGCATCACACCTAACTTAATTCCTTTTTATTTTAGGGTCTTGCTAACCAGTGCTCTTAGGGCACTGGTAAAGGAATTCAAAATAGAAAGTTTTTATTAAAACTCACATTGAGAATGCATTAGAAATCACAGTAAAGGTGCATTAATGACATCTTTTAATGAAAAAAAAAATTCTATTTTGAATTCTTTAACAAGTGTCCTAAGGACACTAGTTAGCATTTGTCTTTATTTTATTTTGTAAGAAAATAATAATGGTAATAATTATAATAGTTCATTTTTAACAAACACGTGGGAAAGTATCAAGTTGTTATAACTCGAACGTCCCAACTTGAAATTACAGGATTAAAGCAAGATGTTGAGCTTAAATTAAACTATTAAAAAAAATAATTGTAAATAAACAAACAAATAAAACAAACAAATAAGTGAATAAGTAGATAAAAAATGGTTTAAGATCACTGAGCTATCATAACTTAGATGTCCCAAAACAAAATATGGGTTAACAAGCATCACACCTAAATTAACCAACTATACGATAACAATCAATCAACAAAATAATAAATAGACTAACAAATAAAAATAAAATAAATACAAGAAAAAAAGGATTAACAAGGCGTCACGTCTAAATTAACCTATTACAGAGTACTAATTAACAAATTAACAAATATTTTTAAGCCACGAACAATAGATGAACAAATTAACAAATAAAATAAATACGAGGTCAATTAGTGTTAATTTTAATTTAATTTTTTATTTTTTACTATCCATGTATTTTGTGGACTTTGTGAATTAATTTAACACAACAAATTAAAAGGGTAGGAAAAAAAACAAAATAATGAAGAGATTGATTAACGTTAATCTTATTTTTATTTTATTATTTATTTATTTATTCACATTTTATGGGCTTAGGAAATTTTATTTTAAAAATTAATTTGATAAAAATTAAAATGGTTTCAATTGGAATTGACCCAGCTGTTGTTGCCCAATAAAATGGCAAAGCCCTTAAGGTGCTTCACACAACAAAAGAAAAAGGACACAAATTGGGCCTGGATTCAAAAACAAAGACAAGGCAATTGCTATTTACGCTCCCTCTCATAAACTACCCACACACCCCATGCATTCTCACATTCTCCAATACAACATAAATAATTACATGTGTAGTTTATCCCTAAGCGTGTTATTCCCCACTATTCCCCAATAGTTAGATAATGTTGGTCAAAGCAGTAAGCTGAAAACTCAAATTTGAGGCCCTGCCTTCAGTGGAACACCCCATCAGAGATTTCAAGAGCTTCTTTATCTTTTGATCTTAGATGTGCATGAAGCGCCAAGCTATAAACTCGAGAGCAGTTGAGTCATGTAAGGCAATGATTTAAAACTCGAACCGATCATCGATTTGGTCAGGGTACTGGGTCATTGGGTCAATGGTCGAACCGGAGGGTCACTAATTGAACTGCATGACCTAATCTCAATTAAAAAAAATTAAAAATATTCATGACATATAAATTTCATACCCATATAATTTAGTAATTAAATTTTAATGGTGATGTGTAGCCCAAAAATAAATAAAAAATCAACAATGGTATTTGAGATGATGCTGAAGGAAGGAAGGATAGAAAGTTATGCATTCAAGTCAAACAAACAAGAGCAAATGAATGAAGGCTACGCATTCAAGTTGACCCAAGAAACATTATGTCATACGCATATGTACATTCAGATTTACGGTTTTTGTAATTATTATCATTTCGCATATGAATATTTATTTTTTTATAAGTAAAATTCATAGTAAATAAATATTTTTAAATATGTAAATTATATTATAAGTTGGGATTTCTACTTTTTCAATAGTTGTAGTTAAAACGGAGTTGTTTCACACTTATAAAAAAAACAAATTTACTTGAATCGATCCAGGTCAACACGTTGGTTCACCGGTTCAACCGTAAAACTTGCTGAGTCAAATCGGTTCATACCGAGTTAGTGACATGTCCGATCCAATCACTAGCTCGGACCGATTGCACCATCGGTTCCCGATTCAACCGGCCGATCCAAGCCGTTTTTAAAACACTAGTGCAAGGCTTCTTTGTGAACTGTCACTAAGGGCCATATGGGGTAGCTGTCAATAGAATTAGGCAGATTATTTCTCATTAATTGTGCATATTTGTTGCTAGATTATTTATCATTAATTGCACAGATTTGTTGGCCCTTTAAACCAGCATATCTTGCATGATTGTATAGCTGTAATTATGTAATTATATCATAATTAGTTAGCCTAGCTGTAGGTTAGCAGTTTAGCAAGATTTAAGGCTAAATATCATATTGTATCAATACTATGTAAATGAGAATTCTCTGAAGGAGAACGAACAGTTTTTACCCACACTTTTTCTGAGTTTGACATGGTATTAGTCTCGGTTGCGATCCAGACCTAGCTCTTTGTTTTCTCTTCTGATTTTTTTCCTACCCCACCCACCTCTTGTGCTCACAATTTCTTGTCTGTTGCTCCTTGTTTCTAAGTTGATCCTACTTCTTTGCATTTTTTTTCGCATCATGCCCACTAACAAGTATGATGTCCTCTTGGTTCGCCTTAATGGAAAGAACTACTCTACATAGGTGTTTCAGTTCCAGATTTTTGTTAAAGCGAAGGAACTTTGGGGTCATGTTGATGGAATCGATTCTGCTCCTGACAAGACGCAGTAGAATGCACATGCCAAATGGGAGGTCAAAGACGCACAAGTCATGGCATGGATCCTAGGCTCTGTTGATCCTAATATCGTCCTCAATCTTCGACCTTTCACCACTGCAGCAAAGATGTGGGACTACCTGAAGAACATATACAGCCAGAACAACACTGCTCACCGGTTCCAACTTGAACATGAAATAGCCATTTTTCAACAGGAAAGTCTCTCCATTTCTGAGTTTTATTCTCATTTTATGAACCTTTGGGCTGAATACACTGACATTGTCTATAAAGATTTGTCAATTGAAGGCCAAATTACTGTGCAACAAGTTCATGACACCACCAAACAAGATCAATTTTTGATGAAATTGCGGTCTGATTTTGAGGGAATACGGTCCAATCTCATGAATCGGGCTACTGTCCCCTCCTTGGATGCTTGTCTCAATGAACTCCTTCGTGAGGAACAACGTCTCCTCATTCAAACAACCATGGAACAACAGAAAGCTGCTTTTCTTCTTGTGGCGTATGCCGTCCAAGGCCGACCTTGAGGGCGCGACATGAGTACTATCCAATGTTTCTGCTGCAAAGGATATGGCCATTTTGCTTCCCACTGTCCTAAAAAGTTTTGTAATTATTGCAAAAAGGACGGTCACATCATTAAAGAATGCCCAATCTGCCCACCTAAGAAAACTGCTACAGCCTTCACTGCCTCTGTTGGTTCTTCTACAGCTCTTGTCTCTGTGCCACTGCATTCGTCTACCCCCGTACCAACTTTGACCCTTGAAATGGTTCAACAAATGATCGTTTCAGCTTTTTCTGCTTTGGGTCTTTCAGGTACCGTTTCTTCCCCATGTTCTCCTTGGTATTTTGACTCCGGGGCATCCAATCATATGACTAACAATGCTGCTGCCCTTACCAATGTTACAAATTACTCTGGTAATCTCAAAATACATACTGCTGACAGAAACAATTTGCCTATCACCGCAATTGGTGATATCTCCTCATCTCTCACCAATATTTCATTTGGTCAATTAGTTGACAATGATTGTCGGGTTGAATTCTCTAAATCTGGTTGTTTTGTGCAGGATCAACAATCAGGGAAGATGATCGCGACGGGGGCCTAAAGTTGGATGTCTTTTCCCTCTTTATTCATCGCTGCCATCTTGTTATTTTTTGCCTTTTATTTCTTGTAATTCCGCAACTGTTCTGTTCCAAACATGGCATAAGCGTCTTGGTCACCCAAACTTCAATGTACTTCATGACTTAATAAAATCTGGCGTTCCTGGCAATAGAAATTCCCCATCTCTTGGTGCTGCTCAATTTGATTGCAATTCTTGTAAACTTGGTAAAAGCAAAATTCTACCATTTCCAGTTCATCATTCCAACGTAAATCAGCCTTTTGACTTGATCAATAGTGATTTATGGGGAATCTCACCTATTATTTCTCATGGTCATTACAAGTACTTTATCACTTTTATTGACGATTATAGTTGTTTCACATGGCTCTATTTTTTGCGCTTTAAGGATGAGGCATTCCCTGCATTCAAATTTTTCATGCTTATGTTCAAACTCAATTTTCATCCCAAATTAAAATTTTGCATTCTGACAATGAGGGCGAATACACCTCTACTTTATTTTAGGAATTCTTGCAGACAAATGGTATTCTATCTTAAAGATCATGTTCTTCTACACCTCAACAAAACAGGGTAGCTGAACGAAAAAACCTGCCATCTTCTTGATGTTGTTCGTACCTTACTATTGGACTCTTTTGTACCCTCTCAATTTTGGTGTAAAGCTTTTTCCACTGCTGTCCATCTTATTAATCGCTTGCCTTCTCAAGCCCTACACAATGATTCCCTATTTTTCAGATTATATGGTCAGTAACCCACTTATTCCAATCTTCGCACCTTTGGTTGTGTTTGTTATGTCCATCTTCAACCCCACGAACGCACGAAGCCCACAGCTCAATCTGTTAAATGCGTTTTTCTTGGTTATGATCCTAATTTGAATAGGATTCGGGTTTCTCAAAATGTAATTTTTCAAGAGGATACATATTTTTTTGCCACTAACCAAGACACTTCCTCTCCTATATCCACATCTGTTTTGCCTTTGTTTTCTAACAGTTTTGCAAGAAAACCAGCTCCTCAACCCCTCTTGGTCTACTAGAGACGTCCAGCTGCTCCACAACCTCAACCTCCAAGGCCCCCTCTCGATCATTCTCTAGTTGTTGATCCAGTACTTCAACCACAACCAACCCCTCTACGTCGCAGTACTCGCGTTCGTAAACCACCGGAAAAATATTCATCTGTGACAGCAACTTTAGCATCTGTTCCTATTCCTTCCTCATATAAATAGGCTATAGAGCATACATGTTGGCAAGATGCTATAGAGGCTAAACTTCTAGCACTAGAAGAAAATCAAACATGGGACATTGTTCCCTGTCCCCCATCTGTTAAACCTCTTGGCAGTAAATTTGTATTCACTATCAAGCTCCGTTCAGATGGATCCATAGATCGATACAAGGCTCGGTTGGTTGTTCTTGGAAATAAGCAAGAATTTGGCCTCGACTATGATGAGACCTTTGCACCTGTGGCCAAAATGACTACGGTGCATACTATTCTTGCCAATGCTGCATCTGAATCTTGGCAAATTCACCAGCTAGATGTCAAGAACGCCTTTCTCCACGGTGACCTCAAGGAGGAAGTTTACATCAAACTTCTTACAGGTATGCCCTCCACATTACCTAATACTATTTGCAAACTAAAACGTTCTTTGTATGGACTGAAATAGGCACCAAGAGTGTGGTTTGAGAAGTTTAGAACAACACTTATTGGTTTTTCCTTCATCCAAAGCCGCTATGATCCATCTCTATTTCTAAACCGCACCTCAAAAGGAATGGTCATACTCCTTGTTTATGTGGATGACATTGTAGTCACCGGTTTAGATCAAGAGGCAATCAATACAATAAAGCAATTGTTACATTCCACTTTCCATATGAAGGATCTTGGACAGCTCACTTACTTCTTAGGTTTAGAAGTACACTTCCAGCAAACAGGCATCTTTGTCACTCAACACAAATATATTCAGGATCTAATTCAGCTAGCTGGTCTCACTAGTGCAACTGTTGTTGACACTCCCATGGAGGTAAATGTCAAGTTAAGACGGGATGAAGGTGAACTCCTAACAGACCCCACCTTATACCGGAGGCTGGTTGGCAGTCTTATCTACCTAACCATAACAAGACCTAACATCTCTTTTGCTGTCCACACAGTTAGCAAATTCATGCAGAATCCTCGACACTTGCATCTTTCAGCAGTACACTATATCATTAAATACCTACTAGGTACCTCGTGGCGTGGTCTTTTATTCCCTAATAGTGCAGTAATACAACTTCAAGCATACAAGTGATGCTAATTGGGCTGGCTGTCCAGATACAAGAAAATCTACTACTGGCTGGTGTATGTTTTTAGGGGATGCTCCTATCTCTTGAAAATGCAAGAAACAGGACTTTGTATCTAAATCCTCTACTGAAGTAGAGTATCGGTCCATGTCTGCAGTGTGCTCGGAGATTATTTGGCTACGAGGCCTTCTTTCAGAACTTGGTTTTTCACAAACAAAACCAACTCCACTGTTTGTTGATAATACCAGTGCCATACAAATTGCAGCAAATCTGGTATACCATGAAAGGACAAAGCACATAGAGGTTGATTGTCATTCAATCAGGGAAGCCTATGATCGCAAAGTTATCACTCTGCCTCATGTCTCCACTTCGATTCAGCTAGCTGACGTCCTCACCAAATCCTTGACTCGTCAGCGACATAATTTCCTTGTTAGCAAATTGATGCTTGTCGACTCACCTGCATCAATTTGAGGGGGGATGTCAATGGAATTAGGCAGATTATTTATCATTAATTGCACAGATTTGTTGGCCCTTTAAACCAGCATATCTTGCATGATTGTATAGCTGTAATTATGTAATTATATCATAATTAGTTAGCCTAGCTGTAGGTTAGCAGTTTAGCAAGATTTAAGGCTAAATATCATATTGTATCAATACTATTTAAATGAGAATTCTCTAAAGGAGAACGGACAGTTTTTACCCACACTTTTTCTGAGTTTGACAGTAGCAACAAAATCAGCCCTTTGTTTAAAAGTACTCGAAGGATCCAAACTAGGGTCGATAACAAAAATTGAGGTTCTTTGGCAACTTGGGCACTGGAGACAACTACGCATCTTAAGGCAAACGGGCTTGAATGAAAGGGCCATAAAGGCAAGCCAGACCTTGGGAATGATTTTGGTATGACTAAGCCCACAAGGTGGAGTGCCTGATGGTGAGAAGTGTTGGTGGACTTAGTGGGGTTTAAAGTTTGTTACTACTATTTGTGCTTCGTATGCTGAAGGACTTGACAAATAAAGTGAAAATAAGCAAAGTTAAGGAGGAGCAGAAGATGTAACACAAAACAGTAGCACCAACAGCATCCAAAGATTAATTTAGGGACATACAATTTGGTTCTTTTTCTTGGAGTGGAAATGTTTACCAAGTTGTATGAATTTGTTATTTGTATTGAAAGACCCACAGAAATAGTTCCTCCCTTCAGACCCTACCACCTCTTCAAAGGTGACGGCATACTCCACTCCCTCCGCATTTCACAAGGCAAAGCCACACTCTACAACGGCTACGTCAAAACCTACAATTGATTTATCCAAACAGAATATTTAATAAATGAAGAAAATTAAATTAAAACAATTTAAATTTCAAACATTTTAAATTCTTTGAAATTTTAAAATTCTTCGTCGAAACATAACCTCAGGTTTTGTGAAATTCAATACTTTGGCTTCCCAATGACAGGAAGTTAAGAAAGAACCTATTTTCCTTCCTCCTTTCCCATCAACTTTTCTTAACATTATACTTGGCAGTTTTTAGATGCTAAAAGCTAAATGAGCGCAAAAGGCAAATGAATATATGATGAATGGGCAAAACATCTTGATGAAGTTTAGAAGTAGACCCAATAGTTCTAATGCTTAAGTACATGCTTTTGCCTGGACCTTTGCATGCTTGTTCAAATAAATGGGGAGGCAAGTAATTGTTTGATCACAACTCACAACATTATGAAAAATCATTGCACAACTTAGATAGCTCATTGACTCATTGTCATGGAAAAACTTGGAGAGATGGAACTACTCAATGCTGAGGGATTCCCCCCATCCTCCTCGTGAATGGAGGCAAAACTTCATCTAGATTACACCTGTCAAAGATTGTATTCCACTTGGTAATTGAATGTTTCAGTATTGGCATCAACTACATGTGTTCCTCAGAATCCCATAAATCATGAAAGTATATATATAATCAAATGTGTATTAATTACACTAGTTCATATTGTGTTCATATTGGAGTCTGCTTTCATATGATGTTGAACATCTTAATTATTAGCAGGTGATATGCAGGTAATGTGTTATCAATTGTCTGTGTAATGGTGGGACTAGCTAGTTTCGCCAGAAATTTCAGTTACCAATTCCATGTTGCAATTCTGTGTCAATACATTTAACAGTAATTTAACCATTGGTCCCTTTTCATTGGAAAATAAAAATTTTGAAAACAATTAAATTGTTGGATAGGAAAACTAGCATGTTGAGTTTATGAAGTAGTACAATTATGACTGACAAACTATTTTTAAATAATGAAACAAAAAGTAGTGTACATAAGCTTCCCCAGGTATCAATTTGCCAAAGCTAAATTACTTTAGAAAAATCTACAGGGAAACATCTGATAATGGTTGTTCGTTCTTCTCATGCATTTTATATTCGATGAAAAAACCATATAGTCTAGTGCATCTATAATTGTTGTTCCTTCTTGTAAAAGCAACAGGAAATATGATATACAGATAGGAAAGGCTTAGTGCATCATCTTGTCTTTGTTAAAGCAATTAGAGGGAGGTTCAACTAGTTTTAATCGATTCTAAACTTAAACACATAATAACAAAACAAAAGCAAAAATTGTGTGAAGAACTGAAAATCAATAAGAAATAGAATCATGGCTAAAAGCAATATAGACATGGCAACTTCGGCACTAAAAACCAAGCATTGATCAGGTCTGTCAAAAAATAATAAGTAAAATAAAATTGAGGTGAAAATAAAATAAAATTGATGTCCTCCCAAGGGATTCTCTTTCCTGCCAAAGGTTTTGAGAAATTCATTATTTTGGCTTCTCAATGATGGGAAGTGCAGAAAGAACCTTTTTTACTGCTTTGGTGCAAATTAACCTGCATATGATTAGTGGGCCTATTTTCCTTCCACTTTTCCCTTCAATTTTTCTGAATCTTATTTTCTAATGTGTCTAAAGACAAGAAAGAAATAATGTTTTGTGTGTCTACTCATTGTACACGTATGCTCTTGAACTTGAAAGAGTTTCTCTTTCAACATCTATGACTTAAATGGTACATATATATATATATATATTGTTTATTTGTTTACTAGCTTACATGGTAGCAGCGTAGCCAAGCAATTATTTACATCAACTTACTCCTTTCCTTTCTGACCACTCTGCTTGACTGAACTCTTTACTGTTCTACTTTTCATCCAATTTTTCCCAGTTGATCCAATTCGAATGAACATTGTTAAATGGCACAAAAGGGTATGTCACTGTTATTGGTGGAAATTGGTTCTGATAATTTGATTAATTGTTATTCTCAAAAAATAACTTCTCATAATGATTCTAACAAATAAGATTTTTAGATCATGGGATTTAGAATCAAAAAATTCTGTGAGTTCTTTTTATTTGAACAAGCAACGTTTAGTTTTCAACTTGAGAAATAGTTATTTTCAATTGACACTTCAATTCCAATATAATTACTTATGCAAATCAATTGAAAATGAAGTTTTAATAAGTTTGGTGATTTACAGATATCAATAAACAAATAAATTTGAGTGATGAACATTTATATTGAATCTAACACCAACATAATTACAAACTCGAAGATACTACAAAGAAATAAGCTTTTATGAATAAAAAGAGTAAAGCTTGGAGAAGAAATGATGGTTAAGAAGTGAAAAAATAAAGTTTAGAGAAGAAATGGAGATTAAGAAGTTAGAGTTTGGAGAAGAATTAGTAATTTAGAAGTGAAAAAGTTAAGTTTTGAGAAGAAATGGGATTTAGAAGTGATTAAGTTAGAGTTTGGAGAAGAATTAAGAAGAGAAGTAGACAAAAGCAATAAATGAATCAAATACAAATGAAAAGAAAATAAATTGCATTAAAAGATAAGGTGAAAACATACACAGAATCCTCGAAACCAATGGCCATGTGAGTGCAGTGTGAATGGTGCTATAGGAAAGCGTACAATGTTTCAATCAAAGAGAAAAATGACTACATAGTGCCTTATTTATAGACAATTACTACTAATGATCAAATTATAAGATTTTGACATATGTACATTAACTAGTTTATCCTATCTAAGATTTCGACAATTGTCAAATTCCTGCAACTTCAAATAACTGCTACCAATTGCTTGAAATCCTGTCTTCGAGTGTGTTTCCTGATGTAGATACAAGAAGCTGTTTCTTTTTAACCGCATTCTTCTTCAATTCCTCGAAAAGTTATTTTATTCTGTAACTTGTATTCTGGACTTACTTAATTATTTTTTGATAAAATCACTATTTTCCTCGAAAAACTCTATCATTTGTTTAACTTGGAAATTTTTATTCATGACCCCAACAATCGCTGAGACTTTTAATATTGATTTTTGACTAATATGTTATTACACATCTTCTCTGCTTCCCCCAGACCAATAGAAATACGTCATCAAGGTTATCATAGTGACCAATTACCCCTTACATCTGACTAGGGAAAACCAACATTAAATTCACTGGGACCACTTTGCCTACTAATTTTCAAATTGTCATGGTCACCAAGGCAATACAATGCAATGCCACCATTCGTGTGTTGTCCACCACAAATATACTTCATCAGATTTTCTTGGTTCAGAAATGTCCAGCAACTTCACTGCTTTCATCATCATTAATAGCATAGTCCTTCCACCTCAAGTTAATAAACCAACCTTCCATGCATGAGAGTTTCCTAACATTTATGAATCAAGTGTACAATTATAAATATGTCATGTTACACATTGCTTGATTTTACTTACTTTCAAGTGTATATATATCAACGGTTATTTAGAATCTTGAGACAAGCAAGTTGAGGCATGGATTAGCAAACATGAGATTGAGTCAAGTGGACACAATTGCTATTTGCTATGCAAATCCTTTGATTTGTTTCCTCTCTGCGTGCAATAATTGGTTTTTTTAGATTTTTTACTATATGCTTAAAACCAGTTTTTATCATCTTTTTAAACCAATTCACCCTCTCCTATACATTTTTTTTCCCAAAGTCCCCATATCTTTCCACCACAACCACCCATTTTTACTATTATTCCCCTTTCTGCCCACTTCTGTACCACAAAGACCCTCTCTTTTCTAGCTTCCTCTGCTTCCATTTTATTAAAAAGAAATGGTAAGCAACACACTTTTTGACACACTCTTTCAAACACTCTCCTTAGTAGATCATTGATCCCCAAAGCCCCTCCTATTTGGTTATGCTCATGTACCTAGGTGGGTGAATAAGTCTCTGTCCACACCTTAGCAGCATGTTCCCCAATCCTTAGGAATGGTTTTTGGCATTTTTCAACCCCAGGTAAAGTGCTTACTATTTCTTTGAATGATGAATATGACACTTTGGCTTGACTTTATCTTAGTATTACAATATTCTTAAAAAAAAAAAAAAAGAGCATTAGAAATATTTTAAACATTTTACAATTTTTTTAAGAACAAAACTATTATAAATACTAATGAAATTGAATCTAGTCAAAGGTGTTACTCTTTCTTAAATTGACAAATTTAAGTTTGAAACTTTGCATTTAGAAACATTCACATTTAGTATTCAATCATATTTCAAATAAAATTATCTTTTAAAATATGCTTACTAGAAAAAAATATATAAAATAGTCAAAGTAAATTTTTTTCTTTATATACGCCTAAATATCATGATCAATTGTTGTTTCCCTGCCAAAGGGAATTAGTATATTCATTGTATGTCATCTGGGAGGGTAAAACTTTAATATAACATGGGAAAAATAGGAGTCTGAGCATCATAAACGAATTGATGATTTGCACTAAATTATTTAGAAATTATTACGCTTATTCGATATAGGCCAAACACGGGGAGTATTTTGCAAGTATCATATTTGAGAAAATTCAAAAGACAAGGACATGAAAAAAAGGGTAATAAAAAGGTAATAAATCCCTAGAGGCAGCAGTACCTGAAGCAAGAGCTTCATGGACTGTCATGATCGTCACAGACAACGAAACTACAGACAACTCTTGAGTAAATCATAAGCCAAAACCATAAATATGTAAGAGGAACATAATTGACATCACCCAGAACTAGAAGAGGCTAAGAACATTGCATGTGCCACATGTAGTCCCACAAGGAGTTAAGTTACATTCCAAATTCTTCAGAAATTTTTAGAAAGTAGTGATCATCACGAAAACAACAGAACCAATGGCCTCAAAGATAAATTAAATGCCCAACAAGCTATAATCAAATAAGGCTTAAATATGTTTTTGGTCTCTCATATTTGAGGTAAATTCATTTTTAGTCTCTCAAATTTAAAAGTGATTTTTTTAGTCCTTCTAATTTAAAAAAGTTGTTTTTAGTGCTTTAAGACTGCCTACAATATTATTGTTAGGGCAGATTGAGTCAATTGTGCAGCATCAGTTGAATTCAATGTGATGTTTTTACTGACAGAAATATTACTGAATAGATTTTGTGTGGCAGATTCACTAATTAGGTTTGGGCAAAAGGACTAAAACATATTTTTTTCAAATTATAAGGATTAAAAAGATCACTTTTAAATTTGGGAGACTAAAAACGGATTTATCCTAAATTTGAGAGACTAAAAACATATTTAAATCATCAAATAAAAATACATATGAAGTGTAAGCACGTGCGACTAGTGATAAATAACAACTAAAATTGCATATTTAGACTTTGCCATATCAACTAAATTACCCCCCAAATCATATATGAGTTTAATAGTTATGCTAAGTCAATATAAAAAGTTTTACACTTTCAATCTATTAGAAATCACCGCTGGCATGACTTTTAAGGTAAATATTATAAAAGTCAACAAACTTACCATACATAATAATTTGTGATTAGATGACAGTATAAAACTGTTTTATACTGTTAATGATAACTTATTTTCTCATCATATGTTCTGATGCTGCTTAACTATAGGGAAAACCAACATTAAATTCACTGGGACCAATTTGCCTATTAATTTTCGAACCTGTCTTGGTCACCAAGGCAATGCAATGCCAATGCCATCGTTCATGCTTTATCTACCACAAATATACTTCATCACATTCTTGGTTCAGAAAGGTCCAGCACCTTCACTGTTTCCATCATCATTAAATGCATAGTCCTCCCACCTCAAGTTAACTAAACAACCTTCCAAGCATGTGAGCTTCACCTTACTTTCTTCCTCGTCCCAAAACTTACTCTCTTTCTTTGTGACATAATCATCAGCAATTCTCTTTTGGTAGCAACAACCTCTTCATTCACTAATGATGGCAGCTGATGACTCTACCAAGAGAAACTCCAATGTTCAGCTCCTTGAGGAACTAGAGGCCCTTAGTGAATCCCTTTACCAATCACACACCTCAAACACAGCTAGAAGAACAGCTTCCCTTACTCTACCAAGAGGCTCAGGCTCAGCTCCTTTTGTCTCATCTGCTGAAGATGACAATGACACTGCTAAACTTGACAACAAACAAAGCAACAAACCTCGGTCTAGCCGCATGTCCTTGTCCCTATGGAGATCAAGGCCAAAGCCTGAAGATGCCAAGGCAACTTTCACTCAGCCAAATACCCAAAAATTTGATGACACAGCAAATTCAGGTGACAAGAAAGGGATTTGGAGCTGGAAGCCTATGAGGGTCCTTTCTCATATTGGAATGCACAAACTAAGCTGTTTGTTTTCTGTTGAAGTGGTCACTGCTCAAGGTCTTCCTTCGTCCATGAATGGACTAAGGCTTTCTGTTTGTATTAGAAAGAAAGAGACAAAAGATGGGAATGTTCAGACAATGCCATCAAGGGTTGATCAAGGTGCTGCAGACTTTGAAGAGACCCTTTTCATAAGGTGCCATGTTTATTGCAACCATGGTAGTGGAAAGCAGCTCAAGTTTGAGCCTAGACCATTTTGGATATACCTTGTTGCAGTTGATGCCAAAGAGCTTAGTTTTGGGAGAAACTGTGTGGACTTGAGCCAGTTGATTCAAGAATCCATTGAGAAAAGCCATCAAGGCATGCGTGTGAGGCAGTGGGACACAAGCTTTGGCCTATCAGGAAAGGCAAAAGGAGGAGAACTGGTTCTGAAACTTGGCTTCCAAATCATGGAGAAAGAAGGAGGAGTTCAGATATATAACCAAGAAGAGAATTTGAAGAAGTCCAACAGGTTCAGAAATCTCACATCCTCATTTGCCCGCAAACAATCCAAGTCATCATTCAGCTTGCCTAGTCCAAGAATAACAAGCAGAAGTGATGCTTGGACTCCTTCACAGAGAAGGTTAGCAGAAGATATTCAAGGTATAGAAGATTTGAGTATTGATGATCCACACCTAGTTCAGGATGTCCCTCCTTCTGTCCAGAAACTTGATGGTGGCAAAGAGAAGGTGGAGGATTTTGATCTCCCAGATTTTGAGGTTGTTGATAAAGGGGTTGAGGTTCAAGAGAAGAAAGAAGATGAAGGAGAAGAATCTGAAGTGAAGTCAGCTTCAAGTGAGGTTGTCAAAGAAATAGTGCATGATAAGCTTCGCCTAACTAGATTAACTGAGCTTGATTCAATTGCCAAGCAGATAAAGGCTCTTGAGTCCATGATGGGAGAAGATAACAATAAGTTTACAAAAGGAGAGGAAACTGAGTCACTAAGATTGGATTCTGATGAAGAAAATGTGACAAGGGAGTTTCTTCATATGCTTGAGGATCAAAAGGCCAGAGGTTTCAAAATCAACCAATCTGAAATCCCCCCATTACAAATTGCTGAGGCAGAATCTAAGGTGTACCTCCCAGATCTTGGCAAGGGCTTGGGGTGTGTCGTTCAAACAAGGGATGGGGGCTACTTGACATCCATGAATCCTTTAGATAATGCTGTGGCTAGAAATGGCACTCCAAAGCTAGCCATGCAGATGTCAAAGCCTTATGTGTTGGCATCAAATAAGTCCCCAAAAGGGTTAGACTTGTTTCAGAAATTGGCTGGCATTGGTCTTGATGAACTCAGCTCTCAAGTTTTCTCCATGATGCCCCTAGATGAACTGATAGGTAAAACTGCGGAGCAGATTGCTTTTGAAGGCATTGCTTCTGCCATCATACAAGGAAGAAACAAAGAAGGAGCCAGTTCTAGTGCTGCACGTATAGTTTCTTCCCTCAAGAGCATGGCAAATGCAATGAGTTCAGGAAGACAAGAACGGATTTCAACAGGACTTTGGAATGTGGATGAAACCCCACTTACCGCAGAGAAAATTCTAGCCTTCACAATGCAGAAGATTGAGTTCATGGCAGTTGAAGGGTTGAAAATCCAAGCTGATATGGCAGAGGAAGAAGCTCCCTTTCATGTTTCTCCATTCAGCACAAAGGAAGGGAACAAAGACATGGATCTATTAGCTTCTGCTGTTTCACTTGAGGATTGGATCAGAGACCAAAGCTACACTAAAACTGCTGCAAGTTCTGATGGTGAGCCATCAAATATCACACTCATATTTGTTGTCCAACTGAGGGATCCAGTGAGACGGTTTGAAGCAATTGGAGGTCCTCTGATGGTGCTCATTCATGCAACAGGTGAAGACACAAAGGGGAGTGATGATTACTACCAAGATGAGGAGGAGAAAAGGTTCAAGGTAACAAGCATGCATGTGGGAGGTTTGAAGGTGAGGAGTGGCACAATGAATAATAATGCATGGGACAGTGAGAAGCAAAGGCTAACTGCAATGCAATGGTTGATTGAATATGGGTTGGGAAAGGCAGGGAAGAAAGGCAAGCATGCATTGGCAAAAGGGCAAGACTTATTGTGGAGCATTTCATCAAGAATCTTGGCTGATGTGTGGCTCAAAACCATGAGAAATCCAGATGTCAAACTTGTGAGGGAATAAGCATATCAACTAGTGCTGTTAATTATGCTAGGTAGTTTTAGCAAGTTATGATACTTGCACAATCTTGCATAATTGCATTCATGTCTCATGTAGGGGCTCCATCAAAATTTTAAGAGAATGTTCAAGAAGGATTGTTAGAGCTTGCAGTTTTATGGATATATACAATAATTGTGCAAATATCATTACTCGTAGGGTCGTAGTTAGTTAGTTGCTTTTTGTCGAACCAATAAAAACCTGGGACTTTAGGGAATGTCATATACGCATACCAATTTTCTCACATTCCTCACATCCAATCAATGATAACTATTTTTTGTCTCTTATCTTCCTCATCACCATTGGTTACGTGAGAAAAATGTTGTGCATATATGACATTTCCACTCTCACTTATACAATAGATGTGAGATTAGGTTCATGTTTAATAGATGTGAGATTAGATTCATGTTGGAATAAATATGCTTTGTAGGGTCACAGTAACTTTTGTATTTTTAAATAAATGGTCAGAGTAACTCCCCATTTTCTGTTACCCTTTTTGACTTGTTGGTTTTTTGTTTAGTTGGATTTCTCTATTTAATGCGTAGTCGGAACCACATTTGTAACCTGTGTCACTGTTCAAATTAAACTACGTTCAATAACAAAATTAAAAACAAAAGTTATAAACAGTAATTTCTATTTGACGCGGATAGTAGATTCTGATTGAAGCTACAAATAGTAGTTTTTTTATATGTGATACACATACAACAATTCATACAACATTACTTTTTGTGTCTATCTCTCTCCATGATTATGAAATATAATAAATGATGTACAGAAGAGAGGTAGACAAGAAAATTGTTGTTGTATAAATTGTTATATAAGTTGTTGTACAAGTAATATTTCTTTTACTTTTTTACGTTGATTGGAATAAACACATCGCGTATGCAAACATGCACTTTAAAAATTGTGTGTGTGTGCTCAGTGTATGTGTTGGAGAATACTAACTATCAAGAGTTTGCAAGTAAAAAAAATTATAGACTTTTTATAATTATAATATATACAGAATATTTACTTTACATTATATAATAATTAGTCTTTTTTCCTACTTTTAGTAAACCTACAAATCTATTAAGCATTTGGAAGAATTTTTATAGAAATTATTTTAACTTATAAAAATAAATTATGATTTACATAAATATTTTTTAACTTATTTTAGTAAGCTTCTTAGTAAAATTTATTGAAATAGTTTTTTTAACTTATTATGTGATAAGAGTTTACTGAATATATATGTAATTATACTGATTATTTAAACAAAGTCGATATTATAATCGTAAACACCAAACACGTTAATAAAAAAGCATAATAAGCCAGAGTTTTAAATCTAAATTCTTATATTATTATCTTTTTGACTGGCATGTTTTCTATAATATCTATAATAATTGATGTAATGATATAAGATTGAAATAGTATATCGATGTATGAACACTATCAACAACATTACCCAAAAGTAAAAAATACATAACACTTTCTTCTTCTCTTCAATAGTATTTTTTCCAAGTTTCTTTTTCTCTAATCTTAATTGTCCTTTTGATTCCCCTATAATTTTCAATATGCAATTTTGGTCTCCCTTTATTTAATTGCACGCATCTAATTTGTAGTAGTCATTCTAGTTGGCCACCCCACACTAAGTTGTAAAACAACTAATATGCTCCATAGTCAATTTTTCATCCTCGCTTGAGAAAGTCACAAAATTAGGACTTTGTAACCTCTCGACAAAGGTGCAACCTTATCTATCCACTTTGGATAAGGTTTCTTGTATATAGGTCTAGCAATGAGCTTTAGCTAAACCCTAAAGTGCTTCTTGGTAGCCTTAACTATTATAGTGGGATTGATCGGCAGTGTAGTAGAGGTTCTTGCATCTTCCCATGTCAGTTAGGATTTCTAGAAGTAGCCAGGGCACAAGGCTATCTACTTGATCCTTGAATAGCAGGTTGAAACCCCTAGGGCTTATACACCTCCTAGTAACTAAATTGCCTGCATAGCTGGCTGTTGACTATATCCATATTGACCTAAGGTGGCATCACAATGCAGGTTTTGGCCTCCCAAATTAGTCGTTGGGGCCTAAAAGACAAGGGTTGCCTCTATTCTAAAGTTGGGAGGCAATTCAATAGTTCCTATTACATTAGGGGGTCGCCTAGCCATTTGCACTGTCCCAAATTGGAATTGTGGAGACTAGGTAGTCTCTATTAATAGTTGAGCAACGACAAGGGTCACTGCAAAAAGGTTTGGTTGATTCTTCTAAATTGAAGTAGTCGAGGCCTCATGACGGTAGCCTTATCGTCGCTCTTCTTCTCTAGCCCGTTGTATCTTGTTCTGCACCATGGGCTTAATAATATCCCTCAACTATTTGGAAATCTAAT
The DNA here is from genome assembly GCA_004329165.1 of Spatholobus suberectus. Lineage (NCBI taxonomy): Eukaryota > Viridiplantae > Streptophyta > Magnoliopsida > Fabales > Fabaceae > Spatholobus > Spatholobus suberectus. Next base: position 11,351,535 of record QUWT01000781.1, on the reverse strand, counting down.
ACATTTGTCATGTACCCCAATCTCCATCTGCTGGCTAATGAATGACATTTATATGTACTTTTTAGATGTGTATTTATGTAATTAATTCTCCTTTTTCCTTACTTAAAACTTTAATTGACCTTGGAATTTACCAAATGTAAGTAAATTGCATCAGTAGTTAGACGTAGTGAATTTAAAGATTTTACTATTAATCTCCTATCATTTTTATAGGATTTGAAGAAAAGGGATTGGAGCTGTTCGAAAGGAGCATTGCTGACCAGAATTTGTTGAGAAAGCAAGTTATTCGCTCAGTGAATACGTAGACTTCAGAAGGTAGAAGGATTCACTCAGCGAGAGCTGTTCTTTCAAGCAAAATTTGTGCTCTGAAGCCACAATTTGTAGAATCTGTTGAGCAAAGATGGATATTGCTTAGCAAAATGGATAGCTCAATTAAGGAGGGTGTGAACGTAGCATTAAAAGAAAAGGGAATCATTTATGAAAGAGACCTCTTACCCTATGTTGGAACCTCTTCCTCTCTTTGAACCTTACGAGCATTGGAACAAGCTAGGAAGCTCTCCATGGACCTCCAATCTATGTTCTTTAATTCTTCTTGGCTGCTCCTCTATATCATGAGTAGCTAGATTTAACCTAGTTGGGGTTTCATGTAACAGGACATACTTTCATGTATACTTAAGTTATTTATTGAGAGTTTATGTTTTATTCATATGTGTTTTCACTTCCATGCTTAATGCTTGTTTTGGTTTGATCTTTCATTAATTGATCTTATTGTTTTGAATGTTGTTGGAAAACATGTTCTTTTCACATATCTGAAGTGAACACCTAATAAATCTTGTATTTGGGAATGGAATAGGGTTTATTAGCCATGTGTTAACCTCTATTCTTAATGCAAGTTGGTTAGATAAACTACTCAAGGAATTGTTGGTTTAACTAGGTAATTTAGATCTATTTTACTAAGGGATTAGGGACTAGATAGCATTGTTGGTTAATGGTAATGAATGAAGCATAGATTCAATAAAATAATCCTTTGTATGCATGAAAGGACAGTTTAGTGTAATCAAACCCCAACATCTTCTTTATTTGTTGTTAGTCTTTATTTTCGCAATCCAAATGTTCGTAAAAAATTTCTAGAAGAATCTTTATCGTGTTTGCGTTTATATTTCTTTTCATAGCAGCAATAATGTAAAAACCTAGTATCATTCAAGTCCCTTGGAAATGATACTCTTACTTATCATTGTCTACTTGTGCAAATTGGTACGCTTGCCAATGGCTTAACACTGGCAGATGTAGGAAGGGGCAACTATAGGATCTAGTTCCAATTCACTAGCATAATGTTGCCATAGTGAGGGGTTTGAAGTAGTGGCAATTATTGTGGGAATAACTGTAGGATCAAGTCACATGTGACCAACAGGCTCATTAACAAGGATGAAGTTTAGTGGGTGATGAGGAGGTCTAGAAGCGGTGGCAATTGCTAGACTAACAATGGTATGTGTGGTGATAATCGTGGAATGTACAACTATAACAGTTGTAATCATGCTCAGTTGTGTCCCAACTTGGTTGCTAGAAGTCTTTCTCGTTGTTGGAGTTGAATCCATCTTCAAAATGCTTCACTTTGATCTCAATTGCATACGCCAATTGTGATCGAAGGAGGGTAACAAGAACTTTAGCTTGTGGTAATTGATGTCTCACTAAGTGTGTCAAGAGCTGTTGTCAATTCCAAATTTGACTGGTTAGCTATGTATTAGGAGACCTAGTGGTCTGTAAAATACATATATAATTTCTAAATTTTAGTCTCTTTTACAGCAAGTGCACTAGTCGAACAAGTAAGTAAATTTTGGTGAATAAAGTATCATTCTTCTTAGGGATTAGAGTAATATGCTCAATTCAATCACCTAACTATTGTAAAGGCAGGCAATATTATTTTGTCACACACACAAAATGCTAAAGAATAATTTGCGAGAAATTAAATCTAATGCTATGTTTATAGTTTTTCAAAAAGGGTTTATATTAATGCTAATAGTAGTTAGGTATTTAAGTCATTCTGTGTTCATCCCTTGCATTTTCTCTAAATTCAACACGATTCAAATAAGGTTTAGACATTTGAATTTCACAATTGTAGATTAAACCCAATTCCTTGGCATAAAATCACTATGATTCAACTTCAATACCATACTTTCGAAGATCCATCGAGAATTAAATCAAGCATTAAGTTTGAAATCCATGAGATCACATGTCTTATGAAGGACTATTCCTAAACTTAAGACATGGTAATCACACCCAAATTAGAACATAAATAAATGATTTCTCAAACTACACATAATTCAAGATCAATCTCAACAATGGATAATTGCAAAAAGCATGAAAAAAAATGGATTACTCAACCTATGGAATTGTATTAAATCAAGGGTCAATACAAAGGAATCTCACAAAACTCTTCTAACCCTAACTACAATGAGGATTTTAGCAAAACATGATGAAAGACAAAGTGTAAAAGATAAAAATGATAATGGATGATGGTGAATACATTAAGTGTTCAAGTTCTTCCAACGGTTGAAGCTTCAATGGTGGAATAGAGAGAGAACCTAGAGATTAGGGTCAGTGATGGTGAGAATTAGTCTTCCAACGTCTTCTACCCTATGAATGGGCCTTGCAAATGGCATAAATAGCAATTGGAAAGGGCACAATACAGTCAGCAAAATATGTTTTGCACTGTTAGTAAATTGCCACCAGCGTGGCTAGCATCCCACGCTAGCCAGACATTTAGGATGTTGAGTAAGAGAAATTCGGTAGGCTCCAAGTAGTTACACATTGCGTAGCATTTTGGATGCTAATTTTCCTGTGTGAAAATCATGCTCAAGCATCCCATCTAGCGTTTTCAAGCATATCTGGCATCTCAGACGTTGAACAACCTGAGAGTTCTAGTATTCCAAGCATATGATTCTGCATTTTGTGCTCTATTCCAACAACCAACACTAGACTTCCAATATGTTGAGGCAACTTGAAGATGTGAAGCACCTACTAGGCTGGAATGACTAATGTTTTGATGTGCCTCACGTGAGTGCAAATTGTAATTGGTCTTTGCTTTGTGTCTTTAATGCGTGCGCGTGTGTGTGTGTGTGTTTATTTTATGGGTAGGTAGATCCTAATATAATTATAAGAGGCTAAATGGGTTTATCCATGAGTAAAAACGTGTTTTCATAAAAGACTAATCATGGACACTTAAAAGAAATCTTTGAAAACATGGTAGGATACTTATAAGTCACTTAAAACTTGAAGAAACTATTTTTCTGATTTTAATAATCAATTATTGTAAAGCAATAATTGATTATCTTGCTGTGCCTCTTAATTCAAAAAACTATTGCTTGTGGCAATAATCAATTATCATTAGTGAATAATTAATTATTGTAAGTAAACCAAATACAAGCTTTCGCAATTAATTGATTAATGTACCCCAATAATCAATTATATTGATTGAATTGAAACCCAATGGTTCTCAAGATCAAAATAATCGATTATTACAAATCCATAATTGATTATTGCAAAATAATAAAAATAAGGGCTCACAAATAATTGATTATCATGGCTAATAATTTATTATTTTGTTCAAATTTTAAACTCAGGTATCCTTAAGAACAAAATAATCGATTATCCATATGTAATAATTGATGATTATGATTTTCAACGATAAAAAACAAACTTCCAACCCTTTCCCAACGTGACTCCTTATTGAAAAATTGAGTATGCACTTTTTAAGAGTTCTATGAGCTGCAAAAACACTTTCTAATCAACTTTTGAATATATTTTCATCAAATTGGTTGAATTATCATAAATCTCTCAAAGGGTCTTGGAGTCATCATATGAAGGATTGATTAGTAGGCTTAACTTTTTCATATTCATCACATACAGGTGATATCTTTCTTCTTGTATTGTTTTTGATATAGTACTTCTTTGAGAAGGATTCTCATAGGATTCTTATAGTGGGTTCTACAAGAATTTGACAAGTGGGTTTCAAGAACCTTGGGCACTTTCTTTTATGTACTGTGTGTGCATGTGATTGAGTGTTTGTAAAAATAGATTATTGTTATAGTGATATCTCAATCAGATTGATTGGAAAAATGGATATAGATCATAGTGGTAATGATTGAACTAGTATAAAAATCTTGTGTTCACTCTTTTCTTTATCTCTTCTCACTACACTCTGATTTTCGTTGAATCTTGATATGCATGAAATTGTCATGATGTTCTTGTTTATGTTTGCATATTAAAAATAAGTTAATTACATCAATCCTACTACATTTGTATCATCAAATCAAATTGATTCAAAGGTTTAGAAAAATGTGGTTTTACATCTTTGAAAATAGTGTGGGGTTCCTTAAAATTTTTGTTAATCCAATTTACTTCCTCTCTTGGATCCAACCCTTCGCTTAACACAGTGGAGAGCTTGTTGCTTGTCATCATAGCATGGAATGCCAATCCAGTGTTTCACACGTCGCATTTTCAAATGCAATTTTTTTGCTTTATTTACCTATAAAAATGTGGAAAAGATTCCTCGTGACTTTATTTATTTACAACCAACTAGAAGTAAACTATTTTTGCCCTTTTTTATGCATTTTCTTCGTTTTATATGTCTTTGTTCTTTCTTTTTACATTAAAATCATGCACTTGAAATCATTAAATATAAATTCATCACCATGGAAATGACTAATTACCAACGAGTGATTCTCCTGTAAGTTTTCTCGATTAGGGTTCCTAGTCCACTCCAAAGAGCTTCTTAGTAGCTGTGAACTGAAGCTCAGCTAAGTTACACTACACTTATGCAACTACAGGAAAGAAAGTGTCGTAAACAACTTAAAACAGTAAAGAAAATGATAAATAAAGTTGTAAATGAAAGGTAATGCTGGAATAAGAGAAATTTAATTGATTTTGGTTGGGGACCTTGAATACATCGTGAAAATTCCCTATTTATAGAGTACAGTTGGCATCAGTTGTTCTCCCCTAGGATAATTACCTACTACACCCATGTTTTTAGGAGATCATGGCTCCATGCAATTCTAGCTTTAGAAAACTGGGTCCAACTACCTCCCATGTTCATATTTCCCTCTAGCTTTGATCTTCCCTGCATTGGGCCAAATTTTGAGCCATTTTTGGGCCCCATTCGTATTGGGCCCACATCGGCCATCAAAAACAGACTAATTTAATCGTTAGCCTTTTTAAGCGCCAACACCTAGAAATCCTATTCCTGAGAATCTCATTCATAAGAAAATAGTTTAGTGAGGAATGAAAGATTTCTTTTATAAAATGTAACCTAATTTTTTTTAATGATTATATAAATATGTATTTGTATTAAAAAAAATTGAAAAAAAAGTTTGGCTCATCCCGTCGTAACCAAGATCCTCACTATATAAAAGCCACATCTATGTATGCATATGTGATATATGTAGGTATAAGTTGATACATAAATGCTCACATCATTCCAAGAAATTAAATCCTTGAGAACTTGTTAATGTCATTCTCTTATTGAGAACTGTAATTGCAATACAGGTTTATTTATTGTTATGAAACAATAACATCGTAAGGAACACAACTTTATCATCCTTCGAAGAAATTGTTTGTTCTAGATATCGTGTATCTAATAAACTGATTTACTAAACTTTAGATGCAGCAAAATATTGAGAATTGAGAGTAAGGGACCATACCAGTGTCACAGATGTAAATAGTTGATTTAGATAAGTTACGTAATATTCAGGTTTTAATTTATTTCCTTGCAATGGTTGGAAGGTTAGTGTAATTAAGCCTCACGTAGCGTAGGCTACCTATCTCTCCGCATAATTGTAACCACTTTTGCTCCATTTCTGTGTGTAGTTGGTGTTCCAAATACCAGTTTTCTTTTTCAATATTCTAGTCTTTAATTTATTTATATACCTTTTTTTTGTTGAGAATATGGTTCTTTTTACTAACTTTTAAATGCAATATAATAGTGTTGTGAATCATGAGTTCTTTAGTGGGGAAAATCTTGAAAATAGATAGGGTCTTTTGAATAAATTTCTCCATAAGTAGTTATAGGAAAAAAAAAATGAGAAGGTAAAATGCATAGCTTTTTCCACAAGTTAAAATCAACTTATGCACCTTAATTTTTTTAAAAATTAGATGAGAGAGCTTCTATAAAAATTAAGTGTTTATAAAAAGTTTTATCAACACATGCAAGACCAAAGTCGATATAAAGTAATTTTTAGAGTTAGGGTCCTTAGTAACAATAAAGAACAACACAAAAAGGCGTCGAAAGTTCATGAATTTCAAAATCATTTCCACTCTTGAACAGTGAATATTTCATAACAACACAACAATAACACATAGTGTTTATACTTTTCAGACATTTTTTGGAGGCAATAACCCATGATTTTACTTCTATTAAATTTAGGAAACTAGATATCTCTAGTAGGTTCCTATGTTTTTTTTGTCAGTCACACATATGATTTTTGATTTGGAGGTGCTTCTAACGAGGGTTCTTATGTCTTGATTTAATTGTAATTAGTTATCTTTAAATAAAAAAAGCTTCTATATGATTATCTTGCTAACTGTTGAATGTATTTTGGTTTCACCTAGGATTTAATGCATTGTAAATCAATCTTGAATGGATATGTTATCAAAAAGAAGCTAAAAACTCTCCATATACACCCATTCAAGAACTGATGCATCCAGTTTTTGTCTCTATTGGTATTTTAATGGTAAGATATATAGAGTAATTAAAACTACACAACAACAGAATTAACTAAAGCACAAACCAAAAGAGATTTAGGAACATTTTATGAGCAATTTGAACTTCCATGTTCACAAAAGAAATTAAACCCTCGATCAAAACATTATGAATATAAATCTAATACTCCACGTAGATCATATTAATATCTAAGGACTGATCACTTCCTAACACTAATGAACTCAGGAACATGCGGAAAAAATTAAGGGACAAAGGAGTGTAAGAGAATATATAGGCCCAATAACTCATAAGCCCAATCATGAAATTTCTTCATAAACTCTTTTTGTTATTTTGTTACATATTTTGACCTGTTCAGAAAAAATAATCAGTGAAACTGAATTGTTATTTAATGATTTACATAAGAATCTTTAAAGGCTCTTAAAAAATAAAGTATATATGTTGTATGTACAAATTATTCCTCTTCTTGTTAACATATCAAAATCTGTTCTGTCAAAAGTCATTGGAGAACTAAATTCCGCCAAAGTTCAACATTATCTATATAAGTGTAAAAGGAAAATAAGACAGAAGAAAGTCAAAACATCTAATTGTCTATATTAACTGTCAATATTAATTGTCAAGGGAACATATCACCAATCAACTGAAAGAAATGATATTAGTAATAGATTTTCTTTATTATATTATATGAAAAATTATGTTAATTATATTAATAGAAAATGAACTCATCATGATTAAAATAATAAGTGATAAAATTAAAATAATGTGTGCAAGAGTGTGTTAACTCCATCTACTGGATGCTGAATTGCTGCAAGACAAGAATACACCACAAGAAGAGATATGATTATTATTACATTGCACCACTTACTATATATTCAATGTTGAATAACACTTAGATACAATACTTTAGGTACTGTTTGTGTTATTTTTCAATCAAAATTGGAGATTCATCTCAATAATTTAGAAAATCTTTTAATAATGCTTTTATTACAGGATTATCGACGTGAATCTTTAATTTTGATCAGAGAACAACACCAATAATATCTTAAGTACTGTATTTAAGTTTTGTCCTTCAACGTTAGTGTGGAGATTTTATTCAATCTGTGGAGCTTCCTGTGGCATCATGCATCAGCATCAACTAACACAACTTGAAAAGGATCACCATTGGTCAAGATGAGACGCCTTCCCTTCTCCTCATCAAACCTCCCAATATCAAAACAAGTACTAGGTGGGGCAGTGATGGTGGGACAGAACACAAGCTTATAGGCCACATCATATTTCTGAATGTCAAACGTTCCAGTTATGATCTGCTTCCAACCCATTCCCCAGGGAAATCATCAACAACCACCACCCACTTGGAGGATTTAGCACAATCAGGCTTCTCTTCAAATGCAATGTCTAATGGTATGCCTGTGAAGATGATTCCAGGGCTTGTTCCTGGTATGGTGAATTTCACTGCCCCGCCATTGGCAATCTCAGAAAAATCTTGTAGAACAGTAACTGGGCATGTTGAGTTGCCAGTTTCACCTAGTTTTACTCCACCACCTGCTGCGCCAAAGATTGCTGGCAGAATATAGTATCTGCCAGCAGGAAAAATGGGGTTTCCATTTGTGTCTAGGACTTGTTCAGCACCTTGTGAGAAGGCTAATGGAAGGTTGGTGGTGAAGGCAAAGAGGAGGAAAGTGAAGGTGAGTAATATTTCAGGCTTCATTGTTTATATCCAGGATGCTCTTATATCCGTTTGTTTTGGTGGCTCAACCTCTTTTTATAGTGGTTTTCTGAGAGTTGCTTGTGGATCTAATGTTGCATAAGAAATCATTAATGTTGGTACAAATAGTGTATGCACTTTATACTCTCATTTAATTACAAATTGTTATGTATGATAAGCTTTTTACATTAATAATAATCATGTACATCTTAAAAGTTATACTTACTACGACTTTTGATTGGTTCACAGTATAAAATGTTTTACACTCACAATGTATAGAAATCAAACTTTTAATGTTATTAGTCAGAGTTTTCATGTAATTGTCTCCTTGTTCTCTCTCTTTCTCTCTGTCTATATATATATAAAGGATTAAATATATTTTTTAATATAATCTGTTAAAATATAACTTTTTTTTAGTCTTATTTAAATTTTATTATGTGTAATCTCTATCCTTACTTTTTTTTTTCTGAAACAATTTCCCTGGCTACTGGCAGCTTCTCAAATTATTATCGATTTCGAATGCTTTTTCTTCATGATAAATGTTCTTGTAAACAATATCTCGTATTTTGATTTCAGATTCTGTGTGTTACGAAGTAAGGTCAATATGAAGGGCAGCCTAGCTTTAAGCATATGGCTATTATCAAATTGTGGACTAAACAGTATTGGGACGTTCATCTCTGTTAATTAAACCTGCAAGGATTTGAGCTTATCCTATAAAATTTTTTAACGTTTTACATTTATTTTGGCAAATTGATGACCACATTTTACTTTATTTCCCTTATCCTATTAATTAACTACAAATGGTAAATACTTATGGACCCCACACTCACCCTCTCTTTCAGCTTTCACTAGCTTTCATTTTCATTTATCGAAAACTTATCACGAGCCAGGATCCTCTCCTGCATCTCGAGCAAGATTCTCTCACCAGCAAAATCTCAACCATCAATCATATTTTCTCTCTCCTCTAACTAATGTTACACTAACCATTAAATGGCTAAGATTTTACAGGACAGCGGCTAGAGAAAAATATGGCTGGAGAGAATCCAATTTAACTTATCTAACCCTTTCTCATTCCAGGCTTTTACTTCCAAAGGTGGAAACCTTTTCTTTATTCTTCCTATTCCATCAAATCTTCTACTTCCCTGTGAATAAAAATAAGTAATAAAGTAATCTAACTAGGAAATATATAAATATGATAAAAATAAGTATGATTTCCTTTAGATATTATATATATATATATATATAAACTAAAATCTACAGTTATTTTTATAAGAGAACTTGATAAAAATGAAAGAGTACTTTGAACACCAATTTTGTCATTTATTTAATTTTATTTTACCTCATTTTTTCTTTTATTTTTTCTATTTATTTTTAAAAAATGTAAATTAATAATAACCAATATATAAATTCAGGAAAACAACAACGTGGACTATTGAAAAATTGTGCTGCCATTGTTTCTGATGAGCAGAAAGTCACGTATTGGTGAAAAAGTGTTTCTCCAAGATAGAAGATGCAACATAGTTACATAATTCTCACTATAACCCTGTGTACCGCGTACCGCATTCCTAGTTCTAGTTTTTCTTGAAAGAAGTCTTGTAACAATAACTTAAAATGTGACGAACTGCGTACCATGAACCTGTACATGTACCACGTACTTTGTAACTAGGATTAAAGTCAGAAGGTATAAACATTACAAAGACAAAAACCCAAAACTTGTTGATCAAATGGTCATTAATTCACCGTTAGACAACGACAATGCAAGCTGGAGGTGCTTCAATTGATGGTTCTCCCTACGTCAAAACAAAATTAATAAAAGGGAAAGGACGAAAATAAGCTGAATAAGGAAACATGATTTCTGAGGGGTGAAAGGAAGCAGAAATAATTAAACACAAGAGGTGAGAAGTTTGAATAACTCACTGCTCAGAAAAAAAAAAAGAAAAACAAAGGAGGTGTTGGTGTCACTTAAATTTTTTTCTAAATGTTGGAAGTGAAGGTTTTTCGTTTACGCTGATAATCAAACCTGATGAAATGCGAGAGTCGAATGTTTAAGTATTTGAAGAAATTGGGTTGTAGAAGATATTGAGAAGACTTCGAGTATGAAGACAATGTCTAGATGTCTAAGGTGAAGTGCAAGAAAATTGCTAAGTGTTGAAGTGCTAAATCACCAAAGATTAGGAGTCAAGACATGTGAGAATTACACGTCATTCAATAGTTATAAGCGGTTATTGAAAGTACACGGATCGAGACAGATGCTACAATCATAGATAGTCGATGTTAGGCACTTTGTACACATGTATAGATCCCATTTTTCAACCTTTTAACACAAAAAATCTATAAATAGGAGACTAATGTAGCCATTTTCCTTGGTTGAAACATTCACTATACCAGGTTTGTCTAACTTACTTCAAGTTAAAATAAGGTTAAACAAACCCATTTAAAATGATTGGTACAATTTTCTGATATACTTTAAGATGATTGGTTGCATGTATTAATTTCCTTGGTTGAAACATTCACTATACCGGGTTTGTCTAACTTATCCCAAGTTAAAATAGGGTTAAACAACCCCATTCAAAATGATTGGTACAAATTTCTGATATACTTTAAGATGATTGGTTGCAGGTATTAATTCCACCAATCAATTTAGATGAGGTTGTTTAATCCCATTTTTACTTGGGGTAAGTTAAACAATCCCTCACTATACCTCTATAACACCAAACACACCAAACGAAATGACTACTAGTTCAGTGAGTGATGTGTATGTTTAGAACCACTTTTAATGCAATTCTTTACATTCTTGCCAATTATCTTTACTTTTCAATTTACTCGCTTTCATTTTACATTTCCATGCACTTTAATTGCTTTCCACTTATTTTTTATGCACTCTAAATTTACTATTCTTTCTACTCTTCTCTTTTAAATTTTGAGCACTTTATTTCTTGCATTAACTTTAAATTCGAATTAAGTTTTCAAGTCATTACTTGCACTTTTACATTCTTTGCAATTTATTTGTTTTCGACTTAATATTCAAGCACTTTACTTTCAAAGCACTTAATTTTTCAGCATTTTACCTTTTCTGCATTTTCTTTTCGATTGCATTTTAATTCCTTGCACATTTACAGGCTTTTTTATTTAAGTTTTTGCAAACTTTACTTTTGAGTCTTTCTAAAACTTTTACATTTCATGCATCCTGACTTTCATTAGTCTTCAATTCTTGTGTTGAATTCCATATTCGATTATTTATTTCAATGTTTTGTTTACTAGTCTTTATATTTGCTCAAATAAGCAAAGTAAGAATCGCATTCAGATTTAGATATTATAAATCGAATTAAACACCTTGCACATTAATTAGAATCTTGATCACAATCAAATTGGAATTTTAACTTGTCTCATACATTCAAGTTAAGAACACAGTGTTGTTGGTTTGAATAAAAAGAACCCACAACTCTGGTAATTGATTCTAAGTCGGACAAATATAAAAAATATTTGCTGACTAAGAGTCATCATGAAGAGTCATCATGAAGAGTCATCTATTCAAGAATTACACTTTCAATTCTTGAAACAATTTTTCACCATCAAACCAACTTTGAGAGTTATGGCCATCTTTATTTGGCCAAAACAAAACAATTTTGAGTAACCCATTTTTGTTCTCTTTTCTAAATATGTCACACAATCCATTTTCACTCCAAAATAGGTATGAAGTTATTTAATATCTTTATATTTTTTAAAAATGAGTCCAATAATAAGTAACCTTTCAATTATTTTTTAATAGTTAATAACTTATTTTTATATAAGAACAACTTTTGCATGTGACATTTACGTTATCCTTTCTCAACGTGAACTCACTTAAAAATAATTTTTTAACTTTAAAAACTGAACTAAGAACTATCATTGGAGATGTTATTAATTATTGCCACGATATTAGTTCCTTTTCTCTCTTTGTTAATGTATGTATGACCACCCTTTTTAATTACATCATAAAATTTTCATGGATTGTTTTACATTGTTAACTAATTATAGTTATTATAAATATTTACAAACTTACTATGATAATTTGTAATTAAATAATCGTATAAAAATATTTATAACATCAATATATTCTAATTGAATTCATAAAATGAAACAAGAATAAAACTATTAAGCAAAGAAACAAAATCACCACGTAGAACCAAAGAGAATGTACCAAAAAAATGTGCCAAAAATACGCCCCCTATGCCTCTCTAGCTACCATGAAACAAACCAACCATGATGCACCAACACCTGAATCAAGATCCTGCCATGCTCGGTCTCGAATCCGCAAGTCACATCCAGGGTCGGCCCTAAGCCGAGGCCAAAGGGGGCACCGACCTAAGCTCTAGGGTTGAGAGGGTCCAAAAAAAATTTAGATTACTTTTCAGAGAAAAAAATTCAATAAATTAATTCATTTGCAGATTTATCTTCTTGACTTCTTAAGAAGAATAATTTACGGTGTAAGTTCCGAAAACTCAATACTTTTAAACTCTCAACCTTGTAGTATTTACAATTTTTCATCTTGCGAATCATTTAGTTATAGTGGGTCACATAGTTATTTTTCAATTTTCTTTGTGTAATAAAAAGTTTGATGATGATTCAATGTTGTTAAAACAACTCATTTGTTATCCTATCGTATCTCTATATTTTAAAAGAACAAAGAATGTTAAGATAAGAAACAGAAAATGTAATTTATGTGTTTATTAAAAAATATAGTGTATCATCTATCTCCTAATTTTGATGTTAACATTAGTGATTTTTCATCTCAAAATATTCAAAGAAACCATTTTTTATGATACTTTATACATTTTGTTTTGTAGGTGATAAGTAAAATATTTTGTTGATGATAAACGATAACATAGGAGTAAATTAAATAAAAAATGTGATACATCTTTTTAAGATTTATTAAAACTATGTTATTCACTTAATGTAATAAAATGCATCATTTTTAACAAAATTACATATCTATTTTTTTATGGTGTTCATAGATTGGACTTGATTGGTTTTAAAGAAAAAAATCATTCGATTCAATTACTTCAGTTTTCTTAATTCATCACTCAATCAGTTTGTTTTAAAATATATGTCCAATCCAATCCAATCTAAAGCAATTTAGATTGGATCGATTTTCGATTTTAGTCTTACTTTTAGTTTTCTTTAGAGAAAATATAAAATAAATGGTAAGATATATAATAAACATAATAAAAAATAATTTAAAATATCAAATACCTTATTTATAAGTCATTATATAGCTAATAGAAGTATAACTCTTCAAATATATACGGTTAAAAATAATTACACACAACTTGATAATTATATTTACGTACCTTGACTCAAATAGTTACCAAAAAATATCTTTAATTAAATATATTTTCATAAATAAGTATAAGTTATGTGATAATTTTATAAATATATAAGAAATAAAAACTTAAACATGAGTGATATCATAAATTTATAAATGAAAATATATACTTATGTATAAGTTTGATTTGGATTAGAATGAATCAGTTTTAAAATCAAATCTGAAATCTGATTCAATTCAATAAATAATTTTTTTTTTCAATTTTTGGTTTATTTGGTTCTCAATTTTTTGGAATAGTTTATGTTGAACTGGATCAATTTATGAATAGTCCTAAATATATTTTACATTTTAAAATATTTATATATCAAAAAGTCTTATTTACTATTTTGCCTAAAGCCCATAAAATGAAAGGACCAGCAATGGCGAGATCACACCCCCTCTCTACCCCTCATGTCCCTCGTAGGGCCTGTGCCCCTATTTTTTGTTTTTTCTATGGTTTATTTAATTGTTGTATAGTGCTTGGTTACTGAATGTATAGTGGGTTTTTCTACATCTTTTTTGTTTCTTTTTTTCTCGTTCAGCTATTACAGGGATGGCAAAACAGGTTCAACTCTCTAGGTCGACTCGCCATTTTTGGCAAGGTGGGTAAGCTTATAATGTAACACCCCTACTTTTGTATATTTAAAAAAAAATTTAAGTCATGAATGTATTTAGAACAATTAATAATAATTTTAGAATTTTTTTCTGGAATTTATTGAGATAATTTTTGTAAAATGACAAAAATACCCCTGGTTGACTGTAGGAACCAACCAGAGACTTTTTGACCTCAAAATATTTTGAAAATTTTATATTAAGTCTCTCTCATTGCAAAAACTTTATTTTGAAAAAGAGTAGTGAAAAATATAATAATCCTATTTCAATTCTTCAACTATTTTCTTTTATATTTGACAATGCAATTCTAAAAAATCGAAAGGAATTTCAAATTTCTGACTCCTACCATTTTGCACAAAACTTCAAGAGCTATTAAATTATGATTTTTAATAATTTTTCCAAGCCGGAGCCTAGAGAAATTAGAAAATAACGATTATTGTTCCTATTTCTCAACATTAAGGGCTAACATGAGGAAAAGATTCAATTGACATTAAAATGTCAATTTGAGCTTGGAATTATGTTATATATATTAAAATATAATTTGGGAATGGAAATTTTCTGAAATTTCTGTGTAAAATGACCAAAATGTCCCTAGGTGTCTTATAAGCCAGCCAGTACTGGTTTCACATTCAAAAAGGATGAAAATGGTAATTTTAGTTTATTTATGGGTAAAATATTTAATTTTATAATTTTCAAAAAAAATTGGTATTTATTGAATTAAAATGGATTTTTTATGAATTTTCTACCTTAAAATACAAAATAAATACATATAATTTGAAATAAATTAATAAAAATTAAAATTTATCATTAGAAATTTATTTTTGATGAAAAACAATGTATTTGTCTAGTTTAGCATTAAAATGCATTATTTTGATATTAAAAACTAATTTTTCAAGTTTATGCAATTTTATCGATACCGGTTAATGCACCAACAGATAAAATTTACATTGGGGAACTTGAGGACAGCTCATATAGCATGTCCCCAAGCCTAGAAGGGGTGATTCAACACTCTAAATGGTGTATGTGTCTCTAAGTGTGCATATTTGCCCCTAAATTTAAATTAAAAACAAATTTAAAACTTGATTTATTACATCATTGCTTAGGTCATTGGTGGACACCTAAGACCCCTTCATCTTCTATAAATAGCCTCTCCCTCCTTCAAATTTTCAGCTTCTCCTCTTCCTCTCCCAAGCTAGAGAGCTTCTCTTTCTAAAGTTTTCTCTCTCTAAAATATTTTATCTAGTTTTTATGTTAAAATTTTGCTAGTTTTCAACTAGTAGAATTTCTCCTCCTAGAAGCTTTGCACCAACAATTCCATCTCTTCATCAACCACCTTAGAGGTAATAGGAGGGAGTGGGGTTGGTTCTAAATTATTTTCACTTTGTATGTTGGTAGGAAGGGTTTTCCCCTAAACCCGTTTAGGCTTAAGTTTTATTATTGTTATTATTGTTTAGTGTTAAACTTTAATTTTCACAAAGTTGTTACTCTGCCCAAATTTAGATTATTAAATCATAATTACTAAATTATTACTCTGCTTAAACTTAAATTATTAAATTATACTTGTTAAGTTGTTACTTTGTTCAATTTTAGAAAATTAAAATGTATTTGCTAAACTGTTACTCTGTTCAAATTTAGAAAATTGAAATGTATTTATTTAGTTGTTATTCTACCAAAATTTTAGTAATTAAATTATTATTACTATGTCGTTATTCTGCTAAAATTTTATATGATTACTAAATTGTTATTCTGTTAAAATTTTGGTATTGCGCAATTTCTGTAATATGAGGCAGAAATGTTGATTGTACTAGTGCTCAAATTAAATGAGACCAAGAAACCCCTGCTTGAGAAGTTAGGAATTGATAGTTTAGTAAGTAATGTAAAGCAAGTGACATGCAGTAGCATAGCACCCTACTAAGGAAGCTGCAGTTTGGTACGCTGAGGAAATGAAAGGCAGGGACCCACTTGCGGAGGTCTTGGGGGTAGGCATCAAGTGGTTGTAACACCCATTCATATTAAATACAATTCATATTAATTTAGTTATTAAGTTTAAGTAAATGAAAATGCGTGTAAATTTTTTTTCATTTTTAAAAGAAATTCCAAACTTAACAGAATTTGGAAATGGTAGTAAAAGATGAAAGATAAGACTGTATATATATATATATATATATATATATATATATATATATATATATATCATAAAACTGTACATCATCGTTTGATAAACTAAAATACATCAAAGATACTATACAGAGTAGTGTTCATCTACTCTATCCTTCATAAAAAGAAAAAAAATACTATACGTCTTCAGGTCCTCCCCCGTTGAGATGTCCTCTAGCTCGTACTCCGCATCACGGGGTGTTAATGTCGTCTTCAATAATCACAATCAATCACACAAAGAAAATAATAGAGTGAGGTGTTTTGTTCTAAAATCACTTTTACATGTACGGTAGGAAATCAGTAATAATAGCATAAAATATAAATATGTTCAACTAAAAAATTATTATTTTGTTAAAATTACACATAGTTTTCTAAAAAGTAAGTTTAATTTAATTTTTTAATTTTATGGAAAAATAATTTTAATTAAAATATACAATATTATTTTTTATTTATGCAGTAACTTTTCTTAAAATTATAAAAAAAAATATAAGATTTTCAAAATTATAATTATTATTTAAATATTTTTTCTAAAAATATTTAAAAATTAATTATTTAATTTTTTATTATTCTAATTAATAATAACTTTAAATTTACACTTCAAATTATTATAAACATGTATATATATATATAATAAAATATATAATAATATATATATAGTACATATATAATTATATAATATTGCTATATATTATATATATTTTTATATATATCTATCATCATAAAATATATATAACTAATATAACTATTTATCTATCTATCTATCTATCTATCTATCTATCTATCTATCTATCTATATATATATATATATATATATATATATATATATATATATATATAATATTCAACATAATATATATAGAGAGAGAAAAAGAAAAGAGAGAGAGAGGAGAGCTTATCCTATCCTGTTGCTTCCTAACTCAGCTCTCCCCTTAAAATAAGAAATATACTGGAACAATAGAATAAGATAAGGGATAGGATAATGTTATCATATTCTATTGGCGCAACAAATAACAGATTATAATAGGAGAGGATAGTATCCTATTCTATCATATTTTGACCACCAAACGGGCCCTAAAGGTTTACAATCAGGTTATACCTCTTAACACTCCCTATTCAAAATAAAGATAACCACAACAACCAAGGATGCCATCCACTACAGTATACCAATACATTATAAATAACACAATCATAAGTATAGCTTCCCGAGTGTCCAAATCCATTGAATGGATTAAACTAGATCTTACCATAAAGAATCTATGCATGCTGTTTTTGTAGGATGGACCAAGCCTCCATATCTGCATAAATCAAACTAGTACTGTGTACTTAGCCATGCTCCACATTCGAACAAAAGAGAGAAAGCCTTGTATCTATTCCTTTATAACTTTGAGTTATGTCAAAATCATGTAACATGAAAATATTTTGCAATAGCCCCTTATAGATATAAGGTCCTTACAACTGAATTGCCATTGATTTTGTCACTGAGCCATGCATCCTAATGGATTGATGTACCAATCTGACAACATAATCATGGGTTTCTCTGCTGTAGCTTTAAACCAAATCCAAGAAAGGTTTTTAATGGAATCCATCAATTGTATATAATCAACTAAACCTTGCTAAAGATTATGGTATATTTCAGTGTTGCCAAATTGATCAAATAGCAACATGCCATAGTAACATCCAACTCTTCTTAAGTTTTTTACCCCTAACCATCCCCCTAAGTTGGAGAAAATGAGCTGCTCTTGTGGAAGGAAGAGCAACATCAAATCCATTCCAACCATAAATGCTTGTCCAGACCTTTGAGGCCATCGAACATGTGAAAAACAAGTGATGAGTATCTTCGCTTAGGCGAGTTACATAAAACACAATTAGTCTCCTGAATGTGATCAATAATATTCCTCCTATAAAGTTCCATTCTAGTAGGTATCCTATCTAGTAGTAAGCGTCAAGAAAAAACTAACATCTTCAAAGGAGTTATATTCTTCCAAAATTTAAGAAATATCTCTGGCAAAGAATTATTGGAAGAATCAGGCAACAATAAACTCTGTAAACACTCATAAGCTGATCTTACTGTAAAGACCCCAAAACTATCAAGTTTCCACACCCATTTATCACATTCATTTATACTTAAATGGATAGAGGAGATTAAGTTAGACAATTCATTAAGTACTTGCTCCTCCCATACAAAAAGGTTCCTTCTCCGCCTCCAAATCCACCTCCATTCTCCATTAACCCACTCGCCCATATCTGCTATATAAGCATTTTTGTCTCTATTAGCATTTAGAGGTAAGATAGAGTAATTAAAACTACACAACAACTAATGCACAAACCAAAAGAAATTCAGGAACATTTGTGAGCAATAAACTTCCATCATAACGTAGATCAAAACCTAATCAAAGGCTAAATCAAAATATTAAAAATACAAATCTAAAACTCCACCTAGGTCATATTAATATCTAAGGACTGGTCACTTCCTAACATGAATGAACTCAGGAACATGGAAAAAATTAGGGGTAAAAGGAGTGTAAGAGGAGATATAGGCCCAATGATGAAATTTCTCCATAAACTCTTAAGATTTATATATTTTGACCATTCAGAAAAAATAATTAGCGAAACTAAATCGTTATTTAATGATTTACATAAGAATCTTTAAAGACTAAAAGTGAAGTTAAACTATGTTGTGTGTACAAATATTATTCCTCTTCTTGTTAACATGTCAAAACTTGCGATATCAAAAGTCATTGGAGAACTAATTTCAGTCAAAATTCCACATTATCCATAAATTAAAAAGGTAGAAAGACAGAAGAAAGTCAATACATCTAATTGATATTGTATATATCAATATATATCACCAAGCAACTGCAAGAAAAGATATTAGTAATAGTTTTTTTTATATTTTTATCACATTTTCTTTATTATTACTAGCGAAAAACAGGCACTCCGTTAGAAAGATGTGGGAAATTGTAGGTGGTTTATAGCAGTTAAAGGATAAACAAATAAGAGATGTGAGAAATCAGCTTCATATACAGTGGATAATTCTTTTTCTTTAAGTCATATACAAACAGTTGAATATATGTCCAATTATTAGAGGTAAATAGGCAAAAATAATGTGGAAACCAAATGGGGTAGAGATTATCGCCATTATTATTAGCATAGATATGAAATTTTATGTTAAATTGTTAATTATATTAAAAGACATTGAAGTCAAACCAAAAATAATAAGTTATAAAATTAAAATAATGTGTGCAAGAGTGTCTTAACTCAATCTATTGGATTCTTAATTGCTGCAAGAAAATATTACACCAGAAGAGATATTATTATTACACCAGAAGAAATATGACACCAATTATTATATATTCAAAGCTAGTGTGGAGATTTTATATTCATTCTGTGGACCTTCCAGTGGCATCAGCATCAACAAACACAACTTGATAAGGATCACTACCGGTCAAGATGAGACGCCTTCCCTTCTCATCGTCATTCCTCCCAATATCAAAACAAGTACTAGGTGGGGCAGTGATGGTGGGACAGAACACAAGCTTATAGGCCACATCATATTTCTGAATGTTAAACGTTCCAGTTATGATCTGCTTCCCTGGATGGTCTTCAGCACCACCAATACCCACCCATTCCCCAGGGAAATCATCAACCACCACCAGCCCACTTGGAGGATGTAGCACAATCAGGCTTCTCTTCAAATGCAATATCTAATGGTGTGCCTGTGAAGATGATTCCAGGGCTTGTTCCTGGTATGGTGAATTTCACTGCCCCGCCATTGGCAATCTCAGAAAAATCTTGTAGAACAGTAACTGGGCAGGTTGAGTTGCCAGTTTCACCTAGTTTTACTCCACCACCTGCTGCGCCAAAGATTGCTGGCAGAATATAGTATCTGCCAGCAGGAAAAATGGGGTTTCCATTTGTGTCTAGGACTTGTTCAGCACCTTGTGAGAAGGCTAATGGAAGGTTGGTGGTGAAGGCAAAGAGGAGGAAAGAGAGGGTGAGTGATATTTCAGGCTTCATTGTTTATATCAAGGATATTTATGTGTTTTGGTGGCTCAACCTCCTTTTATAAAGGTTTTCTGAGGGTTTGTGGATCTAGTGTTGCATATGAATTCATTAATGTTGTTAGTCAAAGTTTTCATGTAATTTTCACCTTATTTATCTCTCTATTTATACAAATAAAAAGGATTAAATGTATTTTTAATCTTTTAAAATATAATTGTTTTAGTCTTATTTAAATTTAGGTTAAATATGTCTTTAGTCCTTGTAAATATAGAAATATTTATTTTTAGTTCTGAAGAAAATTGTCTCTTAATCTCTCCTTTATGGAGATATGTTAGGTATGACATATATATATTTTTTCTTTTGGTTCTTCATTTATGAAAATAGGAGTCATACATGATACATTCTATAAACAAATTATCAAAAGGGCACACCCTTTTTTAGAGACTAAGGCTCCGTTTGGTTGCAATGAAATAGGGGAGAGGAGCGAGGAAGAGCGCGGAATTAGAGAGAAATACCGAAATCATGTGCGTTTGGAAAAGCAGAAGTGCGACGAAATTTTTTTTAAAAATAGTGGGCCCCACACGATTAATCTTTCACACAAAATTGTAACGATTTGTGAAGAAATTGTATAAAGTCACTTTGTTACTCATGGTAAAGCAGACGCAAGAGTGTGCTGGTTTGAAAAAATCAATTTTGGTACAACCGCAAATCGATTTGCAGTGTTTGGAATAGTAAACCAAGTGATTGCGAAATCGATTTACGCTTTTGAAAATCGATTTTGTAGTCTTGAGCATGGAAAATTGATTTCCTTGTTACAAAATCGATTTCGTCATCGTCTGAAGAAGAAGAAATTGATTTCATTCTTAGCCAAAATCAATCTTCATAGTTTCCAAATGCAAAATCTATTAGACTATGCCTATGTGTCAAAAATCGATTTTGCATGCATAATAGCAATTGTTATTCGTATAATTTAATTCACAATTTTATTTAATTTTATTGGATTTTACCATCTGTGTTATTTAATTTAAGCACTCTAACGGTCTATTGAAATCAATTTTAATTTTACCAAGCTTTATTTTAATCATGGTCTTTGTGGTTCAACCAAAATTGATTTTGTGCCACCGCAAATCAATTTGCTTATTCAAATGAGATAAATTAAACACACATATTTTAAACACATTGTAACAAAATTAATGAGTATAAAAAATTAAATTATTCATGACTTATTTAAATTGGATTAATTAAAGCTTTAGTTGATTTTATTTAATTTAAATAATAGATTATCTTAACACATTTTTTATTTAATTTAAAAATGATTTAATTTTAATATATAAACATGATATTAAAATGAATCATTGCAAAACTTAGAAGCAAATCGATTTGCTTCTCTAATGCAGTCAAAATTGATTTTGTTAACTACAAAATAGATTTCAGTTCACGTCAGGTATGCAGTGGCTTCTCAAAGTCGATTTCGTTCAATGGTAAAATCGATTTTAATTTAACATTTTTCAACCCCTCTCTCTCTCTGGACCTCCAACAAAATTGATTTTGTTGTAGTGAAAATCGATTTTGAGCAATATCGGTGCTTATACAAACAAATTTAGTTTTGTGCTCTCTGGAGATCAATTAAAATTGATTTTCATCACCAAAAATCAACTTAACTGAAAAATATATTCAGAAATGGGCAAACACGTGAGGGTACAATGATAATAATCCAATTTCTTTTCTTTTCTTTTCTTTCAAACCAAACACCCCTACACATTTATTTTCATTCTATTTCGTCTTTATTTCTCTTTAGCTAAACAACCTTAATTTCTACTCTATTTCTCACATATTTCTCTTCTCTTCTTTTCTTACCTCTTTCGTTCCTTTCTCTTCCTTTCTTCGCCCCCTTACCAAACGGGCGTAAAAGTGAAATATTACCCTATTTGTAATCCCTATAACAAAATAGTAATGTAAACATATAACTTTTCATATTTTTTTAAGGAATCACAATGAAAATTTTGAATACGAAACTATAAATAAAAAATCACATATATTTTCAAGGAAAAAAGTATCCAAGCTAAAGAATAATTTTAAAAAATCTACAAACAAGCATGTTAAAAAAATTATATGAATTTTGATGTAAAATATATTGTAAACAATAAAAGGGGCAATAATGTATGGTGAATTTTATGAAAAGAATGATGCAGGGCATATTCCACAAAATAACAAAGTTGAATGATCATAAAGTTTTGAATTCGTTGTTAATAGTATGTACTAAACATGCGAGGTAGCCGCCCCCATGAATGTATTGCCGTGTAGTTTTTGTTTCATGGAAAATGGTCCAAGGTTTGGTTAACTCCAGTATTGAAAGTGAAGTGAAGCATATCTTAATTAATTAATTAATATATATATATATATATATATATATATATATATATATATATTTTGGTGAGATCTTAATTAATATATATGTAAGTACATATAGACACACACACGTGTACAACTATTAGATAAGGTCCAACAAGGACTTGGTGGCTATTTGCTGCCAAGGCAAGGCAGGATCTAATGTTATCCTGACATTCTTTTCTAAAACAATTTTTCCACGCTACTGGCATTCAATTCTCCTCAAATTTTTCGTTTTTGAATGCTTTTTCGTCATGATAAATATATAAACAATATTTCGGGTTTTGATTTCAGATTCTGTTTGTTATCAAGTCAACATGAACGGCTGCTTTGGGGTGAAATTAGATTGAGATGAAGTGTATGGCTATTATTGAAGTGTGGACTGACCAGGGTCGTCATCTCTGCTAGTAGTCTTCTGTCGACAAGTCATTTTATATGTAAGTTAACATTATAAAAGTTTAAATAAAGATTTTTATATTGTTAATTAATTAAAAATCAACTTAAATATGACTTTTATTATAATTATTATAAAGTGAACAAACTAAAAATATATAATAATCTATATATTGGAAAATAGTATAAAAAAAATTACACTCTCAATTCTTTCTAATTAAATTTTTATTATAATTATTTACTAAGATCAACAACGAATATAAAAGAACATTGGGCACAGGAATTGAATCAATTGGCTGAAATTGTTCTAACTTAACCAATAGTCTTAAATTTGAATCTTAAATATATAACTATGTTAAATACTCAGTGGAAAAGTTTTGTCATTTATAATAATCCTATCTGATTCAAGCAGGATTAGCTCCAGAAAAAAAAAAAAAACTGCGATATCTGGAAAAAAAAAAAAAAAACGGATATAAAAGGGGAACTACCGTGCGCCTTTGTCAGCAACTCGTTTCTCATTTTTTAAGAAGGCTTAAATAAAGTTTTAGTTTCAGAAAATATGAGTTCTTTTTATTCTTATCAAAAAAAATATTCAATTTTAGTCCCTAAAAATTATAATAAAAATATATATTTTTAGTGTTTAATGAAGGATTAAAATTTTATTATTTTTTTTGGAAATATAAGAACTAAAAATGAATAAATTTGGAGTAAATTACATCTCCCTCTCCTAAGAGATGCGAGCATTACACTGTCCTCTCCTCTTATGTTGAAATATACAATTTAGTCCATTTCACTCAATACTGTTAAAGTAAATTACACTCCCCTCCTCCCAGAGATACGAGTATTGCACTATCCTTTCTTCTTATGTTAAAATAAAGAATAAATTACCCTTTTCTCCCTTTAGATATGCGATTATTACACTGTCCTTCTTTCTTATGTTAAAATATATAATTTAGTCTATTTAACTTAACATCGTTAAAGAATATTTTTAACAGATTTTAAAATATATTTTTAATGAAAATATATACTAAAATATTTTTAATTTACTAAGTTATCATTCACTCTCGATAAATATTATTTTAAATATATAATTAAATTTAAAATAAATAAAAAGTCCCTTAAATAATAATTAAGAATAGAAATTATGAGATAAATTATATGTGTGGTGTGTGTGTGTGTATTAATATAAATATAAATTTTAATTTTTCTATTTTAAAATATTTTTTATAAATTAATCTTTTAATCAATAATAAAATTTAATGTATATTTTAATATATATATATATATTAATTTTTTTAATAATTATATTTTATTTAATAATATATTTTTAATATAAATAAATTCATTTAACAAATTATATAGTTACTATACATATATTAGCATTACATTTATTAAATTCAATAAATATGTTATATTTAAATACTTTTGTTTACTATATATTATATTCAATATTTAATATATTTGCATTTATTAAGAAAAGTGTATATTTTAGCACGAGAAAAGAGAACAATGTAATATTTGCATCTTTGAGGGGGTGAAAGTGTAAAGGATATTTTGGTAATAACATTTTTTTTTAATGGAAGCTAATGGAACTTTAATGGAAAATTTAAAAATGGGGTAAAGTGTCACGTACTCAAATTGGTCAAGAGAGGGAAGTATATATTTTAACATAAGAGGAGAAGACAATGTAATATTCACATCTCTCATGGAAGAGGAGTGTAATTTACTCTAAAATTTTTATAGGAATTAAAATTTAAAAAGATAATATTTTTAGAGACCTAAAATATATTTAAACCTTTTAAGAATTATATATGTAAATTTTAACTTTTACATATATATAAAAATTTATAATCTCAAATTACTAATATAATTATGTATATAAAAGAAGATAGGATCAATTAACGAATGACATTTAACAACTTCACAAAAAGAGACAAAACTTTGGTATAATACTATAAGTACTTTTAGTATTATACTCTAAAGTTAGAGTTTTGCTTAGATAATCTATGTCAACCTTTATGTCATAGGCTATCGAGTTGAAATAAAACTCTAATGATGATTGAAAAATAGTACTAAAAACACCTATGACCTTTTATCTAAACAACTGAATTTTATTAATCTAATTATTAAATTATATGACATTATTTTAATGCTAATTTTGATCAAATTTTAGATTATTTATATATTTATAGATGTATGATTTAATAATAAATATTTAAATATATTTTAAATAACATATTAAACATTAAAATAAAATAGTAATATAAAGTAAATTTTTAAATTATATATAACTAGTATTTTAGTCTACTCAATGCACAGGATAAATATTTATTTTATATAACTAAAATTTAAAAAATAAATATTTTTGAATATATAAATTATATTATAATGAAAATTCATAATAAATATTTTTGAACATATAAATTATATTTTAGATTTATAATAAATAATTTTTATTGTAATATAAGGTTATATTTTTTAACTATTGATAATTTCTTTAAGAAATCAAGAAAAATTCCTAAAAATATTTTTGTTAAAGAAAAACCTCTAAAAACACTCATTAAAAAATAGGCCTAAAATATTCTACTTTATATAAAGAGAGGGTTTTATAAACTTTACCTTCTTTATGAAAACTTTGAATACAACAATTGGACTGGCAATATATATTTACTTTTTTCTGGAAAAAAAAAAAGTATTAATGATGACATTTTTTAAAGTTTGACATACAATATCCATCATATCCCAATTAAAAGATTGATTATTTTTATCACTTCTTAACATATTTTTTGGATCCATTTTTAATTATGATTTGCAAGCTAACATGCTATATATATATTTATAGTGGATAGGTGGGTATGCAAGTCGTGTAGACATAAACTAGACAAATTATGGTCTATTTAATGTGACATGACATTTTTTATTGATGCACTTATTTTAATCCCATTGTTCCATTAAAATTCTGAAATTTCTGAAAACATAATCCCAGGACTAAAGACACTATGAGGCATTCTGATTTTTCAAAAAAAAAAAAAAGTAAGCAACCAATGAAGCATCGAGAAGAAATATGACAGTAGGGTGATAAAATGAGCATAAATACTTGGACTTCTATGTGTCTTGGCCGCGTAATATGTATACTTCTCCAGCAATAGATGTCGTGCTGACACCAAAAGAAGCATCCACCTCCCTTTGTGCTGCTAGGAACGATTCAACAAAGTCATCCGGAGTGTCTACAATTCTCATACCCTACAATATTCATATTGTCCAAATTTCAACAGAATGAAATTGAAAGCTCACTAGCAACAAGTATTTAATTTTTTTTTGTAACATAAATAAATATATAAATAATTTAATGTTAACAAAAAAGTATTATAGTAAAGTTTAAATTTTTTTAGTTAAATTTAATTTTTTAATTAGTATAAAAAAATTATTTAATTTATATATTTATTTCTATCTACTCATCCAAACAAGTAGAAAAGAATTTCTCTTCTTTTCTTTTTATTTTTATCCATCCAAATAATACATTTTTTTACTTTATTTCTCTTTCACTTCTATCCTTTCTATTTTTTCACTCATTATCGTTTTTTTAATTTCATTTCTAATCCAAATAGAGTTAATAAGGCATTTTTGTAACAAGAGCCTACTTGGCGCTAGGGACTAGTGCATTCAAAGTTGTTAAATTTAGATGATCTAAGAATGAGTTTCTTAGTTTATAAACTAAGTTGATGTCATGGAAAAATTGGAGGACAAAAATAACAAGTTAATCTATTTTATTTCATACTTTCTTTAATTAAAATAATAGCTTATGCATTGACAATGTAAAAAAAAAATCTATTAACATGTCATTGGTCCAAGTGTGCTAGGTTCCTAGATAGAAATTAGTCATTAACAAAATCGATAGATACTTTGCACCTATAACATGGTTATAAAAAAATGTAAAGAATATTTACATTAGTATCCAATCACAAATTGATATACATGGTAAATTTGTTGATTCTTTCAATAACTACCCTAAATCATACCCAATATGATTTCTTATCAATTGATGATGTAAAATTTTTTACATTGACAATGCATAGAAATTAAACTTATTAAAAAATGATAGTTTTAAACAAAGTTTAGCATTTTTTTGCCTATATATATATATATATATATTACATTTCATTTTTCAATTACTGAAAATGAAATAATTCATTTGATTCTTTTTTTTTTTTAAAACTTTGAAACATGATCCAAATGACTAGATTCTCTGCTATATTTGGGTCGATGAAAGGGAATGTAGTAGAATAATGGCAACTTTATCATAAAAGTATCCAAACAATATAATGATAACTCTATTTCATTTCACTCTGTTTCGTTTCAAGGAAGGTAATCAAAAATAAATTCAATGGATACTCATAAAAATTACCCTCAATAGGCATGGTATTTACCATCAGTGAGTCTAAGTTTGAGTACGAGTAATTACCCAAAAAATTTAGTGAGTTTGGATATTATACACTACAAGAAAAGGGCAATTACATACATTCAAAAATTGTTGGTATAGCCATAATACCGTCACTAACTTGATGGCTTATCGACAGACATGTATCTGTCGGAAATCAGGTCGTCGATAACTATTTTTGACAGCCAAAGGAAAAAATTGTCAATAATTACCTGCTGCTTTACTGTTGGTACGTAGCTAGTGACAGACAAAGTCGTCAATAAATATTGTCGCTAATTACCCACAACCATGCAATAGGTAATAAACTATGGGTTTTCCAACAGAAAGCCATCGATAATCAAATATTTCAGTCAGAAAACATATTTGTTTTTTTTATAAAAAAAAATTCGATTTGTTAGTATCCTAAATAATAACATCCTTTCCTGTCCTTTACGAGGAACTGTTAATTTTTCAAAAAAAAAAAGAGTAAGCAACCAATGAAGCATCAAGGAAAAATATGACAGTATGCGGTGATACAATGAGCATAAATACTTGGACTTCTATGTGTCTTGGCCGCGTAATATATATACTTCTCCGACAATAGATACTTAGATATCATGCTGAAACCAAAACTCATTCGATTGAATTTTTAAAACTCATTCGAAACAATTCATTTGATTCTATTTAATTTTTAAAACTCATTCGAAACAAGATCCAAATGACTAGACTCTCATGCTATACTTGGGTAGATGAAAGGGAATGTAATAGAATAATGGTAACTTTATCATAAAAGTATCCAAACAATATAATGTAATTTTCTTTCATTTCACTCTATTTCGTTTCAAGGAAGGCAATCAAAAATAAATTTAATGGATACTCATAAAAATTACCCTCAATGGGCATGGTGTTTACCATCAATGAGTCTAAGTTTGGGTACAAGTAATTACTCATAAATTTAAGTGAGTATGGATATTATACACTACTACAAGAAAAGTGCTATTACATACATCCAAAAGTTGTCGATATAGACATAATATTGTTAGTAACACACCGTTTCTAATGGCTTATCGACGGACATGTATCTGTCGGAAATAAGATTATCGGTAACTATTTTTGACAGCTAAAGGAAAAAAGTTGTCAGTAATTACCCGTCACTTTACAGTTGGTAATTAGTGACAAACAAAGTTGTCAATAAATACTGTCACTAATTTACCCACGACCATGCAATAGGTAATAAGCTATGGATTTTCCAACGTAAAGCCATCGGTAATCAAAGATTTCAGTCAAAAAACATACTTATTTTTCTTTAAAACATATTTTTTATTTTGTTAGTATCCTAAAAAATAACACCATTTCCTAGCTATCCTTTACCATCAATGGTGAGGACAGAGGGAACACAAACACTCACCTCCATCCAAATAATGGGAGACGAGAGTAGACCAATGAGTCACTAGAGGGAGGAGATTAGATAAGTGAGCCATTAAAGAGAGGAGAGTAAACAAGTGAGTCACTGTCACTGTTGCCACTCTCATCACCACTACCACTATCACTCCCACTGTCACTCCCACCTTTAACATCTGCATCACTGCATAGACTCTGTTGGCTCTCCAGGTATGCTGACATGAAGGGGGTATAAGAAGCTCCTGCCTCATCCACAGCCCCAGATAAAAGGTAGGTGGTATAGTGGACTTCCCCACAACCTTCCAAAATCAGCCCCCTAGTACACCTAAAGGAGGATATAGGGACCATCCAACACTTCTAACGAGGTAAGAGGCGGAGGAATTGCTACAGTCAGTGGTCAAGGTCGAGGTGGATCACCCTCTTGATGCCATGTATATATAGAGAGAGCAACTAGGATTATTGTTCAATAAAATAATTTTCTTTTAAATGTTATGAGACTTATAACACCTATCTAAATATTACTTTAATTTTTATTTTATTATTTATATTTACTTTAAATTTACATATTTAATCAAATTCACATAAATAATAAAATAAAAATTTAGGTAAAATTCAGTAATGAAATAATAATTAAGATTTAGTAATAGAATTTAAATTACTTAAATTTTATTGTTAAATTGTACTTATTATTTTATTACTAAATTTTACCTAAATTTTATTTTATTATTTGTATTTATTTAAATTTTCATATTTCTTTTGTTTTAATATCTAGTGTTATTATTAATAGCATTATCAATACTACTAATTAATGTTGTTATTATATTGGTTATTCTCTTTACTTTGTCTTAGGTTACATTCATTATAAATCCTAAACTTTCTCTTAATATTGTCTTAGTCATTCCATATACTTAGGCTTTTATCCTAAAGCTTAAATTATTTATTTACTTATTTATTATTATTGCTTATTGTATTTTTATTTTCCCTTTTTGTCTTAGTTCTAATTGGAATAAGTTCACGCTAGAATGAACTTCCCAGCCCAACGTATGGGTTACCCAAGGAGATATAGTTTCCATTTTTGTCTTAGTTCTAATTGGAATTAGTTTTTTTTTTCCCTTCTAGTTTTAATCAAGCTAAAGAACAATGAAGGGGAAAAATATAAATTGAGATGCTTATGTAAAAATTGCAATTTCTCACAAGTCAAAAATCATAGTGCAATTTAAGCCAAAAAAAATATAAACTGAGATGCTTATGTAACCATTTCTCAATCTACAAACAATCAATTTAATTCAACCAAATCACAGTGCAAAGCAAACCAAGGCTAATAAAAAAAAAAGAATCAAATTTTTCCAACAAATAAAATTATTCAAGTACATAACTAAACACAATTAGTTATCACATGAACAATTAATGTAGTAAAAAAAAAGGATAGACAAAAGAGGGAGAAGAAGAAGAACGAAGCTTACCTTACTATCCAGTGGACGGTGTGGTCCGCAAGTCATCCTTGCAAGTGGTGGCGGAGGTGGCACGTGGTAGTCCTCGTCGATCTAGCAGTGGCGGTGGTAGTCACAAGCACTAGAGGAGGAGAGGAAAAGAAAAAGAAAAAATGGGTAGAAGAGAGAATGGGGAAGAAGAGTGGTGGTGGTTTATTTAGGCAAAACTTATTCACGGATTACCGATGACTTGATTGTCACTAAGGACAAAATACCTTATCGATGGTCAAATGCCAGAAAGGGAAATCAACATCGAAATTCCAAGAGTCACTTACCAACGGCTTGGCTATTGTTAAGGGAGAAATACCCTTACCGACAGTCAAACTGCCGGAAAGGAAAATCAACATCGAAATGCCTATAGTCACTTACCAACAGTGTGACTGTCACTAAGGAAAAAAATACCCTTACTGATGGTGAAGTTGTTGGTAACTTCACACATAAATTTTTGTTTAAGTAGGCACCAAAATTATTGATGGATCAGCTATAGGTAAATTCACTCTTAAAATTTTGTGCAAGACCTTGCAAAATTTACTAACAGCTTTGCCAATGAAAAAAGCCTATTTGATCGATTCTCCAAAATCCATTGTTGCAACAGTTGGAGCTGTCAGTAACACTTATTATTTCTTCAACAGAGATAAATCCGTCTATAATATTTTGTCGCAAAGACATAGTATTCTTGTAGTGATAGTACCCAACTTTACTCATACTTCCATAATATATTTATTATATTTTATAATTAAATTTAAAGTGTTTAAATAATTTTTTAGTAAGTTAAATAATTCACTTTACAATGATTTATTATAATTAGAAAAAGATTATCTTTGAAATTTTTCTCAATTAAATTGTGTATTTTATTTTAATTAATGCCTTATGTTTTTTCGTTCTAAATGTTAGTATTATTCCAACATTTATATGTTGAGTTTGTCAAACAAACACTTAGTGTATATATAAGTATAGTTAGTATATGAAGGTGTAGATATTAGCAATGTAGGTATATAGATTTGTTGGTGTGGAAACTTGCAACTAATTAGCCATGTGAACGGCTAATTACCAACGAGTCAATTCCCTTTAGATGATTGACTTAAGGAATGGATTATGCTCCTTAATTTGGTTCCTAGCCCACTCCAAAGAGTTTTGTAGAGTTGTTGAATTGAAGTTATTGTGATACATTACTTCTAGTGAAATGTGATAAAGGAAAGCAATAAAGAAAGCAGTAAATAAAGCAATAAATTAATGATAAATTGTTAAAATGATAAATTTGATTAATTTGGTTGGGGACCCTTAATTACATCATTGAAACTCTTATTTTTAAGGCTGCCAATTATCAGTTTTCCCTATACAAAACTACATACCCATTACCCGCTCTTTTAGGAAATCATGGGATATGTGGTCTCTTCAGATGTTGTCCTAAGGTAACTGCCTCTAAACTGCTTCCCATATTTAAACATTCAGTCCTACGTTGGGCTTGGCCCAAAATTAAGCTATCTTGGGCCCCACAAACCCTGAGCTCACATTAGCCGCCCAAAATCAACTAAACTAACCATTAGCCGTTTAATTTTTAGTGCCAACATGATTCAAAAACAATTTTTTTAATATATGAATAAGAAAATAGATATTATAATACCTACCCAAACATTATTCATAGTCATTCCTACTTTGTTCTATTTCATTTCATTCACTATTAAATATCCAAATATAACCTTAAATTCTAAACACAAAAAAATGGATCAAATTTAGTGAGTTAACTTATGTCTTGATTCTAACAGTCATTTGTTATCTTCAAATAAAAACCTACTATAATTATCTTGCTAACTGTTGAAAGTACTTTAGTTTCATCTAGGATTTGTTGCATTGCAAATCAATTCTAAATGAACGTGGTATCAAAAACAAGCTTAAAGTCCCTAATCACTACAAAAAAAGTTGCAGTTGCGTGGCAGTTAAATTTACAATTTCTAGCGGCTAAAAATCACCACAAACATCATTTTTGAAGGTTTAAATAATCGTCAGTTCCTCGTGCTGCCAAAAACAGTTCCTAGACAAAGTTTAATTGACCGCTGGTATTTTTGTCAGGAAATTATTAATGTTTACTAGGCTGTTTAAAACCGCCACAATTTGCATTCTAATTTGTTTTAACTTAGCATTTATTGGCAGTTTTAGCTGCCACAATTGCATTCTTAATTTGTTTTAACTTAGCATTTACCGTTGGTTTTTAACCACCTTGACCAAACGATACTAGCAATTTTAAACCCCTATTAGAAAATGCGTTGTCTGTTTTTGACAGCCTGCAGGCTTCAAGATACAACAATAGTAACAACCTAGAGAATTTTTAATGGACAAGATATACAATATTATTTTGTACTGATATTAATATTAAAATTCCTATAGAATATAAATACACATTTTACAAAACGTGGAATGCACCAAGAAATCAGATTTAGAAACATGCAGCGTCAAGTGCATTCCACATTGAATGTTTCTATTGATTTGTACTTGGTCAAGTTGAATTCCAGAACCC
This sequence comes from Spatholobus suberectus, assembly GCA_004329165.1. NCBI lineage: Eukaryota > Viridiplantae > Streptophyta > Magnoliopsida > Fabales > Fabaceae > Spatholobus > Spatholobus suberectus. The sequence goes on along the minus strand of QUWT01000781.1, from coordinate 11,318,402 downwards.
ATGTGCATGTGTTGGTCAAAAATTATTGCATCGAGGCTACCACCAGTAAATCAAGTAGGCATAACGTTACACTAAAAAACATTAATTTGCATGTATTAATATATAATATGCTCCGCGGTAAGGCTATATATTTCACAAAATCAACTCTTAAAGACTATGCTTAAGAGTACAAAAGAAACTCCCCCAAAGATAAGGCATTAGCATTATTTTGATTTCAATTCTATTCAATTAAGACATCCAACATTCATTCTCTGAATCTGATAGTGATACTAACCCAAGATAAAGTATCAGACTTGACGCTCTTCTCCTGAATATGCATCAATTTTATCCAACAACTTATTGCCTCGCGCCTGACAAAACCAAACACTCGTAACTGTAGTTACCAAAACCAAATAATAATGTAATATTGGATTCTATCAATTCAATTATTGTGAGAAGTTTTTACAAAATAAATTAAATATATAATTAAAGAATACTTGATTCAGAATTTCAAATTCAAGTCTTAGGGGGAAAAAATTCTTACTAATAGAGTTAGCCCCACCTTCTATACGCAAACACTAATCAGTTACCAAGCACCACACATGAAAAACCCCTTTTCAGCAGGTAATAAAGGCTTTCTTCATATGCAAGAAGCGCATGTGGATCAAAGAAACTAACTTCAAAAGAGATAGGTATAATGGTTAAGGCTTTCTTAACAACTTTGGGAGTAGATAACCACTTCGGCCTAGGAGTGAACACATTGTTTTGGCTCTCAATCTCTTTGATAGTGAACATATCCACAAGGTTAGCCCAAGGTTAAAGCTACTAAAGTTCAAGCTTTAGGTTCACCAACAAAAAATTATTTGTTATTAGTTTTTATAAAGCAAAAAGGTTACATATATTAATAATAATGTCATAAATGTTGGCAAAAAGGCCATACATATAGCTAAAGTAAAAGTCTTTTCTAAAGTTTACTTTAAGTCTCACTCAACATTGGGCTGACCCTGCATATCCATCAACTTGTACATAGTGCTGCAGCTATAGAATTGCAGATTCCTACAAACCTAGATTCTGATATGAACATACTACAAACATTTGAAAGAGATTCATGACATGTGAGGGTTTCCAAACCTTGACAATAGGCGTGTAGTGCCACTTTGTAGGACTACCTCAATGAGTTTTTTGCACACTTTATGATGACTTGGCTAACCAAAGTAACTTTCTCATCAGTTGCATCATTCATTGCAGATTCAGATACAATCAACATACCTGCTTGAACCAGATGGACAAGAACTGCTGCAAACAAGATATCCTTTTTGTTAGTTAAAGAACCTTCATTCAACTTTACACAGGAAGCTATACCATGTGAGTCCCCATCAAATCTCTTAACCCAAAAATCAGGAAGTACTCTTATAAACACTTGAAAGATCCGAATTTTTCTTTACTTTATACCTTGGTTAAGCTCATGATCAAATGAAATATAAGACGAATCCCAAATAGTCTTCCTTATACTTCTCTAGAGATTCAGATTGAACATTATTAACATCACTGACAACCAGATTATTTCCCAAGTGAGACCCTTCAATATGCATTTTCAGGGAAGTGATCTCAGATCTGCAATCGTTGAGTTGGTGCTCCAATGATTGCTTCAAAACTTGCACCTCAAAGTTAAATTAGTAATCATAAATTTGAAAATATGGATATTGTTGGTCAGCATCTTTTAAATGAAAGAAGGAATTACCAGGTTCTCTTTGTCTTTGAGATCTTTCTGCATTGCATCTCTTAAATAAACCGTCAGTAAAATCCTTTTTTTTTATTTGTAGTGAATATACACCCATTCAAGAAGAACTGATGCGTCCAATTTTGTCTTTATATTAGTATTTAGGGTAAGATAGAGTAATTAAAACTACACGTCAACAATCATAACCGTGGAGTGTGCAAGGCCAATAAGGCAATGGCCTTACCTCCCTTTTATTAGTTAGAATGTTATTTTGTAACATGGTTTAATTACCTTTTGGTCTCTATAGTTACACAAATTTTACCTTTTTGTCTCTATAGTTAAAAATAATATGTTTTAGTCCTTATACATGCACTTCGATATTAATTTAGTCCCTACAGTTTTAAACTTCCACAAATTGAATAAAAAAAGCTAGAAAATATTTGTAGCGGTTTTACACTGCCAATTTTCATTTTGTAACGATTTTATTTCACGAAGTTAAGACACACTTGACGATAGGGACTAAACAGATATCGAAAATACATGTATAGAGACTAAAACAGATTATTTTAACTATAGGGACTAAAAGGTAAAGTTTACGTAACTATAAGGACCAAAAAGGTAATTAAACCTTGTAACATTAATTTGAAGATGCATGAAAAATCACATAGTTGTTTTCCAATTATTCATTTCAAATATAAATATATTCTGTATAAATAGTCTATCAATCTATTTCTTTTATTGAAATTTAATTTGAACAATTGTTACAATATAAAATTATTTTTGGTTTTTTGTTTGAATCTAAAAAATTTAAAACTTTAGATAAGGATAAATTGAAAGACTATTATATTAATCTTGAAAAAAATTTAAGATTTAGTGAACATTCTAATTGTGATGGTCTTGATTTATTTTTAGAATTAAAAGTATTCAAAGAAGTATTAAGAGAAAAATTAACACTGCAATAGAAATATTAAACTATATAAAAATATTAAATTCCTTTTCAAATATATGCATTACTTGTAGAATATTGTTGACAATACCTATAATGATTGCTATTGCTGAAAGAAGTTTTTCAACACTAAAATTGCTTAAATCCTATCTAAGATTAACAAATTGAATGAATTAACCATCTTATATATTAAGAGTGAAATGTCAGAATTATTTAATTATAAAACTTTAATAAATGATGTCGGAGGTCTAACAATCATAAAACTAATATAACGATTGATCACTTATATTATATAAAGTCTCTCTAAAAATTGTCTTGGGCACCAATATTTCTTGACACGCCCTAACAACTAAAGCACAAACCAAAAGAAATTTAGGAACATAAAGTGAGCAATTTGAACTCCCATCATAACCTAGATCAAAACCCAATCAAAGGATACATCAAAATATTAAAACATAAATATAATACTCTGCCTAGGTCATATTCATATCTAAGGACTGGTCACTTCCCAGCACGAATGACCTCAGGAACATGGAAGAAAAAAAAATTAACGGAAAAAGGAGTGTAATGTAAGAGGAGATATAGGCCTCATGCATTAATTAGCATCAGCAAACATAACTAGAAAGGGATAACCATTGGTCAAGACCAGACGCCTTCCACTCTTATCATCACGCCTGGCAACATTAAAACAAGTACGAGGTGGGGTTGGGGCAGTAGGGATGGTGGTGGCACTGGTGGGACAGAACAGAAGCCTATAGGCCACGTTATATTTCTGAATGTTAAACGTTCCAGTTATGATATGCTTCCGTGGATGGTCCTCAGCACCACCAATACCCACCCATTGCCCAGGGAAATCATCAGCAACCACCACCCACTTGGAGGATGCAGCACACCCAGGCTTCTCTTCAAATGCAATGTCTAATGGTGTGCCTGTGAAGATGGTTCCAGGGCTTGTTCCTGCTACGCTGAATTTCACTGCCAGGCCATTGACAACCTCAGAAAAATCTTGTAGAACAGTAACCGGGCATGTTGAGTTGCCGGTTTGACCTAGTTTAACTCCGCTACCGGCAGGGCCAAACTTAGCTGGCTTAAGATAGTATCTGCCGGCAGGAAGAACTGGTTTTCCATTTGAGTCTAGGACTTTTTCAGCACCCTGTGAGAAGGATAATGGGAGGGTGGTGGTGAAGGCAAAGAGGAGGAAAGAGAGGGTGAGTAATAGTGCAGGCTTCATGGTTTATATCAAGGATGTGTTCATTTGTTTTGGTGGCTCAACCTCCTTTTATAAGAGAAATTATTAAGTAGTTCAAGACTATTAAGTATTTATAGTTTATATATTCAACTTTTACATGTCATATATAAATTAATAGGGACCGTGGTGGTCCAAAACCACCAAATAATTTTTCCTTTTATAAAAGTTTTCTTGAGAGTTGCTTGCGGGAAATCATTAATGTTATTAGTCAAAGTCTTCATGTAATTTTCACCTTAATTATATCTATATTTTGTATATTTATTTTATATTTATATTTTATATCTATATATACAGATATCTATATCTATATATTTTTACATACAAATAAAAAGGATTAGATATATTTTTAATCTTTTAAAATATTACTTTTTTGGTCTTATTAATATTTAAGTTAAAAATGTTTTTAGTTCTTGTAAATATAGAAATATTTGTTTTTAATTTTAAGAAAAGTTACCTCTTTTTAATCCACGTCACGTTTATGGATACGTGTTAGGTATGATTCTTGTGCATTATAAAAAATATAAATCATTTTTAGTTCTTCGTTTATAGAAATAGGGATCGTACATTATACATTTCTATGAATGAATAATCAAAGGAAGACAATCTTTTTTAGAGACTAAAAATAAAATACTTCCCTATTTATAAGGATCAGATATATTTTTATTCTTTTGAAATATAACTTTTCTAGTCTTATTTAAATTTATGTTAAATATATTTTTAGTTCTTATAAATATAGTAATATTTGTTTTTAATTTCTAGAAAATTTACCTCTTTTTAATCCCTCGTTTATAAAGATATGTTAGGTATGGTCCTTGTCCATTACAGAAAAAAAAAAATCATCTTTTCATTATTCGTTTATAGAAATAGGAATCATACATGATACATTTCCATAAACAAATAATCAAAAGAAGACGATCTTCTTTAGAGACTAAAAATAAAACATTACCCTATTTATAAGTTTTCATGTAATTTTCACCTTATTTATATCTATACTAGAGCGTAAACTCGTGCAATGCACAAAAGAATTATTGGATTTTTTTATGTATAAAAAATTATATTGACAAATTCTATTAATATCTTATTTTGATGAAGAAAGATCTTAAATAAATTAAAATTTTCGTAAAAAGGAAATTAGTTTACTATATTATGATAGAAGAATAATATATCAATTAAATATGAACTTATTTATTAATTAATAAGAAAAAATAAAAGATTACTTAACGTGTTTATTTTCCATTACAACTATAAATTTGAATTTTAAGTTTTTTATGATGCTACAAATATGTTCCAATGTAAGAAATCCTATACTATTCCCCCTTTGAACAATGAAACCATTTATAACATATTTAATATTAAAATTTCAAAACAGCCTTTATAATATTTTTAAAATAATTAAAATTAATCAATTTAAAATTACTAATTTAACCTTAAAATATTACCAGTTTCAACAAACATTTATAATATTTTTACAAATTTAAAATTTCAAGAAAACATTTATAACAACTTTTAAATAATTAGATTTACTCAATCTAAATTTAATTATTCAATCTCAAATATTTCCAATTTCAATAAAATATTTATAACATTTTTCAAAACTTTAAAATTTCTAAGAAAGCATTTATGACAAATTTTAAATAATTAAAATCAGTAAATTTTAATCCTAACAGTTCCCAAATCTAGGAAAACATTTATAACATTTTTTAAATATTTTAAATTTTAAGAAAGCATTTATAACAGTTTTTAAATAATTAAAATTAGCATATTTGAGTCTAATTATTTAATCTCAACTATTTTCAGTTTCAAGAAAGTATTTATAAAATTTTATAAAAGTTAAAAATTTCAAAAATATATATAATAATTTTTACATAATTGAAATTAGTATACTAGAATTTAATTATTTTACCTCAATTATTCTTAATTTTAAAATTTCAAGAAAGTACTCAAAAAAAAAATTTAAAAGTATTTATAATAAATTTTAAACAATTAAAATTAATAAAATTGAAATTCTTAATTAGGGAAGGGTGGGGCGAAAAGTACATCAAGCTGTATAATTCAACATTTACTTTGTTAAGTATGCATTTCCAAGTTTAATCTTTAATTGTTTAACATCAAAATATTACAAAATTTCATTGTTTCAAGTTAAATCATTATATTAACTATTAGAATATAATAAACACATGACAAAAATGAGCATGAAAATTGAAGGCTAAAATATTGAAGATAAGCTTTTAAAGATTATGAATGTGTAATAAGGACTCTTAGTTACTAGGAAATATATTGATCTTAGCCTACGAATGGCTCAAATATACTACGATCAATAACTTGCATATTTTTTCATTTAAAATATAAAATAATCAAATTTTATATAAATAATTATAACTATAATTATTTTCTTTAACAAAAGAAATAATTATAATTATTTGAATCTATTATATAAAATAACTATAATTATTTTAATTTATTATATAATCTATCATAACGTAATGTTTCCATGTTCTTACAACAATATTATTATTAATATTATTATTATTATTAAATAATAATAATTTTAAAATTTTTAATTAATTAATTAATATTAATTAATAATAATAAATTAATGAAGAATTTGTGCTTATAAATAATTTAATTTAAAATTGAAATAATCATAATGAAAATAAATATATTAACATAGAATTTATTGCAAAAATAAATTAATATGAAATTTATAATGGAAATTATTTATGAAAAATTGTTTAAAAGAATTTATTGATTGATTGAAATCAGTGAAGATAATTTTCTGTTTAAAGCTATTGAATTCCTAAGGAATCCTATTTAAAGTTGTTGAAACCCCAATGTCACCAATTAATGTCCCAGAAACCATACAAAACCTTTTTTTATATATATAAATATTTATTTAAGAAAATAATTTAATATAAAATTAATATGACATCATCGATTGATTGAAATCAATCAATAATTGATCTAATGAGTAGTATTTTTATATTTGATTTAATTGATATAATATATTAATGTGGATTTTATTAAGAAAATAAATTATATTGGTGAATAGTATTTTCATATTTAATTGATTTAATATATTAATTTAGAATGCAAATTTTATTTAATATATTATTTTTCAATAATATGAAAAATAAACACTATCATGATATCGTATTAATTCCTAACTAGTAAACCCATATTAATGCCTAATCAGTAATTTACACTACTGCAGAAAACACTTTTCAAATCGGTTAAAAAAGGCTTTTTAAATCGGTTTTACAACCAATTTAGATATAGCCGATATGGAAAGTATTATCATTCTAAACCGATTATTGAACCGATTTAAAAATGATTTTTAAATCGGTTCATTGGGCAACCGATTTAAGAAGTTAACTTTTTAAATCGGTTAATGCACAACCGATTTAAAAAATGTCTTTTTTTTTAATAATTTCATTGTTTTGATACATAGACCAAATCCTGTTATTATGAAACAGATACCATAGAAACAGCCAAATCAACACATTCATTTATAACTTACATTAACCAACAAAATTTCATAATATACTTTGAAACATATAAAATATAAAAGTACTATTCTTTTGTCTATCTAAAGACATTCTAAACATACTATCTATTACTTATTTGAAGGAAAAATGTTGCCCAACGTCGCGGATGTCTAGCAAGTACTCAAGTGAGAATGGTTTCCCTATCAATGAATAACTACAACATAAAAAAACATAAGATAAATTCATTACCCAATCAACTATACAAACTATAACTATTATTGTAACTGGATGAAAATTATATTACCTCGTCTCATGAATCCACAATATCTGCTGAAACTCTGGTCAACATATGTTTCATTACATACTATCCACACTTATAGCTCCTTATTTGTTTGTTAGCCTACCAATGATAATTATTTTTGAAAATGAGTTGTAGAAACTATTAGAAATTGTAATTGAATATAAAGCTGTAAATCACTTACATAGGGAAAAAACCAACTAGGCTTCATTCGTAGTGGCACGTGCCTACCCACTAATGTTTGATATCCGATCATGACTCTAATTAAAAAATGGATATGCAGAGTATGTTATAGGTTTCAAAATTATAATACAAAGGAAGAAGGACATATATTATAAATTAAACTTACCTTTCTACTAGTTGTTTCAATTCTTTGTTGGGTTTCCTGTGCAACGAACACAACAAGGCCACAACATTGTCCCTAGGACAAATAATTAGCAATTGCCAATGCGAGCTGCATTTGAAAAAGAATATAGGTGACGACATTCAAATATCATTTAAAATCATTTGGGTGAGAAATATATACAAGTGCTTACCAATGCAAGTATGGTATTAAGTAACACTGTTTTTGCCCATTATACATCCAATTCTGAATGTAGGCCTGAGAATCTTCATCCTTATACCTTATTTTCTAAATAGGGAATGGGTCAATAAATCCATAAACATTCTCCCGACCCTTTAAGAGACAGAGGCAATGTATATACCTAAAATATTCAAATGAATGTTAATTATAATAATGAGATGCTTATTTAAGAGATTTACAAAAAGATTAAACTTACAGAAACTATAATTGTAGAACTAAGATATTCATCATGTCATTGCCGGTGCATATTTCCAAGACATCCTTCTAGGTGATCCATAGGTCAACATCATTAGGTCTGCCAAGGAATGTGGGTTCCCAATTTATTTGCACCAAATCCGTGCCCATACTAGATGCCACCTGCCACAAACATGTCATTTGATCAACTTGAGGTTTCGATTTTTTAGGTGGAACATCTTTCTTCGATGGTTGAACATCCTAAAAAATAAATATAAAATAATGTTATAAAATACAATCTAGTAATTTTAATTTATAATTAGAGAAAAAAAATAACTTAAGATGAAATTTGAATATACCTAGGTTGATGTAACCTTTATAAGTCATTTCGGCCACTGAATAAACTGTTTAGGGACCTGCCCCACAGTCTAAACCTCCTCGATGGCCATAGGGAATTAAGCATATGCATCTCAAATTTGTTCAACCACCACCCTTTCCATATCATCCTCAATGGTCCTGTGGTGTATGGTAGGCTCCAAACTATATACTCTCCCATAGGCCACTAAACTAACAGGCTCTCCATCAACATATAACTTACACTGCTTAGGGATATCTGTGTCAGTCTCTTCCCCAGAAGGATCAGCAATAGCACAACTTCCCTTCGTACTGACAGGTATAGGAGTATGAGCTTGTTCTGGCTGGACATTTGTATTTTGCTATGAAATACCCAAAGATGCCAGCTCCTCTCTAATCTCCATCTCAACTGCTCTTTAAGTTCATTTCTAATCTCTTGTCCGATTCGCTCCATCTCTTCCGTGGTGACAATTCTTGAGGTAGGCCCACTACGTGAAGGTGGTCCATAGTAATCACGAATGCCAACACCTCGTCCAGCAGCACGAATCCAACCAAGGTGCTTTGCTCTCTGTAACACTCCTTTAATTTTAATATAATTCATATTAATTTAATTATTATTTTAAGTTGATGAAAATGTGAGTAAATTTTATTTTTTTTTTTTCGGTACTAGCAAAACAGAATTTAGAAATAGAAGTGAAATGATAAAAACTGCTTATGTATATATATATCCAACTGTACATCATGGTTTGAGTAGTACATAACAGTCATAAGTACATCAAAAGACATATACTACCTAACCTAATATATACATCCAAAAGGTTCCTATACAGAGCAGTACCGTCTACCCTATCCCTTACTAAATACTAAAGTCTCTAATGGTCCTCATCTGAAGGGGTCTCCTCTGATGCGTCCTCTGCTGCATGGTATGCCTGTCCATTAGGTACCTCATGTGGTACCCCAAGTCCAGAAGAAGATGATGAAGAGGTATGCCACCCATTAGCTATACCCACTTGGTACTCAATATCAGGGGAGGCCACAGGTGACTCAGCGAGTTACTACCTCCATAGGAGATCCATCATCGGCAGGTATGGGTGCTGGCTCGTCTACAGCTGGAGCGTCCACAATAGGTAACTCGGGAGGAAGTGGAGGGGCATCCAAATAAGGAGCTATCACAGGGATGTTCGGATCTACTGGTGGTGGTGGCGGTGGCGGTGGTGGAACGTGAGGAGCGTAAATAAAATCTGGTGGGAGGACAGTCGTATAGGAAATAGGTATTATATATGTCAGTGGAAACATCTCAGCCCCAGGAATAGGGGATAGAAAAGTCACAGACATCAGACCTGTGTAGGTTAAGATGTTTGTGTCCTGATCATAATCCCATACTCCTCCATCTGGATATGATATATGTAGATTAAACAGAACCGGCGTCCCCATCTTCAAAATCACGATTGAACATGCATAACAAAAAATAATGGAGTGAGGTGATTTGTTCTAAATCACTTTTACATGTATGGTAGGAATTTAAATACAATTAATGAAGGGAACCTAGGGTGTATTCTAAGTTATACTACACTACCCTTGACTTGGTATGGATCCATACTTCCCATCAGTGAGTAATAGTTCTTAACAGAACCTGGGAAGTGACTGGGAGTACATATACTTCATCAACATCATCACATGGTACAGTCCTCATCATCAATGAGGAACAAATATCAGTCAGGACGTCCATTTATAGAGGTATACTCTCGAACCAATCCCGGAATGCTGAGCAGTTGTCGGGGTTATCGAGCTTGGTCAGGTGAATATCCCAGCTCACGGGCGCTACCCTGGCTATTAGGACTTTCACCACTCGATGCCTACCCCCGAGACCTCCCAATGGGTCCCTGCCTTTCATTCCTCAGCGTACCAAACTGTAGCTTCCCTAACAGGGTGTCATGCCACTGCATGTCCCTTGCTTTACATTACTCACTAATATATTAATTTCTAAAGGTTTATTCTGGTCTCAAGTATTTGAGCACCAGTATAATTTCTACTAATATCTCTGCCTTGTATTACAGAGATTTGATCCATACATATCATTCACATAAGTCATAATTCAAATTAAAGCACATAAGCAATAATTCAATAAAAATAAAGATATACAAATTAAAATAAAGACTGATAATTAAGAAATAAATCATAGAATCGTCAAAAAATTCCATAAAAATAATTTTTAGACTTAGAAAAATAATTAGAATTTTATCATGAATTTTTAGAATTTTTTTGAAAATTTTTGAAATTTAGTATTTCTAAGAAAAATGTGTCCACAGGCACTTATAGAGCACAATTAGAAGTACTAAATAAGCTTTAAAATTTATCAAATTTTTATAGATGGTCTATTAGTGTGTCTAGACCTTACCTGAACGATAAGAACTTAAACTAAAATTTCTATAGTAGTTTTCTAAAAATAAATTCATAAATAGCTCATAAAATGATTTCTATCTTTAGTTTCATATTATGAGATTTATGGTTTATTTCTTCTACTATTTTTTGCTAAACTAATAGAGTATTACTAAAATTTGATAATTTAATAATTTAATTATTTATCATAATAGCTAAAAATATTTTTTCTAAATTTGGGCAGTATAACAGCTTAGTAATTCTACTATGGTTGTCTAAATTTGAGCAGCATAACTACTTAATAAGAGTATTTTAATTATCTAAAATTGAGCAGAGTAACATTTTAGCAAATGCATTTTAATTTTCTAAAAATGAGCAGAGTAACAGCTTAGCAAGTGCATTTTAATTTTCTAAAATTGAGCAGAGTAACAGCTTAGTAAGTGCATTTTAATTTTCTAAAATTGAGCAGAGTAACAGCTTGGTATAATTTAATAATTTAAATTTGAGCAAAATAATAACTTAGCAAAATTTAAAGTTTAACATCAAATAATATAACAATAATATTAATAGTAAAACTAAAGCCTAAACGGGTTTAGGGGAAAACCCTTCCTACCAACATGCAAAGTAATTGAAATTTAGAACCAACCCCACTCCCCCCATTACCTCAAAGAGTTGGTGAAATTGTTGGTGCAGAGCTCCTAGGAAGAGGATTTTTAATAGTTATTGGAAAACTAGTAGAATTTTAGCATAAAAACAAAGTAAAAGAAAATTTTCTAAAGAGAGAGAATTTATCTATGGAACCTCACGGCTGAGAAGAAGGATGAAAAACTCAATTCAAGATCATAGCTATTTATAGGAAAAAATTTGGCTTAGGTGTCCATGGAGTTATGTCACCCATGATGTCAAAATTCAATTTTTATTTTTTTTATTAGGGACACATATTCATGTAGGGGATGAATCACCCCATGGTAGATCAGAAACGTGGGATAGCAGCTGTCCCAACATTTTCCAGTGTAAATTTTGACTGTTAATTAATTAGCCGGTACCAATAAAATCGCCTAAACTTGAAAAAATTAACTTTTAATACTAAAATAATTAATTTAGATATGAATCTGAACAAATGTAATATTTTTCATCAAAAATAATTTCTAAAAATAAATTTTAATTTTTTATAAATATATATATTATATATTTTAAGCTTAGAAAATTCATATTAAATTCATTTTAATTCAATAAATGCTCAAATTTTTATGAAAATTCTAAAATTACATATTTTACCTGGAAATGTACTAAAAATATCATTTTCATCATTTTTGGATGTCAAACCAATACTGAGTTGGTTATTTGACAACTAGGGGTATTTTGGTCATTTTATACAGGAATTTCAGAAAATTTCCAGAAAATTCCCAAAATTATATTTTAATACATATGACATGATTTTAAACTCAATTTGACATTTTAATATCAATTGAATCTTTTTCTCATGTCAGCCCCTAATATTGACAAATAAAGACAAAATCGTCATTTTCTAATTTTTCCGGGCTTCAACTTGGAAAAATTATTGAAAATCACGATTAGATAGTTTTCAATATTCTGAGTTTAACCGTGGGGATCAGATTTTTTAGATTCCTTCCCGATTTTTCAGAATTAAATATATAGAATAAATAAATAATTAAAACAATTAATTAAATAAAAGTGAGGGTGTTACACTCTCCCAATAACAACAGTTAATATATCATCACGTCCATGAGGAACAAACGTTCCCTGTGAGCTCTGCTCAACAAGAGAATCCTACAATATATAATTGAAGAGATTGGTAAGAAATATAACATAGCAAGTTACAATTAGTACTTAAAGTCAAAAATTACTTACAATCTTTTCAACAATGACGCGTGTCTCCTTAGACGTATATCCACCCGATTGTAGCGTGCGGGCCACCTTCCATTTATCCCAACATTGCGGTGGCAACGAAGGAGCAATATCTCCAGCAGATCCAGATGCCGAGGCTTCCAGTTCACATTGTCTCGCCTTCTCAGCCATTATTTTTTGCTCAAGCAACTTATACCCCCCACGAGATAATCTGTGGGGGTTGACATTCTTTAATGCAATCATCTATCCCTTTTTTCTCTTCTCCTGTGAACAATAACACACTGTTTAATTCAATAAAAAATAATCAAACATTATTGTACGATTAAAAAACATACTTTAAACTAAACCTGAAAGGCAAGATCCTCTCGGCTTTCAACAAACTTTACCCATGCCTCCTCATCTAAAAATGCATATTTTTTCACAAGGAGAAATGTCTTTCAATTTTTCATATATGTATCTCGTGGTGAGCTATGTCTTAAATGCCCTCCAACGCTCAGCCGCAAGTGTTAGCAATTTCCTATTCAATATGGCATTATATGGAACATCATAAGTGAGCTACAAAACAAAATTGAATAATCAATGTATGACAATAATACGGTAAAATACACTATTTATATTTGAGAGTATAAAAGTAAAATACCATGATAATTTGCTAAATTGATTCTTCACGCTCTCCTCTACATGGTCCCAATCCTCATAAAGGATAAAAACCTTGCTTCGAGCAAAGACGCCCATAAAACTAATGGATTTTGTGGCATTTCCCTCTCAGGTGCCCCACTAATCATGTCAAACTGAATTGGTATTAGATGGTCACCAGCCGGCTGAGAGTCAACTCTTTTAACCGTGCACCTCGTCTACCCTTTTTTTTGTAGACTTATAAGATGGGTTACTAAAAGAATAAGTTATGTGCGTGTTTACAAAAGGAAAAAAAGAAATGCATATCAGTATCAACATTCACAAAACTTGACATTTCCAAAGATAAACATTACGATCGAAATAAAATAAATAAAATAAAAAAGATAATGAAAATAAGAATAAACAATAAGATAAACATAAGTTGGTTACTAACGTTGTCAAGTACGTATGTTTTCCTATATTTCTTCAGTGATGATCATCACGTGTAGCATGTACATCAGCCACTTCATTCTCATCAATAAAAGTGGGCATCCATGTTGAGAAAGAAGGAATCTCAATAAGATCGACATTTGAATCTTCTTTTTCATCACTAGCATGCACGCTTCCTCCTTGGACAACCACTGACCATCTCTTGTTAGAATTGACATAAAAAACTTGTTTTGCTAGGTATGTCATAATGAAAGGCTCTTCCTTATAACCTACCTTACTAAGATCCACCAATGTGAACCCTAATTCATCAGTTTGCATACTGGTGTTACTGTCAACCCACTTATATTTAAAAACAGACACTTTGAATTTTGTGTAGTCAACCTCCCATATGTCTTCAATAACTCCAAAGCAACGCATGGATGCCATCACGGGATTTTTATCTTTTAAACTAAAGAAGTGCATGGACTCAGCCTACAACCATAACCCCACTGTTTTGCACGGTACTCTTCTCATCCAACGACTTTGTATAGAAGCAAAACTTGTTGATATCGTATCCAATCCAACATATGACATCAAAGTTAGGTCCATGTGCAAGCCATTTTAATGTGTTAGAAGCATTATCATCATTCAAAACTTGTTCTTTAAACCAATTTAAGAATGTTTTATTATGCTTACTCAACTACCATATCTCCGGCATTTTAAGGTTCTTTTTCTTGACAATGTTTTTGTGAGCAGAAAAGTAAGGTTCAACTCCATCAGTGTTATTTAATATATTCAAGTGTGCTTGCAAAACTTTCTCCCAACTCATTGGTTTAAGGTTTACACCTCGAGTACCCTTACGGAAAAATATTCCCTCATGATAAGATTTAGGAAGCCCTACAAGTTCAAGTTGTGACAAGTATTCTATACAAGACTCAATGGCTTATTCAACAATGTACCTCTCAACAATAGATGTTTCTAGACGGTATGGATTCTTCACGTACTCTTTCAAGATCTTTATATATCGTTCAACAAGATACATCCACTTAAATAAACCGGACCACACATTCTAATCTTTCTCACTAGATGCACTATTAAGTGAACCATGATGTCAAAAAATGAAGGAGGAAAATACATCTCCAACTGGCACAATATAATAGCAGCTTCATTTTTCAACTCATCCAACTTCATAAAATCAATGACTTTGCTACATATGGCATTGAAGAATAAGCACAGTCGTGTAATGGCATGTCTAACTTTTTTAGGCAATATGTTAGGAATAGCCATTGGTAAGAGTTATTGCATCAAGACGTGGCAATCATGAGACTTTAACCCAACTAATTTGAGATCTTTTAGTGACACAAGGCTCTTGATATTTGAAAAGTATCCTTGTGGCACCTTCACACCCTGTAGACACTTACAAAAACTTGTTTTCTCTTCTCTTGACAAGGTATAACATGTTGGGGGCAAATATGTCTGCTTACCCACTAACTACGAACCTAACTGGAGGTGTATACCCATCTCAACCAGACTTTGACGAGCATTCAAACCATCCTTTGTCTTGCCTTTAATGTTCAGAATAGTGCCGATTACACTATCACAAACATTTTTCTCAACATGCATTACATCTACACAATGTCTAACATCTAGATCACACTAGTAGGGAAAATCGAAGAAAATCGACCTTTTCTTCCACAAGTTTTTCTTTGGTAGCTTTCTTTTGGGTCTTTCCAAATTCGACACTGATGTTCTTCACCCGTTGATAAACCTACTCACCAGTTAAGGCAGGTGACGCAATACCATCCTCCTGACATCTATTAAAAGCTTTTTTAAGTCTACGATATGGGTGATTAGGCCTGAGAAATTTTCAATGCCCATTGTAAATTGTCTTCTTTCCATGTTTAAGTTGTACGTAGCATGTGCCTTCTTCACAGATAAGGCAAGCGTTATGCCCCTTAACACTATACCCGCTCAAGTTTCCATATGCTAGAAAGTCATTGATGGTACAAAATAACATTGCACTCAACATGAAATTTTCATGATGATACTCGTCATAAACATTAACATCTTCATCCCAAAGCATTCTCACATATTCAATCAAGGGACGTAAGTAGACATTTATGTCATTTCCTGGCTGTCTTGGGCCCGCAATCATCATAGATAACATACAATATTTTTGCTTTATGCACAACTAAGAAGGCAGATTGTAAATAACTAGGAAAACAGGCCATGAACTATGCTTAGTGGATAAGTTACCATAAGGATTCATTCCATCCATAGCAAGTCCAAGCCTAAGGTTTCTTGCCTCAGTCCCAAAGACTGGAAACAAAGGATCAATTTTCTTCCATTACGGAGATTCAGCAGAATGGCGAAGCTGTCCATCACATTTTCTCCCATTTACATGCCACGTAAGGTTCTTCGTGTCGTCTGCATTAGCAAATAATCGCTTAAACCTTGGAATTATTGGAAGATACCATAACACCTTTGCAGGGGGACCCTTCTTTGTGCTCCCATCACTATTACAATCATCATCCTTCACTTTATACTGTGACACCCCACACCTGGACACTTGTGCAACTCTTCAAACTCTTCTCTATACAATATGCAATCATTAGGGCACGCATGTATATTCTTGTATTCCAATCTCATCGGACACAACGCTTTCTTTGCCTCATAGTTACGTCTTGGCAACGTGTTATCTTTTGAAAGCATTTTGTTCAACAACTCAAGTAATTCGGTGAAACTTTTATCACTTCACCCATTTCTTGTCTTCACATTCACCAATCTTAAAATCGCTGACAACCGTGTGAATTTAGTGCACTTCGGATATAGAGGCTTATCCGCATCACTGCACAAAGTGTCGTACACATGAGCTCGCTGAAAAAACTCCCGTCCAATATCACAGATCATGTCCTCTAGTCGATCGTCCATAGGTACATCAACTTGCTCTATTTAAGACACACTCAGCATGTCTAACAATTAACCATGCCATGTCCATGTTGTATAACTCTTGCAAAACCCATCATAAAGAACATGCTCCCGTATTTGCTTAATTTGTAGTCGTCTCTCATTCCAACAATTAACACAAGGACAATAGAAGAACCCACCATTATCAAGAAGATTTATTTCCACAAATTGGATAAACTCTTCCACTTTATTCTAATACTCATCAGTTGTGCGTCTAGAATTAATCCAATTACGATCCATAACTTCGTACTGTGATCCACAAACCATATCTTAATACATGTAAATCTCACTTTTTTATACAAGGTGTGACCCTATTCCATTCAGAAAGACATTTTCTTAAACTTGATTAATACGTACAAATTTAATCTCATATCTTAAATTTGACAAAATTTCGACAGCATTTCACATTGTTCTCCAAGTACACGAAATGAAAATGGTGACATCAAGTTCACCATAATCAAGTATGCACTCGGACACATAACACGAAATGGACTAAATCAAAATTTAATCAAATTTAAGATGAGACTTAACCACTATGTATTAATCAAGTATAAAAAAATGAATCTTTCCAAACTATCCAACCGAACAATTTAAGACTCAATACAACAATTAGTACTTTAATCATTGTATTGAATCTCAAACGGGAAAGTAAAGTTCGCCCGTAATGCATAAATTTAATAAAATACAACAAAATTAAACACACAACATAATGAATATAATTTGTAAAGAAATTTCGACAGAGTTTCCTCTATATTTTGGTACTTTCCCAAAGACCTATTAACAGGTATTCAATCACAATACCAAAGGTTAACCTATCAGACAATCCAATCTACAACAAGTCTCTTATCGGCTCTCATGACCTTTATCATTACATTTAAATTTCTTAATCTCTTAAACTTTAGTAGTTAAATTATTCAATTTTAGATTCTTATACTAATTCACTCTTAAACTAATTCTCCCTTTTTGCTCACTTTATCTTAACAATGTATCTTACCATAAAAGTTCATTTATGTTATTATCTTTTAATTTCATAACAAGTTCCCAATCTACATTAAGGCCAATTCTTTGATTCTTGAAATCCACCAACTCTAGAGCTTTAGATTTTACACTAAACATAATACATTTTATGATAATTAATTCCTTACATATCATTAAATTAATTTCAAACTTTTATCCTTTTCTCATTACTAAGCAACATCAAGGTAAGTACTAGCCAAAATAATCGACTTCAATTGATTGTAGCTTATGTCATTCAATTCTCAACACGTAAAATCCTTAGTATACATTCATATAAGTTATAACTAACTTAAATAATACTTCTAGGTTTTTCCTTAAAGATTCATAAATCCATACATGTACAATTAACTAAATTTTTCTTTTATTCATCAACATATATATTCAAGCATAGCCTCTAGCAATTAATTTCTCATAGCAAGAAAATCCAATTGCAAAACTGCAATAATGACAGCACATACATAAACAAAAACTGCAAAAATGGAGCTCACACCTATGCAATGCTGAACTTGGTGGTGTTGAATGGAGGTGAAGCAAGCTTGAAGCTCGAACTTCCCCTATGCAATGCAGATTTTTCTCTTCAATGGAGGTGGAGTATGACGTCAACCAATGGAGGTGGAGCGCGAGGTGGAGAGATGCATGGAGGGAGAGCGAGAGTTTAGAAATGGTAAGGAGGGAGCTCAACATTTTTGAAATGGGAGGGAGGGAGGGAGTGAGGGAGCTCACCGTTTTCGTAATGAGATGGAGGGAGCTTCAAACTTGAGTTTGGATAGAGATGGAGAGAGCTTCAAAGAGGTGGGAGAAAGCATGAATGAAGCAAAGACCGAGTTTAGCTAGCTTAAGGCTCGTGTTTCAGTAAATGAAGTGGAGGGAAACAGCTTTTTAAATTGGTTCACTTGGAACCGATTTAAAAAGTATGATTTTTAAACTGGTTCCAAGTGGAACCAATTTAAAAGTTCCAAGTGGAACCGATTTAAAAGTATGACTTTTTAAATCGGTTGCAACTGAACCGATTTAAAAGGCAAACTTTTTAAATCGATTCATGTGTAACCGATTTAAAATCTTGAATTTTAAATCGGTTACATGTATAACCAATTTAAAAAGGAGTTTTTAAATCGGTTATAATAAAACTGAGTTAAAAACTTTCGATTAAAATTGCAAAAATGTCACCGCGTCATATTTTAAATCAGTTGAACATGAACCGTTCTAAAATCCTACTCTAAAATCGATTTTTTGCAGTAGTATTATTTGGTATACTCATATTAATTTGGAATACAAAATTTATGTAATATATTATTTTAACGAGGTTGTATTGCCACCATCAAATATATGCTATAGTATTGAAAATTGATTTCATTAAATATAGTTATTTAATGTTATCATCAAATTGATGAGTCTCAATTTTTAAATTTGATTTAATATTATATATAATGAAAAATGATGAATAATATTTTCAAATTTTATGTCAAGGTAACCAAATTATCTCTCTCTCTCATTCAATAATTGATTTAATGAGTAGTACTTCCATAATTGTTTGATTTAATATATTAATCTAGAATTTATTACAAAATAATTTATATTAATGAGTAGTCTTTTCATATTTCATTGTTCTAATATATTAATATGGAATGTTCAACAAAAATATATTAATATGGAATTTATTGCGGATATAAATTATAATAATGAGTAGTATTTTCATATTTAACTGATTTCATATTTTAATATAGAAATTTTTTAGAAAATAATTAAAATGAAATTTATACAGAAAATTATTTTTCAAAATAATTTAATATGAAATTATTGATCGATTGAAATCAATCCAAGATTTAATCAAAGATTAATTTAAAATGAACAATTATTTTAAAAGTGGAATTTATTATCAAATTTATTTACGAAAATAATGTACACTATTATATATTATATTGGTGACATTAGGATTTCATATTTTAAATTGTTTAATCTATTATATATTATATTAAAATACTAATTTATTATTTGTTTAAGAATATTCTTATTTATTTAATAATATTTGATATAAAATGAAATATGACGGCATTTTTACTAAGATAAATTAATATGAAATCAATTTATAATATGAAAATCAATATGAAATATCACCGAATTTTTGTTCACCAATTTATTATTCAATTTTGTATTTAAATTGAGTCTCTCTCTCAATCAATTTATTGATTATTTATTTATTTATTTATTCAAATTTGATTCGAATTCATTCAAATTTATTTATTCAATTTAGTTTAGCTAATAATGTGGACATATATTTATTATATCATTCAATTTTGTACTAAAATTTTGTATTGAAATTATCTCTCTCAGTCAATTTATTGATAATTTATTTATATATTCAAATTAACTCAAATTAATTCTTTCAAATTTAATCAATTTATTTGTTGATTATATCTTTATCATTAATTGGTGACATTAGGGTTTCGTATTTTATATTTAAATTCTCCTATTATAAACTGAATTCAATTTATTAGTATTTTAATCTATTATCTTAAACAAAATATCACCGAATCTACTGAAAGCCTAATGTCACCAATTAATACCACATAAACCCTAATATCGCCAATTAATGCCACAAAAACCTTAATGTCGCTAATTAATGCCCTGAAAACCCTAATGTTGTCAATTAATGCCCCAAAAACCCTACAAAATCTTTCTTTTATATATATAAAGAATTTATACTATTATATATTATATTGGCAACATTAAGGCTTCGTATTTTAAATTGTTTAATCTATTATATATTATATTTAAATATTAATTTATTTTTTGTTTGAGAATATTCTTATTTATTTAAGAATATTTGATATAAAATAAAATATCACCAAATTTTCACTAACATAAATTAATATGAAATCAATTTATAATTTGAAAATCAATATGAAATATCACTGAATTTATCTTAAACAAAATATCACCGAATCTACTAAAACCCTAATGTCGCCAATTAATACCACAGAAACCCTAATATCACCAATAAATGCAACAAAAACCTTAATGTCGCCAATTAATGCTCCAAAGCCTCTAATGTTGTCAATTAATGTCCCAAAAACCTACAAAACCATTCTTTTATATATATAAAGAATTTATACTATTATATATTATATTGGCGACATTAGGGTTTTATATTTTAAATTGTTTAATCTATTATATACTATATTTAAATATTAATTTTTTTTTGTTTAAGAATACTCTTATTTATTTAAGAATATTTGATGCAAAATAAAATATTATTGAATTTTTACTATGATTAATTATTATGAAATCAATTTAGAATATGAAAATCAATATGAAATATTACCAAATTTATCTTAAACAAAATATCACCGAATCTACTGAAACCCTAATGTCGCCAATTAATACCACAAAAACACTAATGTCACTATAATTAATGCCACAAAAATGTTAATATTGCCAATTAATGCCCTAGAAACCCTAATGTCACCAATTAATATCCCAAAAACCCTACAAAACCTTTCTTTTATATATATAAAGAATTTATAATATTATATATTATATTAGTGACATTAGGGTTTCATATTTTAAATTGTTTAATCTATTATATATTATATTAAAATATTAATTTCTTTTTTGTTTAAGAATATTCTTATTTATTTAAGAATATTTGATATAAAATAAAATGCCATCCAATTTTTACTATGATAAATTAATATGAAATCAATTTATAATATGAAAATCAATATGAAATATCACTAAATTTATCTTAAACAAAATATCACCAAATCTATTGGAACCCTAATGTCGTCAATTAATACCACAGAAATACTAATGTTGCCAATTAATGCCACAGAAATCTTAATGTCGCCAATTAATGCCCTAGAAACCCTAATGTCACCAATTAATGCCCTAAAAACCCTTCAAAACCTTTCTTTTGTATCTATAAAGATATAAAGATATACAAATATCTATATCTATATATACAAATGAAAAGGATTAGACATATTTTTAATCTTTTAAAATATAACTTTTTTAGTCTTATTTAAATTTTTAGGTTAAATATATTTTTAGTCCTTGTAAATATAGAAATATTCGTTTTAAATTTCTAGAAAATTACCTTTTTTTAATCCCTTGTTTATGGAGATATGTTAGATATGGTCCTTGTCTATTATAAAAAAATAAATCGTCTTTTCATTCTTTGTTTAAAGAAATAGGAATTATACACATGATACATTTCTATAAATGAATAATCAAAAGAAGACGAATTTTTTAGAGACTAAAAGTGAAATATTATCCTATTTTTTAAAGACTAAAAATATATTTAATTTCGTTCATGCTTAATCCCTATAACAAAAATATATAGTGATATAAACATATAACTTTTCATGTTTTCTTAAGGAATCACAATGAAAATTTTGAATAAGAAACTATAATTAAAAAATCACATATATTTTCAAGGAAAAAATATCCAAGCAAAATAATAATTTGAAAAAATCTACAAGCAAGCTTGTCAAATATATTTATATAAATTTTGATGTGGAAATACTATTGTAAACAAAAAAGGAAATAATGTAGGTTGAATATTAAGAAAAAGAAAGATGCATGACATATTCCACAAAATAACAAAGTTGGTAAAGAATAACCATAAAAATTTTAATTTATTGTTATTTGTATATATGGAATGTGATTGAGAAAGGAGACTCCACTAAAAGTGGTCAGTCAGGTTCTCAAGTAGAGATTAGTCACCAGCAAAGCCGGTAGATATTTCGCACCTATAACATGGTTACCCAAAAAAATCGTATGTAAGGAACATGGGAGGTAGCCACCCACATGATGGTTTTCAATGTGTTGCCGTGTAGTTTTTGTTGGGCCATGCTATTAATTAGGGTTGTTCGTGACTTGTCCAATCCTACTAACCCGATCCAACTTGAATGGACTTTTGACGGGTTCGGGTTTAAAAAATTAAACTTGGTGTATTTTGAGGACGGGTTTGGTTTATGTTTTGAGTCATCCCAACCTAGTCTAATGTTATATAATCTTTTAAAAAGCATAATTTTTTAGAGTTTAATGACTATGCACTATCAATGTAAAAAGTTTTATAATGTCAACCAATCAAAAATCATTGTTGGTATGACTTTTAAGGTAATTATTGTAAAAGTCAATAAACTTACCATATATGATGGTTTGTGATTTGATGACAGTGTAAAACTGTTTCACACTATCAATGCATAGCTTATTCTCTCAATTTTTTAAACAATTATATATTAATAATACAACTTCTTGACTTAATAAATAATGTTTTGTCTAACATGATATCTATTAATATTTTTTAAGTTATTGTCAGAGAGAGAAAAAGTTTTTCGCTCAAAGTAAAGGCAATTATGACAAACTCTTTTAGCAATACTACATTAATTCTTTCATGATGCTATTAAAACAATTTATTCTTAAAAAAATGGATACTGTGCACGTAAATCAAGAGTAATAAGTCGATTATTGAAATCGCAAATGCAAAAAATTAATATTTATAAAGTTTGTAGGAGAGAGAAATTTTTTTCTCCCTAAAGTAAAGGTAATTCTAACAAACTCTTTCAACAATATTAATTCTTTCATGACACTATTAAAACAATTTACTCTTAAAAATGAAAAAGGTGCAGGTAAATCAAGAGTGATAAGTCAATTATTGGAATCGCAAATCTCAAAAAATACTCTATATATACTTGGGGGGTGTTTTGTGTTTTCATAACTCTTCTTCTTTCTTATCTTTTTGTAGTGTCTTCAATGTCTGAACACAGGTTGTGTTTTGGGTATTTTATTTATATAATTTTTTTTTGTTATTCTTAATTCTTCTTCTTAATTAGTAAAATTAAGTGTTTTGTTTAATTTTGTTTTTCTCAGTCTTACTTCTTCTTCTTAATTAGTAAAATTAAGCATTTTGTTTAATTTTGTTTTTCTCAGTCTTACTTCTTCTTCTTCTTCTTCTTCTTAATTAGGTATTTTTTGTAATCGTAATTTTTACTTCTTCTTATTTATTTTTCTTCTTAATTATTAATCTGCAATTCTTCAACTTAGTTTTTATTTATTTTTCTTTACCTCTTATTCAATCGTTGGGTAAAAATATACTGCCTTCTGCTACCTAAACCATTGGGAGATACTACGCATCATCTATGTTTGCAAATGGTGTACAAATTATTTGGCAATATTTATTAGATTCAGTGGTATTTTATTTTATATCAAATATTCTTAAATAAAAAACAATAGTCTTAAACAAATAATAACAATATAATAAATTAAAATCACTACAAATTTATTTTATATCGAATATTCAATTGTTGTTGAAAATTAAAACATTTTAACAATATTGTTGGCGATATTCAATAAATTAATAGATTCGGTGATATTTTAACAATATTCAATTGTTTCCAAAAATAAATTAGTATACAAATTAATTGGCGATTTTCATAATTGGATGATTTTAATCAATCAATCAATTTGAATGGATTTGTAACAAATAATAAATTAGTTTCTAAAAATAAATTGGTGTACAAATTAATTGGTGATATTCATATTTGTTTGATTTTAATCAATCAATCAATTTGAATGAATTTCTAACAAATAATAAATTAGTTTCCAAAAATAGATTGGTGTACAAATTTATTTTATATCGAATATTCAATTGTTTTTGGAAATTAAATTTTTTTAACAATATTTAATAAATTAGTTGGCGATATTTATTAGATTGATATTGTAGTAGAAATACTAAAACAAAAATCATAACTTTAAGCTATTATGTTAAAAAGAAAAATATAGTTGCTTTTTATTATTATGAAATTTTATGATTGAAAATATTACTTTAATTTTTTTTTTAAAAATTCATAATGATTGAGAAATACTAAATGATTCATTTTAAATCTAATAAAATAATGTTAAAATACTCAATCACTCGCCATATATTTTTATTTTTAAAATTATATTTATTAGATATTATAATAATAATTCATTCGATGATATTAATCAATCAAAAATCATAACTTTAAGCTATTATATTACTTAAATTTGGAAATCTTTTAACAATATTCAATTACTTTCGAAAATAAATTGGTGTACATATTAATTGGCTAATTTTAGTCAATTAATTTGAATGAATTTGGAACAAATAATTTATTAGATAAAATTTTTGATACTTTTTATCAGAATATTAAATAAAATATTTTATTAATTTTTTATCTAAATATTAGAGTAAATAAGATATTAGTAATATTAGATTACATATAATATTAATAGCATCTTAGTAATATCTTTTTATATTTTTCTTATCTTATTCTGACATATCTTTTTATATTTTATTTTTTAAAGTAATCTTTCTTTTATTAATTACTTAAACAAATTAATATTGAGAATAATTTTCTCCAATTCTGTCCGCCAAAAAAAGCCTCAAACTTCAATATCTTGCTTAGAATAGATAAAATATTAAAATTAAAATGAATTTTAAAGGTAAGTAATTCAAATTCTAAATGTTGAAATTACACTAAATTAAGGATTTAATTAAATGGAAACAAATTGGTATTAAATGGAAACATATTTAAAAGATATGTTGGCAATTTTTTGTGATTTTCTTAGGAGTTACCTTTAATATAAAATTCATATTTTTATCATTATAAAATTCAAGATAAGACCCAAAAAAATTAAATATTTACAAAATAAATAGGGGATGACAATATATAAATATATAATTAAATACATTTACATGGTGTATAAATTTTTAAAACATATCAATGTAAAATTGACTACTAAATAAAGATATTTACAAAATTATATTTACGTGGTGCGTAGAAATAATAAAAAATATATAATAAAAAATCAACATATATTGTTTAAAAGATATACTTTATTTTTTATTTTTTTATTAGAATATAAAATAAAATATTTATGCCTTTTTTATTAGAATATTAGATTATATAAGATATTAGAAATATTAACTTAGATAAAATATTGGTAATATTAAATTAGATAAAATATTGATAACATTTTAAATATATTCTAATTAAAGTAATATTAGATTATATAAAAAAAAAATTTGCAAAGCAAAGAGAATATTAGATTATATTGGTAACTTTAAGCTATTATGTTAAAAAGAAAAATATAGTTGCTTTTTATTATTATGAATTTTTATGATTGAAAATATTACTTTAAGTTGTTTTTTTAAAAATTCATAATGATTGAGAAATACTAAAATATTCACTTTAAATCTAATAAAATATTGTTAAAATATAATGTTAAAACACTCAATCACTCGCCATCTATTTTTTTTAATATTATATTTATTAGATAATATAATAATAATTCATTCAGTGATCTTAATCAATCAAAAATCATAACTTTAAGCTATTATATTAATTAGATTCGGTGATATTTTAACAATATTTAATTATTTCTGAGAATAAATTAATGTACAAATTAATTGGCGATATTCATATGTTCTAATTATATTCATCCAAAAATTTCTCCAAATATCACCCAACATTCTCCTGTGCATCACACGGGTACACGTTCTAGTTATATTTATATTGATATCATTGATCTTAAAATATATATTGCAAAATATATTTTACTTGTAGTTGTATACTTTTTTAATTCTACGATTTAACTATATACTAATGTTAAGATTAATATATTATGCTAACAAGTTGGGTTGACTCGGTCTTGTCCCAAATGTTGTCAAGTCTTAATCGGTTAAGGTCGAGTTCACAAAATTGACCTTATTAAAATTTCTGGCCTGATAGACATATAGGTAAACCCGTCCCAACCTGTTCCAAGAACACCCCTAATTGAAACGCCCCATTTGATCTTTGCACATCCCTTTTTTGTATTTTTTTTATAAAAATACCTTCGATGAAATTTAATTTTTGTTGTGTATTAATTTTAAATACACAATGAAAATTATTTTTCATTGTATCATAATTAATTCAATTACTATTAAAAAAGATAACTCATATCGTAATTAATTCAAGGTTAAATTAAATTGTCAGTCCTTAAACTATTTAGGAATTTTTAATTAGGTCCTCAAACTCAAAATTTGTAATTAGGTTCCAAAACTAAAAAAGTAGGTCCCCAAGGTTAGCTTCTAGTGGTTTAAAACTGCTAAAAAATGACAATTTATAGCGATTTTAAAAATCCTAGAGACCCAATTAAAAAAAATTACAAGATCAAGGACCTAATTACAAAATTTTTAGTTTAGGGACCTAATTAAAATTTTCAAATAGTTAAGGGACCTACAGATTAATTTAACCTTAATTCAATTAATAGTAATCGAAATAATTATAATAAAAAATTTTCTTTTTAATAATAATTAAATTAATTACAATACAAGTTATCTTTTTTAATAGTGATTGAATTAATTATGATACAAATTACTTTTTTTAATAATAATTAAAATAATTACACTACAAGTTACCATTTTTAATATTAATTGAATTAATTATGATACATATTATCTTTTTTTTTAATAATAATTGAATTAATTACTATTTTTTTTTATAACCATGTTATAGGTGTGAAGTATCCACCAAATGTCAGTGACTAATCTTCATCAGGGAACCTGATTGGCCACCTTTAGTAGGGTTCCCCTCCCAACCACTTTTTTATTTACAAGATTCAAACTCGTAACCTTGTTTAAGGAATCTGAACCCAGTGCCACTCGAACCAACGACATGTTGGTTAATTACTATATAAGTTACTCTTTTTAATAATAATTGAATTAATTATAATATAAATTATTCTTTTTTAATAATAATAAAATTAATTAATTACAATACAAGTTACTTTTTTAATCATAATTGAATTTATTATGATAGAAATTATCTTTTTTTAATAGTAATTTAGTTAATTACTATACAAGTTACCCTTTTTAATAGTAATTAAATTAATTATGATACAAATTACCCTTTTTAATAGTAATTGAACTACTTATGATATAAATTACTCTTTTTAATAGCAATCAAATTAATTACGATACAATGTAAACTTATTTTTGCTATGTATTTTTTATGCATAAATTACAAAATCACACTTAAGACCCATTTGATGGTTAGGACAGGATAGGATGGGATACAATATGACAGCAAGATAAGAACAAGATAGGATAAGAGCATGATAAGTTATAATCTTATCTAATGTTTGGTGCGCACCAGATAACAAACTAGATAATGATAGGATAAAATATTAAACATGTTCAATTGACAAAATTAGTATTTTGTTAAAATTACATATAATTTTCTAAAAAATAACTATTAATTTAATTTTTTAATTTTTACAAAAAAATATAATTTTAATTAAAGTATACAATATTATTTTTTATTTATGTAGTTACTTTTCTTAAAATTATAAAAAATACATATATAAATTTTTAAAACTATAATTATTATGCAAATATTTTTCTTTAAAAAATATTTAAAAATCAATTATTTAATTTTTAATATTTTAATTAATAATATACTTTAAATTTACATGTCAACATTATTATAAATACATATAATAAAATATACATATATATTATATATATATATATATATATAATTAGTAATATTATAGAAATTAATATATATTAATTACTAGTAATATCTATTAATTTATATAATATTACTATTATATAAATATAAATCTTATATATGTATATTTTACTATATCTATATATATATATGTATATAAGATTTATATATATATGATGATATATATTACAAATATATATATACATATATAGTAATATTACATATATATATATATATATATATATATATATATATATATATATATTTCATAATAATGTTATATCTGTGTATTATAATAATATAGAGAGAGAGAAAGAGAAGCTTATCCTATCCTATTATTTCCTAACTCAGCTTTTTCTTAAGATTAGAAATACACTTGAGCAACAGGAAAAGATAAGGGGTAGGATAACATTATCATATCCTATTGGCAATAAATAACGATTATAATAGGATAGCATAGTTATCGTATTCTATCTTATCATATCCTGGCCATCAAATAGACCTTACATTAATTTGATAAATAACTTTATGAATAAATTAATGTGTTAATAATCATATCTATTTGTAATTCAAAAAATATTTTCAACTTTGTACATGATCTTTTTATAAAATCATTTTTTTATAAAATATAACAGGTCAACATGTCAATTCAATTGAGATGAAAATACTTGAAATATTTTTATTTAGAAGAATGCTAGTGACACATTCTTTAATATTATTATTTTAATACATTAAGAAAATTTTCTAAATCTTTAAGAATAATTTTTAAGCTATCATTTTTTTATCAAATAAAAAGTAGGTTAGAATCAGATGCTTTAATGACAATTTATTCCTTTTCTCCAAAATAATATTATTTACCAACAAAAGGAATAAAAATACTTAACAACATGTATATAAAACAACATTTTTCTAATGATAATAAATTTGTGCGTGTTTATTTTAAGAAAATAATCATTTAAAATATTTTTGAGCGAATTGTAAAGAAAAATAATTATTTACTAAAACTTAAACATCTATAAATATGTTATTAATATATTTTATTGTACATGAAGTGGAAACAATGTGGATGTGTATAAAGAATGAATAAGTTGTGGTAAGCTCTACGATAGCTTAAAAGTTATTCTTAATAAAATATTATAAATTAAAATTTAAAAATATACGTATTTGTCTTTTCTAATTTTATTAGTTTGATAATGATTTATCAATATTTTATTATAATTAATGTTGACTGAATAAATTTAAATATTAATTAGAAAAATTAAAATTTTAAATATCTTTTATAATTAGATAACTAATTATAGAAAATTGATTTGATATAAAAGTTGATAAATACATGTCATAAAATAAAAATAAAATAACTATATACACAAGAAAGAGAAAATATAAAGAATTTATTTATTCTTAAAAATAAAATTTTAAATTTATAATAAAAAATTGAGATGAACTATAGAATTATATTTTTCTTAAATAAAATAAAAATAGTGTAGGTGTATATAAAAAATAGATCAGATGTGGTAAGTTTTATAGTTTAAGTTTTATATGCACTAATAATTTGGTTACTTTACCAAATATTGTACTTTCTATTTTAGAGGATTTAACATCCAATTTAAATTATTTATTATAAATTTAAAATATAATTTATATAATTAAAATATTTATTCATTATAAATTTTAATTATATAAAAAATAACTATTTATATTATATAATGTTCAAGTTAATATACTATAATTTAATTAATTTTTAAATAATATTTAATAACATAATTTTAAAAAATAAATATATATAAATAACTTGAAATATATTAGCTGAAAATATAATTATAACATTTATATTATTATCTTACATTATACATAATATATATTATATACACAATAATAATATAAATAAGGGTTTGCTAAGCAGTGTCTTTAGGGCAATAGTTAAGGAATCAAGAAATAGAATATTTTTATTGAAAATTATGTTGAAGTTACATTAAATTTTTGGTTGCCCAAGGTATCCCCAACCGAGAGCTAAAGACTAATCCCTCGAGGTACGAAAATCTATTTAAATGACTGACCTCTCCCAACAGATGTTTTTCTATATGTACAGATCTAGGATCTAACTCCTGACTACATGCTTAAGGGGCATAATTATCTGCCAACTATATCATACTATGTTGATTGAAGTTACATTGAAAATTAGCATTGTATGTTATACTTCTCAATACAAACTTTCCACTATTGATTTCTTAACAAATAATTAGCATTTTTTTTCTAAATTAGATTTTCATCACCCACCGAAAGAAGTATCTGCATTTACTATCTCACTGTGCATACTTTAAACATAGTTGTCTCTAAGTTTAATGGCTATGTATTGACAATGTAAAAAATTTTATACTGTGAATTAATCAAAAATTATTGTTGATATGACTTTTAAGATAGTTATTGTAAAAGTTAATAAACTTATCATATATAATAGTTTATTTGTGATTGGATGACAATATAAATATGCACTATTACAGGAAACACTTTTTAAATCGGTTAAAAAAGGTTTTTTAAATCGGTTATACAACTAATTTAGATACAACCGATATAAAAAGCATTACGATTTTAAACCGTAATTTAAACTGATTTAAAAAACACTTTTTAAATCGGTTGTAGGAACAACTGATTTAAAAAGTGCATTTTTTAAACTCTTCCCTTATTTAATTAATAAAAGAAACCACAGTTGTTAAAGATGTTTATTAGCCGTGGTTAGAACAAAGGATAAGGCAACGCATAACAGAGAAGACGAAGAAATATAAGACATGGTCAAGGACTTCCATCTGACTGGATCTGCAACGAAGGTCTATGAAAGGGGTTCTATTGCTTGGCTCATGAACCTTGTAGAAATAAAGACTGCATCAATTTTAAAAACAAGAAAAGATGCCAACAAGACAAAAGCAATTAGCAGTATATATATGCAGTACCAATCTAAATAGAAAGAACGTAGAACAGATGCGGTTCTCCCTAGCACCACCATCTTTCAAGTATCTCGTGTAAATGGGAGATTGATAATGAAAGGCCACTTTTGCAACTTCTGCAAGTCCAAGTGGGAGACTCGAAGACCCTTAGGCCATCTCTAACACGATTCTTAACATGAATGAACTGTGTGCTGTGATAGAGGAGCTTTCGCAACAATGTGCTGTGACGGCGAGGTAAAGCGGAACTCACGTGAGAACCGATTGTGGAGCTCGGCGTCGCATGTAACTTGAGACTGGCGGTGAGTTGTGTAGATCCTTTCCAGCACGGTTTAAATTTGATAAATTTTACTTTTTAAACCGGTTCAGGTAGAACCGATTTTAAAAGTATGACTTTTTAAATCGGTTCCAACTGAACCGATGTAAAATCTTAAATTTTAAATCGGTTACATTTATAACCGATTTAAAAAGGAGTTTTTAAATCGGTTATAATAAAACCGAGTTAAAAACTTTCGATTAAAATTGTAAAAATGCCACCGCATCTTATTTTAAATCAGTTGGACATGAATCGTTCTAAAATCCTACTCTAAAATCGATTTTAAAAGTCCCACTTTTTAAACCGGTTCCAACAGAACCGATTTAAAAAGTTGGCGTGTATATTATTTTATTTTTAAAATTGACTTTTTAAATCAGTTATATTTGAACTGATTTAAAAAAGTTTGTTATAATTTCAAAAATGTCACCGCGTTTTTTTTTAAACCGGTTTGATATTAACCGATTTAAATTTCTACTTTAAAATCCGTTTCGTGTAGTAGTAATGTTTAGTACATAACCTAATTTCTCAAAATAATTTATGAGAAAGAAAAAAAAATCGCATAATGACACACACTTTTCAAGTTTCAAATCACATTACCCCTCACTTCTCACGTGGTGGCGCACACACGCACTAATCCTTACCCTAGTAGTATTGCTATTGCTCTCGCCTGCTGTCTTCGAGAGCTGATTCGATTCAAACACACAAGTCAGCACTCGTTGAGGATGTTATCTATGTTTCCCCATTTTCAATTCCCTTTTTTTCCCTTTTCAAATTACTTCTTTCTTCTTCAATTTTTATGAACTAGGTCCTGCTTGTTCCTTCTTATTGTTGTACTCAAGACTCTACTGTTCAATTACCACTCTTATCTTAAGAATGTCTCATTTTATGCACAGGAATAGCATAGTTTTTTAAAAATTATAGGCTATGACACAGTTATAATACAATGTATAAAATTAGTACAACATTAACATCAAATGCAAATTTTAAATCCCAAGAGAGAATTGATGTTTTAAAATTGAGCATGAGTCATTGTAAACATAGTGAAATGTTTTGAGAATCTATTTTGCCTTGTTTGCTTACCCATTGCATGATTTCCACTTTCTAGTAAATTAAATGGAGAAGGTGGCTTGAGTCATGATTGTGTAGTGTATTGTCAACTTGTCATATATATAGTGGTTCTATCTTTGCATGTATATATGCGGCCCTGTGTGGATGTAAAGGCTGTTAATAATGGGACGTGTTGATCTGTGAAGTAATCATTTTTGGATTAAAAGACAGAGAATGATGATCCTATATACTCAATTAATCAACTAGGAATAGTTACTTCTAAAGTAAAATCGTGGACTCTCCAAGTGATATATATGGTATGGGCTACCTGATGATTAGTGAGTTTGGATAGCCTCTGATTTTATAGGTAATCTAATCTGTTGTCAGAATTATTTAATTCAAGATCAGGTTATATGATTATGCTTTTCCGAGTTGTTTTGGTAATCGGGCAGTTTATATATTAGATTGCTTAGTTGATATACTACAAATTGGGAAATATTAGGATTTATAATTTATTAGATGGCTAATTGGTTTAAGGCATTCGATTCATTCTCAATTTTAATGAACATTGGCCTACTTCATCATTGTTTATGCTTGTATGGGACTGATAGCTCAAATCCATGTGTATAAATTGATCAGTTTATGCTTGTATCCCTACTTGCCTACGAGTATGACTACATAGGGATAATGATTGCATATCTGTAATTGGTTGTGGACACCATGCTGCGTCTGTGTTTGACCACTTTTGAGGACTGTTAATACATGTCTGACCTGCTGGTACAGGTATGATTATGGTAAAACTTGCCTTAATTTGGCTTATGCAATGCTTGAATGGGTAAATAAACAGGGATAAGAACTTGAAAATGACTATAATGCAGTGTTGTCAACCGCGGATCGCCGAAAATCATGAGAGGTTGAAAATCCGCTATACCATATAGCGGATAGAGTCACGGGCAACTAGCGGAAGCCGCATAGCGGTTGAAATATAATATATATAACAATTACATATGAATAGAATAATAAGCTATATGCACATAAAACTAAGCTGTAAAATATTGACATAATATTAATTCAAAAGTTAAATTATTCAAGACATAATAATGAGAAAACTTCAAAAAGAAGCTACAATAGTGAGACATATAATCAAAAAAAGCGAGAGTAGAATGAATAAATCTTTAAAATATAGGGAGAATGAGAAGGAAAAAAGAAAAAACAAAACTTAAAATTTGGAAACAAAGGGAAAAAAAGTGGGGAAAAATTCAAAAAATTAAAAAAGAAAGAAAGAACAAATTTGTATAGAACAAGAGAATGAGAAGGGAAAAAAAACTTAAATTTTAGAAGAAATAGAAATAAAAAAAAAAGATAAAAGAAAGATAAAAGAAAAGAGTTTAATGGTTATGTATTGTCAGTGTAAAAAGTTTTATATTATCAACCAATTAGAAATCATCATTGGTATGACTTTTAAAGTATTTATTATAAAAGTCAACAAACTTACAATAAATGGTGGTTTGTGATTGGATGACAGTGTAAAACTACTTTACATTGTCAGTACATAATCTGTTTTCTCAAAAGAAAAAAAGAAGAGTCAAGAAAGAGAAAGATTAAATAGAAGAAAGAAAAAAGAAATAAAAACTATTGTTACCTTGAAAAAATAAGCTTATTTAATGAAGAATAACACATTTAGTAAATGAAGTAGAACATACTTAGTTGATGAAGAACAATACACTAGTTGATGAACAGAAGAATTAGAATGTATGTTACATGATTTCTAAACTTCTTAAGTGCCAAGAAAATTAATAAATAAGGATTAAAGTGTTGGGGTTTTTAAAAAAAAA
Source organism: Spatholobus suberectus (assembly GCA_004329165.1). Classification (NCBI taxonomy): domain Eukaryota; kingdom Viridiplantae; phylum Streptophyta; class Magnoliopsida; order Fabales; family Fabaceae; genus Spatholobus; species Spatholobus suberectus. Next base: position 11,283,678 of record QUWT01000781.1, on the reverse strand, counting down.
AACTGAAAAGACATTTCTTAACACTTTTGGGCTTTTATTTTAAAGTTTAAGTGTAGCCCAATTGATAAAGCAGAATAAAAAAATAAAAAAATAATAAACAAATAGATAGTTCTGAAGGTCACTTAAGTTTTAAAAAAACTCAAATGGCATTCCCTTAACAATCAACACGTGAGTTTTAAGGGGGCTGCTATTCCCACCCCATTTTTTGCTCTTTTCACCCCTTAATTTTACAAAAAAGTGTAAAATATCTATTTTGTTCTCACTCTTTTATTTTTTCTCTCTCTTCTTCACACCCCTATTTTATTAACGAAAATATGTTTCTGTTGTATATCGAATACATAAGGAAAATCTGTTTTCGTTATGTATCAAAACTTCGATACACAACAAAAACTTGTTTCCGTTGTGTTAATTTTTTCAAAAAAATTAATTAAAATATTAATTATGATATAATTTATCCCTTTTAATATTAATCGAATCAATTATAATATAAATTACCTTTTTAATTGAAATTAAATTAATTATGATACAATTTTACCATTTTTAATAGTGATCAAAATAATTTTGATGCAAATTTCCTTTTTTAATAGTAATCAAATTAATTATGATACAATTTGAAAAAATATATAATATAAGTTACCATTTTTAATAAGAATCGAATTAATTATGATATAATTTGCCCTTTTAATAGTACTCGAATAAATAGTAATTTGCATCAAAATTATTTTGATTACTATTAAAAATGATAAATTGTATCGTAATTAATTTAATTTCAATTAAAAAAAGGTAATTTATATTATAATTGATTCGATTAATATTAAAAGGGATAAATTATATCATAGTTAATATTTTAATTAATTTTTCGAAAAATTAACACAACATAAATATGTTTCTGTTGTGTATTTACACAGCGGAAACATATTTCTGTTGTGTATCGAAATTTTGATACATAATAAAAATGCGTTTCCATTATGTATTCGATACAGAATAAAAACGTGTTTTCATTAATAAAATAGGAATGTAAAAAAGAGAGGGGAAAAAAAAAATAAGAGCAAAATAAATATTTTACACTTTTTTGTAAAAGTAAAAGGTTAAAAAATAGGGTGAGAATGGCAGCCCCCATCCCACAAGACCAAAATGGACCTGAAGCCCACCTCTGAGTCTGACCCGACTCTGTCTTCTTTCTGAATACGAAAACCCTTTAATGCCGTGACGGAGAAACTATGGTTGTGAGCTGTGCCCGGCAAACCTCGCTGTTGTGAGCTGTGCCCGACCGTCGACGCAACACCCGCGACGCCAAACGCTGCCGCGACGCCTAATGCGGCCGCTAGAGCCCTTCTCGCGGACTCCGCAATCCGACGCCATCGCGATTTCGTTTCTGCTGAAACGCGCAACGCTATAGTGTTATAGCTCCGTTATGCCCGCGATCTGATAACACTGCTATAATATTATTTGGTGTTCTGGAGAAGTTAAATTCTTTTGCAGTGGTTCAGTTGTTGAGGTTAACGTGTGCCCTTAAAAATGCTTATGGAATTGTAACTCGTGTTTGCATATATTGGAATAAACAGGTCAGAGATACAATTCTAAGCAATTGAACTTTAATTTTAGTTGATTGCATTTTATGAGTTTGGTTCTGGCATTACACGTCCTTGACTGGAAAGTGAGTTAGGATGCTTTGGAAACTCGTCTTTGTCACATTGGTATAAAGTGTAGGAAACTCTCAAGAATCAGTTTTCATAAATTGCTCACTGCATATTAGTTATCTCATGCTCTGTTTTATGTCTGGCTATTATATATGCTAAGAACTGGTGATAATCTGGACCCCATATACTCTTTGAACTTGGTTGGCTGCTAGCATCTTTCCATTGAAAGTGAAATTGGTCTTAGAATGTAGGTTTGGGCCTAATTCAACCTTACAAAACTGACTTGTAAGGTGAGAGTTGCCCCCTACTTATATACAGTTGTTTGGCCTTGTGGGATCTCTAACACACTCCCCTCACGTTGAGAACTAGACATCTCGAGCGTGAAGTTTGCAAGACTGGACAACTGTGGGTGGTCCGATAATGGCCTGATAGTGAGTGGCCTGATAGGCCCAACAACAATCGCTAGGATAGACTCTGATACCATCTTAAAATGTGAGTTTGGGCCTAATTTAACCTTACAAAACAGGCTTGTAAGGTGAGGGTTGTCTCCCACTTATACACACTTGTTTGGCCATATCACTAGTCAATGTGGGATCTCCAACAATTGGCTGCAACTATATGAACTTTGATGATACGTGTTATTCTCTGCCAATGTAATTGTTTGACAAGATTTTAAAAATAGAGAATTGTAGCATGTTGTGTGTGAGTGATTTTCAGATTGAATACTATATTAGTTGCATGTGCATGTGGTTATTAACGGATTTTGATCACTAGTGGACGTGATGTGACTTTATGAACTGGACTGATCTGATTTAGATGAATAGGCTAACTGAAATAAGACCTATATGATGCATCAGTGTCAAAGCTGAAAATTAAATTGTGGTACATGATTGATAATTGACTGTAACAAATACACACCGGTGTGCATTCATCGATACAAAATTAATGCCTATCTGATTCAAATTGCTTTTGACTATTGTTCTCAATTTGGCTTAAGCTATCATTATGATTAGGCTTCAGTTTGTGGACAAGGGTGATACTTAAATCAGTCTGATTTTGTGAATGGTATATGTATATCTGGAGGTGAATTGGTTAATAGAAAACTTGTGTATCACATGAATTGGATAATGAAATTATGACAAATCATGTCTTCATTGTGGTCCATTTGTTTGGTTTGTAAGTTAAGTCACTGTTATCTCATTTCCGTAATTATTTTTTAGTTTCTGGGTTAGGATAGGAGCAGGTTAGGTAACCTTTAGTTTTGTGGATATATATATGTAATTATTTTGTTTACAGCAACAATGAACATTCTATCAAGTTCATTTTCTTGTATGCAGCTCTTGGCATTATCAATCTCTGCTGATTCTCTTCGTGAAGTGTTTGTTGCTGTGAGATTTGCTTAGTGTTCCCTTGGACAAGACTTGGAAATTGGTCATCACCATTCAAGAATTCAGGTACTGCTTAAGAGTCAGAGCTCTTATATCATTTGCCCAAGTAACTTTGGCTTCTTGTTGATGTTACATATTGCAACTTTGTTTATATGCTTCTATAGACTTACATTTTGTTTGTCAATAAGCTGTGTGATAATGGTCTAGCTGCCCATTTACCACCAAATTCTGGTTATGGACATTCTATTTCTGTGTATATCTATTGTGATTGTGACACTAATTAATGCCTAAACCAAACAAAATATGTTCTATTAAAATAATCACCATAATCACTGTTTTGTTTTTTGGTTTGCTCCTTTAACAAACCCTTCCACATAGGCGATTCCCCCTGCAGAAATTTTATGCCTTCTGGGCTTTAGGCACATCTTCTTTTAAATTGTGAGACTATGAAGAGATGTTCGTAGGGTCCAATGGCTTCTGTCAATATTGGTAGGGACAACCCAAGAATTTTCAGCTATGCAGCGCTGTTCATATGGTGCTACCTGCATTCTCAATACAGAATGCAGACACAAGTATCTTTCACAAGGCACAAAAGCCGATGCCCACTCCTCCGAACCCTTCATTTAAAAACTAAAAACAAAAGGAAAATCCACAAGCATCTTTTTCAGGGATTCACACTTTCTTCTTCTTCTTCACCATGCATCTAGGTTCTTAGAGTGCCAAGCCACCGTTGGCCATTTCTGACTCAGTCTCATTGGTCAGTAAGATTACACCACTGTTGTTGGTTTGAGTTAGTGTTTTGTTTTTCAATTATTATTTTTTTGTAGGTGCAGTTATGACAGTTATGTGTAGAAAATAACTGCTTTAGAAATTAGATCTGTATTAAAAATTCCAGGGTGACGGTTATGTGTTGAAAATAACTACTAGTAGTTAGTTATTTATTAGAATATGTAGGATGGCAGTTATGTGTAGAAAATAACTGCTGGTAGTTATGTATTAGGAGTATATCTGATTGTCAGTTGTGTAATTAGGCTGTGTGAAGTTATTTGTAATTTGTGGACACAGAATATTCTTTGTAGGAGACTTTTGTCTCCGGAACAGCAAGTGTATTGCTGTGTTGTGTGATAGGAGATTTTTGTCTCTGGGACAGACAGCGAGTGTATTGCTGTATTGTGTATTTTCACTGTTCAATATTTTATTTTATTACTTTTATCAATTGGTGTTCTATCATTATGTGTTAGTAATATGTATTTTTTGGTGGGTTAGTCCATACATCCAATATAGTCAGTTTCTCAATTTTTGGATATTATATCTTTCTTTTTGCTTGAACAAAACTGGGTAGAGCTCTTAATTCATAGTATGTGCCCTTTACAGTCTCCCTGTAATGCATGACACCATCCAATTATTTTGACTCACTTTTTTTTCTTGGCTTTAATTGTAACTGTAAACGGGTTTTTCACTTTTAGCAATAGTAGTCATGTTTTAAGATGCTATATTGAGTTTTATAGTTGGAAAAAAAAAAGTGATGATTATTGTTCAAATTGGATGAACACGCGGAGAGCAGTGAGTGCAATACAGACCAATTATCCACGTTCAGATCAAAAAATACGTTGCGTGTTGGTTATGTTTGCACCATGTACACTTTAATGTGCTGACAAGAAAATGGAGCAAACAAATTGCTGCTTCCTCACTTTAACATATGCTCTACTGGCTCCATGATACTAATTAGCTTGAGTTACCCACACAATTAACAACTTGGCAGTAACAGCCTGCACATGTTATCCTGCAACATTACTGTACGTGAATGCATAAGGTGGATTGTCATTATAATTGACATTGGCTAACTGCTATTTTGTGGTTCTTGTTATTTCTCCTTTTTTTAATATTTCATTACATAAAATCATTTAATTGCACTATTTTCAATAAATAATTATGAATATAATTTTGAATTATATTTTTAAATTTTTAACCTGCACAAAAAGAATACTTTTTTTATCCAAACATGTTTCATGAGAAATGATTTTTAATATCTTCTATTGTAATATATATATAATGTAGTTTTATGCTATTACATCCAAACAACCTATAATCACTTTTCATGGTAGAAGTGCTTTTTATCATTATAACCAAATGTAAACTTCTGCTTAACATAAAATCTCAAAAAATCATTTTGTTTTACATAATTTTACAATCACTTTTTAATAAGCTTGAGCAAATGGGCGCTGAATCTCTAGGATTGCAGGTTTGAAATGGCTTTGTCACTCTGGAGAAGTCGCACTGCTTCATCAGCACTGAACTTGTTCACCAATACTCTTCGCCATTTCTCTTCTGGTACATTCATTTCTCCTCTCATTCTCAGCAATTAGAACATTTAAATTGAGTTCATAGTGTTTTTGTAGCAAATGGAGAAAGATGGGAAAATATTGGAAATAATCTCAGTTGCTTTGGGGTTCCTATTTGTTATCAACAGCGACAGGTCTTCAGTTTAATTTCACAGCTTCACTCAGATGATCTGATTGCTTTACACCCTAGCCTTGCATTAATGAAGGCATAGTCTTTTCAATATTGTTTAATGGTGGCTAATGGAATCATTTATCTTATATTAACACTCACAAGTACCCAAATTATGTTAATTTAGGCAGCATTAGGTACACTTGTTAGAAAAGGAACCAAACAAAATACTATGGGTTGTGTTTTAAAATAAAACAATACAGAACATGGGGTGAGAAAATGCTACTTTTTATTTTGTCTATGAACTAAACGCTCTCTTAGGCCTACTAGATCTAAAATGGAAATTATGGCTTCTATGCTGCTCTTATTGCTTCTTCCTCTATTGTTTGGTTACATTTATTTGTTCTGCCTTTTCAGAGCTGACAAACACCAGTCCTCATAGTACACGAGAGAGCATGATGAGTCAAATGATGTATTCTGACATAAACTCACAAATTGGGAGTTGCATGCCACTGTCTGCAATGCGAATTGGAACGATCATTCACAACATTGAGTTGAACCCAGGGCAAGGTGGCAAGCTCGTCCGAGCTGCTGGAACTAGTGCAAAGATCTTGAAAGAGCCCACATCAGCATACTGTTTAATCCAATTGCCTTCGGGTGTTAAAAAGTTGATTGATTCTCGATGTAGGGCCACTGTTGGGGTTGTGTCTAATCCAAGCCATGGGGATCGCAGGCTTAGGAATGCCGGACACAGGCGATGGCTTGGTCGAAGACCAGTTGTCCGAGGAGTGGCAATGAATCCCGTAGATCATCCTCATGGTGGAGGAGAGGGTAAGAGCAAGAGTAGTGGACGATGGGGACAGGGATCTCGCACTCCTTGGGGCAAGCCAACTAAGAGTGGCTACAAGACTGGACCCCTGAAGCGCAAAAGGTAGTAGTATACAACATTCACTATAGGTGTTTCTGATGTTTCCTGATGAGATGCTTGTAATAATTGTGGAAACTGTCATTCCTGTTTAGGAATTTTGTGGAATTGATTAGGTTCAGCCGATTTGTGGATTTGATGGGTTCAAATTTTATGGGTGCGAAAGTAAAATGTTTTTTGAAATGTTTGCATTTTCCTTGGAACTGGCCTTGCATTCAGCTTATACATCTCATTGTTCACACTAGATGAAGTTTGCTAGACTGTATATTATGCTTTTATGAATTGATTTGGGATTAATTTTGTTGACTTGCTTAAACGAGAGAGCACTTGTTTCTTTTATCCTTCTGTTTGGTTATTAATGAGAAGAAAATATATAGATGTTCTTACTTTGATAATGTTGTTGAGATAGGGAAATGTTGGTTGTGCAAAGTGAGTCTCACATTACCAGCATATTTCGTGGTAGCAATTGATTACGAGGAGGGAAAAAGGGTAAAATAAAAAATAAAGAGGGAAAGAGCAAGGAAAATATAAATGTTAGGGGTGTCAGTTATGTGAATTAAGTGATAAATTTTTACTAGCAACATTTTCATTTCGGTTGAAGATAGGACAGTATATTTTTATCTGATTACTTTTTTTCCTCTTTGATTCCTTCATTTTTCTCTCATAAATATACAGAAAGAAATGGAAAAACAACTTCTTACTTAGATTTTCATATTGTACTTACCGAACTATTGCACAAGCCTAAAAGAATGAACATGTTTCGAACTCCATGATATGGGAGTCAGAAATTGAAATAAGTGATATTTGAGGAAGAGACATAATTTTACAATTCGGGCAATAGTTTTATTACATTCAATAGTGTCGACAATAAGGTGTAAACAAATTGGTTAAATGAACAAAACCCTTAGAAGGATCGAAGGAACCCGCACTCCCTCCCCACCCATTAGAAAGGAGCACTTGATTGAGTGGTGAGCGAAGCGAAACCTACGAACTTGGGAAGAATTATCAACTCATACAATTGAAGGGATGCCATTATGCCAAGAATTAGCAACAGAAAAAAGTAGCAAACCATTAAATGAGGCTAAGATGTTGGGTGTCACGTGGTGGATGACCCTTTTGACCAGGGGCTTAGTGAGATCATGGCTATCAATGAATATTTGAGTTGGGAAGTAAGTGTGTTTGGATTGCTGTTTGTAAGGGCACTAAACCTCCTTTCACACTTTCAAAGTTACAAACAGAGAAGTAACAATACTGGTGAATTGAGAAAAACGAGTGCTATGTTTAACCCAATATTTTTCTAAACACACCCTAAATGGGGTTGGATATGTCAAACTAAAAGTCTAGAACTTATAGATTGCGAAGGAGGTGGTAGTAGCGGAGCAAGAGTGAATAATGTTGAGAACGAAATTGGAAAAAGAAATAGCAGTAATAGGAGTCATTCTCTATTGGTGTAGTCATATATAGAAGGGGAAGGGAAACCTAAAGGTAAATTCAAGATTACCAATTAATTAGATAGCAAACAGATTAATAAAGATTAGTGTGGAAAGAATTTTTATTTGATAAAGATTATTTCATAAAGAAATATAAAAATTAAAGTTGTTAATTTAACCTTATAATCTCTAAAAGTTTAAAATGACTATAATACTGTTTATTTAGGTGGGAAAGTTAAAATTACCAACTTACCCCAACAACCTTCCTTTTGGTATATATATTCTGATTCAAAATTACAATATATTCAAATTAAGTTAATCAGCAATATTCATTATTTGAATATCCAATCATTCCTTTTTTAAAATATTTAATTATTATTATAAATAATTTATTGTGACTTTGCAAGAACTTCTTCTTCTATTGTAATGTGTCTTCTAATTTTGACTTCATTGTAAACATCAATGTTCAAGTTTATTCACCCTAGAGTAATGCTAGCAACACACTCTCTAGTATACTTTTTTGAACACATTCTTTATTATTGGCTAAAATTTATGGGAAATTACAAGTATTTGGTGGGTCTCACTTCTCTTTTAATGAGTATCTCTCTTGATTTTGTAGTTTTCAAAAAATTGTAACCAATAGTAGAGATTGTGTTAGAAAAAATATGTTAGAAAGTGTGTTGCTAGCACTCCTCTTCATGCGTGTAATCTTCGAAACTTTAGAGCTTTCATTTTATTTTATTTTTTTCATTTTACTTGCTTCATCTTTTTATAGTGAGGTTATCCCAAGTAAAAACATTTTTTTTCTATGTGAAACTATTCCATGCATAGGCAAATACAATGTTCGCAAGAGAGGTGAAAAAATTTACGTAAAATCTAATGACTTTTATTTACTTTTTTAAAAATATTCGGATATGACAAATGTTGTTTCCCACATTATTAGTTAAGTACGCATCAAGTTGTCAATTAAGTGAAAAATGGTTTATGTTAACAAATTTCATTATTATTTAGATGTGAGACTAATGAATGGACCCAATTAAAACATATGAAAAATGCAGGGTTTGAAATCGCTCAATTAGAAGTATGGGAATTAAAATCACACAAATATAAAAGTATGAGGACCAAAACCTAAATATTAATATAATTTCATGTATAACTTTTATCTCTTTATGATATAAATATTTGTTCCTATAATTTATATGCTTTTATATAAAGTTTTCATATTAAGTAATTCATATATTTATTTATATGGTGATTTGATATTTATCTATTTTAAATACATGATGTAGATAATTTTTCATATCTTTTATGATTTTTTTTTTTGCTAAAAGAACACCAATTTTCTAACACGCATAGAATATATAAGGATGATTAGCCATATTAGAGCACTTTTTAGAATCTAATTATCAAAATAGGGTTGTTTTCAAACATATTACCAAAGTGGTACTATTTTGATTATTGACAGAGACAAAACACTAGTCAAACTAGTGTTTTGCATGACACATCATTTTTTTATTTTTTTTAAAAGATGAATTGAAAGTCCATATGATGTCCACGTGAGACATGCTAGTCTGACTGGTGTGTTCAGAAAATGTCATTGCTACTAGTGTGTCCGACATGGACACCACGTGGACTCTGAAAACATATGAAGACCTGTAGTGTTTTGCATGACACATCATTTTTTTATTTTTTTTTAAAAGATGAATTGAAAGTCCATATGATGTCCACGTGAGACATGCTAGTCTGACTGGTGTGTTCAGAAAATGTCATTGCTACTAGTGTGTCCGACATGGACACCACGTGGACTCTGAAAACATATGAAGACCTGTGAAAGTATGCCACATGTACAAAATGAAAATAATACCACTGTTTTTAGTTAATTTTTAGAAAATAAAATCACAGTTGAAACCTAATGATTGGACGCATAGAGGACGCTACTGCCACTCACAATTCTATTGATTGAACACGCCATTTGCAGTAGCGTGTTGTTCCATATTAAACATAAATAAAATTGCAGTATGATTGAACACGCCATTTTCAAGGTGAAAGAGAGAAAGAAAAAAAGGGCGAGGCATAAGCAAAAGGAAAAGGAAGCTAGCATAAAGAGAACGATGCTCCAAGAATTCACTCTTTCCTTTGTGCCTTTATTTATTGAAAAAAATTGTATCTATATAATAAAATATGTACTCTAATAAAATAGACTTGAAGAGGAGAGAATCAGTAATATAAAATAATGAGTTAATTAAGTTTTTCGCCTCTCAACTATTTCAGAATTTAGTTTTTAATTTCTATAAAATTTATTGTCTGTTTTTAGTCCCTCATTTATTTTTATTCATCAGTATTAGTCACTGAGAGAGACTAAAAATAAGCAACAAAAGGGAAAAAAAATTAGTCCATCTCAAGGACTAACAATGATGAATAAAAATAACAAGAGATTAAAAATGGGCAAAAAAATTTATAGGGACTAAAACTAAATTTTGAAATAATTGAGTGATGAAAAACTTAAGTAACCCTAAAATAATTGATATAATGAAGGAAAAATAAAATTTTAAAAGGTGTTATAAAAGAGTATTATATTTATTTACAAGTATTTAACAGCCATAGTTGGTGTTCGAAAACTTTCTAGTTTCTATGCTGGAAGTTGTAACTCCCCACAATTTAAGATGGACACGCCATTTTCTAGTGTGATTGAACATACCATTTTTTAAAATATGAAACAACATACCATTGCAAATGATGTGTTCAGTCAGAGGAACACACCAATAACAATGATGTCTTCCATGCGTCCAATCATTACATTTTAATTGTGATTTTATTTTTTTAAAATTAACTGAAAACATTGATAGTATTTTTGTACATGTAACACACTTTCACAAGTTTTAGAGTCCACGTGGTGTCCATGTGGGACACACTGGTAGCAGTGGCGTTTACTGAACATGCTAGTTAGACTGAAATTTAACACATGATAGTTTGAAAAAGGGTCAACATAGTCATTGACGGTTGCAGTAAAATTGAGACCTTGATGCACACTTCTTTCTGATGTAGGCAAGTGGAAATATTTTGGAAGTGCTATCTTCGAAGGGTCCTACCCAAAGCAAAGCTTAAGAGATGTCAAAGACCGACAACAAAAGATTAAATTTAAATTGAAGAACTCAAACTCAAAATTAGGTCTAAACCATAGAATTAGAAGGTTTTATCATGTATCCAGATGTCACATGATAGCATCACATTCATTTAACTCTAATAAAATGTAGTAAAAAAATTTATTTTATTTTTTTAATTCATAAAAATATATAATTGTAGTAATTACAATGAGATTAAATCAATCAATTAAATCATTAAATCTCACATAGATTTTGATTTCATCAAATACTGTAATTAATTTATTAAATTTTCTGAAACGATTTTTACAATTATAATAACCAATTACCAAGTGATCAAAATAATCAATTACCAATTAAATCAACTATATGTAATTGCTCAGCAAAGCACACTAATTAACTTGTTTTTGATGTGTGGTTTGGTTTAAATTTTAAAAGAAATAACTAATATTTTAGTATGAGCATAGTATGTGATGAATATATATTTTTTATAATTATAATTATAATTCATAATAATTTTATATTTTAAGTTCTTAATGCCCTTAAAATTGTTAACCCTAACCCTTAAGTTTTTAATAACTTCTTTTTTTAACCACCAAACGCATGAACTAATTTGCATGGAGTTGTTTTAGGCTTTTAGCTTAACTAGTGATTTTGAATTTGAGTTTGGGTTGTTCTAACTTCTAACTTGATCAGTGATTTTGAATTCAAATTTTGATTTTTATTATAGCCACACTAAATATTTGAAGAAAATACCACACATAATTATCCTATCCGATTTGATCAGATTTGTCACCTATTTAAAAACTTATCCAATTAGGACTTAAGAAAAACATAGTATTACATAGGTTAAATTAATCAACAAGTTTTTGAACTATTTGAAAATTTTTAATTAAGTCCCCAACTAAAAAAAAATTGTAATTGGGTTTTGGATCTTGTAAAATTTTTATAATTGAATCCATAAGCCTTTGTTTGGTAGAGATAAGAGAAATAGATAGGAAAGAAATAAGTGAGAAATAAGTTAGAAGGTGAGAAATAAATAAGAAATAATTTGAGATTTTAGATTGTTTTGTAGGAGAGAAATAAATGAGAAATAATAGTGAGATAGAGAGGTGAATAAAAGTAAATGAGAAATAAAATGAAAATAAGTAGTGAAACCCAGTAAAACCCACCAAAAAATTTAAAAATTTTACTTCTATTTTACCTATACTAAACAAGAGAAATTTGCACAAAATTTAATAATTTCTTCACCTCTCCCTCTTTCTCCTTCAAACCAAACACAATGTACGGTCTTTAAAACTATTACAAATTGTTATTTTTTACTATTGCAAGCTGCCATAAAATAACATCAAAGTCCAATTATAAAACATTTACAAAATCAGGAATCCAACCACAAATTTTTTTAATTTAAAAATTTAATTAAAAATTTTTAAATAATTCATAGAATCGGAAGTACCGATAAATTTAACCAATTAAAAATCTCGACTGGGGACTTGCCTTTCGCACCTTCAAAACACAACTAACCCTCCCTGGGTTCAAACAGAGCCACTGTCTCCTGTGTTTGCGACCAACCGAAAACCACAATGCTCCAAAACACTCAACGAAAAGCCACCATCTCTTGTTTACACCCCTTCCTCGCAACTCTTTCCCATTCCCACCCTTTCTCTTCCTCCCCGCCCATTCCCCACCCCACAGACCGAACCCGCCTCCTGAGCTCCATCCGCGCCCTCGAAACCGCCGACGCCGCCGTCGACTTCTTCCACCGAATGCTAACCCTAACCCCCTTCCCCCGCGTCCAAGACTTCAACCTCCTGCTCGGCCTCGTCGCGAAATCGGGGCGCCACGCCGCCGCCGTTTCCCTCGTCAAAACCCTCCACTCCCTCGGCGCCGGCGCCGACGTGTGCACCCTCAACATCGCCGTCAACTGCCTCTGCCGCATGCGCCGCACAGCGCTAGGGTTCGCCGTTCTGGGCCTCATGACCAAAATTGGCTTAGAACCCACGTTGGTGACGCTTAACACTATCATCAACGGTCTTTGCATTGAAGGGGACGTGAGCCACGCGTTGTGGTTGGTGGAGAAAATGGAGACGTTGGGGTATCGGTGCAATGCTCGCACTTACGGGGCGCTGGTTAATGGTTTGTGCAAAACTGGGGACACTTCTGGCGCGGTGGAGTGTTTGGGGAAGATGGTGGAGAGGAATTTGGAGCCCAATGTCGTGGTTTATAACGCGATTTTGGATGGGCTCTGTAAGAGAGGGTTGGTGTGCGAGGCTCTGAGGTTGTTCCGCGAGATGGGTGTCGAGCCTAATGTCGTGAGTTACAATTGCTTGATTCAGGGCTTGTGTGGTGGTGGGTTTGGTGGGTGGAGGGAGGGTGTGTGCTTGTTCAATGAGATGGTGGTGGAGAAGGGGATTGCGCCAGACGTGCAGACGTTTTCGATTTTGGTGGATGGTTTTTGCAAGGAGGGGTTGGTTTTGATGGCGGAGAGTGTGGTGAGTTTCATGGTGAGGACTGGGGTGGAGCCGAATGTGGTGACGTATAACTCGTTGATTGGCGGGTATTGTTCGAGGAACCGGATGGAGGAGGCCATGAGAGTGTTTGGTTTGATGGTTGCGGAGGGGGAAGGGCGTTTGCTGAGCGTTGTGACGTATAATTTGTTGATTCATGGGTGGTGCAAGGTTAAGGAGGTGGATAAGGCTATGTGTCTGTTGGGTGAAATGGTTGGTGAAGGGTTGGAGCCTGATGTGGTCACTTGGACCAGTCTCATTGGCGGGTTTTGCGAAGTGAGAAAGCCACAGGCTGCGAGGGAGTTGTTTTTTGCCATGGAAGAGCGTGGCCAGGTTCCCAATCTCCAGACCTGTGCCATTGTGTTGGATGGGTTGTTCAAATGCTGGCTTGATTCTGAGGCGGTGTCGTTGTTTAGTGGGATGGAGAGGAGTGGTCTAGATCTTGATATTGTGATTTACAATATTATGCTTGATGGAATGTGCAAAGCGGGGAAGCTGAATGACGCGAGGAAACTTCTTTCTTGTGTGCTGGTTAAAGGGTTGAAAATTGATGCATATACTTATAACATAATGATTAAGGGTCTGTGTAGAGAAGGACTGCTGGATGATGCTGAAGACTTGCTTAGGAAAATGGAAGAGAATGGGTGCCTGCCCAATAAATGCTCTTATAATGTCTTTGTCCAGGGACTGTTGCGAAAATGTGATATTTCCAGGTCTAGAAAATACCTTCAAATAATGAAAGGCAAAGGATTTCCAGTAGATGCTACCACAGCCGAGTTGCTTATACGTTTCGTATCTGCTAATGAAGGAGATAATGCATTTCAAGAGTTGCTGCAGAGCTGAAGTTTGTTTGAATTTAGTCTCTCTATTAATTATTTGATGTGGGTTCATATCAATTTTGGAAACCAGTCTAATCATAATACTGTCAACCAAGCCCCTTAATCGTAGGTTCCATCCTTTAGACCTTTGTGGGATCAACTGCCCTAAATTATTCATAACCCAGATGGTTGGAAGCACTGGGAAGAGCACAGAATGATGTTCTTCTATGAATATCAAACCTGGATTATGACGATGGTGTTCTGAAGGGTAATCATCCAAGAGTTTAGAGAAGACGGCATGTTTTTGCCAAGACATTAACCCAATTCAATGCCAACAAAATGAAGGCCATGTTTTTCTAGCTTACAGTTGCAAGATTCTGGTAGTAGGGACATAATTGTATGTTTGGAGTTCACACACATGAACGTATACTTCAAAGAACCTAGAGTTCTCATCTGCACTTCCATAGTTTACACCTGCAACATCAAAAGCTATGTTTAAAATGTTCATCATGTCTTTAATCTAGAAGCTATAAATTTATCTATGCAATTATCTCAAGATTTCCCTCTAATCAGAATGATATGATACATAATCAGGAACAAAACCATATGTATGAAGTATATACTGCAATAACATTCTCATAAGCTTCAGCATTTGAACTCTTTCTCCCTTTTTTTTCACCCATCAACACATTCAATTTTCCTCATTATAATCATACCCTTCTTCCTTCTGCTCTGCTGGCATCAGATTCTGATTATCATTCTTTTTCACCATTTTCCTTACTTTAATTCCAAAATTGGTGAGAACATTTTTCTCTTTTTGTTGTATGAACATGAAAAGTTCCATTTTTTCCTGTTTAGCTTCTTATCAAACAACACACCAGAAAATATCTTATTTACTTCAAAATTCAAATCTTTTCTGGGTTTCCTTGTTGATTTCCTCTTGTATCTGCTTGCAGTTTACATCAACATTTGGAGGTGGGCATTCTGGTTTCTTATGTGAGAATGGGAACAAGTTGGTTAGGAAAAAGGTGGTGAGGAGTTGATGGGAATTGGGAACAGTAGCAGCCAAATCTATTATTAAAGCAGTGATTTGTGCTGTTAATGGCAGGCCCTTTGAGGTCTACTACCCAAGGGCCAACACACCTGAATATTGTGTCAATGCCTCTGCTGTGAAGATTATGATGCAAATGTAGTGGTGTTCTGGGATGAGTTCTGAGTTATCTTTTGAAACTGAGGATTCTTCTAGGATCAGCTGGTTCATAGAAACCATTTCTTCTGTACAGGTTGAAGATCCCATTAGTTAGCCTGATTATCTATGGCGTCTTCTTCAGGTACACCATATAGATTTTCATATTTGTTGTCCCTAGGACTAGGATTCCTTGTTATCAATTGTCTCCTTTTAATATTATATTGATATTCAGATCCCATTCCTCAACTCTTTTCTTAGAGGCTATATATACTGATTATGTTTAATGGTAAAATTGCATTTGTTAATTATAATAAACCTGGATCCATGTCTCAGATTTCTTCTATGGTAGACTTATATTTTTTAATAGCTTATTTTATACTGTTCGGTTCTGCAAAAAGATGGAACCAATTGATATGAATTTTCTGATACAATACAAGTCTTTGTTTATCTTATTTTTACTGCCATTTCTAATTACTATTAACTGCATGATACTAATTTCTTGTGGTGACTGTATCAACTGATAAGAAAACTTCGATTTGCATGTTTGTTACAATAAGTAGGATTTAAATTTTGTTTACTCTGAGCAAAGAAAAAAAAGCTACTGTTTAATAATATCTACTGTTAAACTATAGTCAAGTACCGGTTAATAACATCCCAGGACTTGAAACTCAAGCCTAATCGATGGTATCAAGTTTGGGTCATAGGAATGCAGTTGCATTAAAACTCGGTAAGAAGAGCCTTACCACCTTTAGTGGTCCTATTCTGCTCAAGTCTGAACAGGGTGAGTAAAAACCAAAAAACTACAGTCAAGTGCTTTGATTAATAGTCAATGACTCACTGCACATGACATAATTAGAAATTCACTTCAAGTGTGTCTATTCAGTGGAGACAAATCTTCCTGCCAAACACCAAAGTTGCTTGAATGGATTGAGTGCTACTCTCGCTTGAACTTTACTTATGGCAGATCTGGGGACCTTTTAGCATTACTATAGTTGTATATTTCTGCCACACTTCTACTTTTTCTTCTGAAAAAAAAATATAATTGTTGGCACTATTTAGCTTGAAGTTTACTTTAAAAATAATCTAGATTACTCTAAATTTCTTCAATTCATGTTTCAGGTGGTGTTGATGAACCAGATTTGCACTAGAACGTTAAGTTTGTAATCCCCTGGTTGCTTAAACGGGTTTCAAACATGCCCTCCATTCTTGCCCCGGATAAAAAAACCACGGTTTCTACAGAACCTACCATCCCCCCTCATCAACTAACTTACAATGCCATCATTTTCCAGCAATCCTCTCAATCATTCTAATCCCCGATGTAACATTGAAGAGGGAGCTAGGCATGCTCAATTTGAAGTGTCTCCTTCTGGATTTTCCTTCAATAAGCTGCAACCAGACATGCTTCTAGGTGGATTTCCACAGCACGAGACCATTCAGTCCTGCTTGTTAAGCCTCCCGGTGTGACCCGTAAAAGCAGTGCTAAGAACAATATTCATATATTGCTTGTTTACTCTGGGAAATTCTGGTCAGAACTTGAAGTGACCCAATGAAGTGAAATCACCCCACATTTTGTTTGGATAACTTACTCACACTGAACAACAGAGTTCAAACAGTTGTTTATTTGGTTAACAAAAATATTTCCGGTTAAATATGTTTAGGTCTTTCAAAAATATGACAGAATTAGTTTAATCCCTAAAAAAAAAAAAATTTGAATAAAGTTATTCAAATATTAAAAATATCTTAATTAGATCTCTGTGTTAAATTTTGGTTAACTTTTCTATTAGATAATGGTCACATTAGCATTACAGTCACCATTAATTTGTTAATGAGACTATTCATGTCAACTGTTATGTTCAAGTCAAATTAGTAACATTTTTAAAATAAAATTATTACATATTTAACTCTAAACCACATATTTTTTTAACTCTAAAGCAAAAGTAGTTATATGATATTTTATTAAAAATTATCAATGGATATTTCAAGTAATAAAATATTTTAATGAAAGTTGATGTGACAATCATTTAACAAAAAAATTAAACAGAATTTAACACAAGGATTTAAGTAAGATATTTTTTATATTTGAGAGACTTTATTCAAGGAAAAAATTTTCTGGAGACTAAAACTAATTCTGTTATATTTTTGGAAGACTAAAAATATATTTAACTCAAATATTTCTCATTTTGTTCATAAAAACATTTTATATATAAAAAATAACTACAATGTATTACAAGTGCTCTTTTTGATTAATAATTAAAATGGTAATATTTTCGTTAACTTGCACCTAACTGAATTTCTCTTTTTCTGTTAGATTTATTTAAGGTATTATAAAATACTTCTTCTAAGTTCTAATCGTGGGATGATATAACGTATAGTTCTATCATGGAATGCTTTCCGAAAGATTTCTTTGTTTGTTGATTCAATGTTTCAGTTTCTTTCTCTTTTAAGGGTGAGCTTTAACCAACAATAAATTTCTTTCTTTTTTTGACCCTTTTCCATGTGCAAGGATGAGAGTTCTTGAACAAAGCAGGTTTGCTTATACTACATATAAAATTTACAAATATTTGCAATTGTGTCAATGTTAGTATTTAAGTGTGTGTTTTGTTCCGTGTTAAAAGCACAAGATGCGTGTAAAACATGCAAAAGAAGTTATATGAAGAGTTAAATATGTTTTTGGTCTACTAAAAATTGACTCGTTTTGATTTTAGTCTTTAATATTTTTTTCGTTGAATGAAGTCTCTTAAATATTAAAAATATTCTGATTAGATTTTTGTACTAAATTCTGTTTAACTTTTTTGTTAAATGATTATCACATCAGTATTACAGTCACCAATAATTTGTTGATATGACCGTCTATGTCAACTATTATGTCCAGGTCAGATTAGTAACATATTTTTTAAATAAAATTATTATATGTTTAATCTTAAATTACAGATTTTTTTAACCCTAAAGCAAAAGTAATTACATAATTTTTTATTAAAAATTATCACTGGATACTTCAGGTAATAAAATACTTTACTTAAAAGCTGATGTGATCATCATTTCACAGAAAAATTAAGTAGAGTTTAACACAGAAATTTAATTAAGATATTTTTAATATTTAAGAGACTTTATTCAAAACAAAAATTTTCTGATGACTAAAACCAAAACAAATTAATTTTTGGATGGCTAAAAACATATTTAACTTTTATATGAATTAGATTTACTATGGAGGTGGGAATTTGACGCGAGTCTTGTATAAACTAACGCAAAGCGAGTGTTTGACAAGTGAAAAACAATATCCAAATAAAAGACTAATGTGGTTGTGATTATTTGTGGCGTGACCATAGCTATACTAGTACTGGTATGCGGTACCTGTAGATACGCGATTTGTCATTCTTAATATTATTATTACGGAACATCCTTTAAAGAGAACCTAGTATGTAGTACGTGGTAAAGTGAAATCGGTATGCCATAGGCAAGGGCGTTGAAAAAATTCCACTATGAAAAAATCGGTATGCCATAGCCAAGTATGGTCATTATGGATGGCAAAACTCTTCTTCTGAGTTTGTATAAACTAATGTCATATGTTTACTATCTTCTTCTGAGTTTTGTATAGACTAATGTCATATGTTTACTATCTTATATGCGATCTATCTATTTTTATATTATAAATTAGAATATATAACTTGAAGAAAATTATTTTCATTTTTTTTTGTTTGTCGATTAGACACTCAAATTACTCTTTCATTTATTTATTTATTTTTGAGGAATGCTAGTGTCACTCTCTTTATTATTGGCTAAAATTTATTAGAAATTACAAATTTTAATGAGCCTCACTCTTAAATCAGAAGAGAGACTCATTAAATGAGAGGTGAAGCGCACCAAAATTCATAATTTCTAATAAATTCCAACAAATAATAGAAAGAGTATTAAAGAGAGTGACACTAGCATTTCTCTTGCTCTCTCTCTCTCTCTCTTTTTATCTTTGTCTGTATATTTGATTTTTTAACTGCCTTTTCTTTTTTTAATTTACCTCTCTTTTATCCCTATCTCTAAATTTATCACAATTTAAATTATTCATTATAAATTTAAAATATAATTTATATATTTAAATACATTTATTTATCATAAATTTCAATTATAATATAATTTTTATATTAAAAAAATATTTATTTATTATAAAATTTAATTATATAAAAATAAACATTTATCATGTAGTATCACGGGCTAAAATACTAGTTCATATACGTCACGCAAAAAATATCTACATCATTAATAGTAATAGGACAATGCTATTTAGCAGTTTAAAAAAAATGCGTAATAACCCATCATGGATGAAGAGATCATAAAACAAGGTGTGTAATATCCCATGATGAAAAAGGAACAAAATTTACACAATTAATAGAAAGGAAGCAATATTAAATGAAAAATAATGAGTATGAAATTCATAATCAATAGCAACACTTACAATTCATGATGATACGTTGATAATATAATACCTGTCTTAAAGGGGGCGAAAATGTGTTCATAACATACACAGCAAAATGAAAGGATCTATTTTATGTTCAAAATATACTACAACAATATCATTTATAGAAAAAAATGTAAAAAGTGTACCCAGATAACAGTTCTTGAATTATCAAAATTGTCTTCAATTGTGTGAAGACTCTACGCGTATCTACACCGAGACCAATCCCTGCTATCAACTCTTTGATCAGTTCTACTATCAAGTCTTTGACCAATGGAACCACAAAAACAAGGTTATCCCTCTATAATATTTTAGTATTTGTGAGCAAAGGGAAGAAGGAGGAAAACTTATGGTTTTGTCAGTGTATCAAGATGCTATTTTATAGCCAGCTATTAAAGATACATTTTTTGATAAAATCAAACAAATTTGATTTTGTTGCTATTTTAAAGATAGCATTTGAAATCCTTTTGATTAAGTCAAAATTTCCTCTTTTAATTTTCATAAAGCTCACTCATAAAATATTATAGTAATTACAGTAACTATTCACATAATAGTCTTAGATACATAGTAATTTCAATAACTAATCACATGACTAATTACAGTAACTAATCACATAATAGTCTTTCATACACAGTAATTACAGTAACTAATCATATAACCAATTAAAGTAACTAATCACATGAAAGGGTACCTTATATATATGTCTTTTATATTAATTATATTCTTGGTGCTAGCAAAGAATATAATAATATTCCACATAAAAAATATTAATTTAATTTAAATTAAATTCTCTAATTTAATTTATTAAATAAAATAATTTCTTTAGCAAAGATTAGCACATACTCTGTTGTGTGTGACTCCGTAGGTTCAATACTAAGTCAATAGTAAATTAATCAAATTAATTTATTAATCAAGGTAGGCGTCTAGCAACACTCCTTAGTGTCCAGATAGTATAAAGTAATTTTACTTTCAAGAACCAATACTTCCATCATTTACAGCTCCAAATTAACTCTAGAACATGGTATTAATGTCAAACTCTAATAAATTAATCCATATTTATTCAATGAATGACTTAAGAAACTCTTTTCTTCATTCATTCAATTGCACTGGCCACGGTCTTAATTTTATCATGGAGCTCAAACTCATTACCAAGAGTTGATGGATTCCTTCTTGATTAACCATTAATTCTACAAGTATTTAATTATATCCAATGTCCATTTAACTAGTACCCTAAGGCACTAGGTGTCTAGGATTAAAATATAATAAATATCTTATTAATTAACTA
Source organism: Spatholobus suberectus (assembly GCA_004329165.1). Taxonomy (NCBI): domain Eukaryota; kingdom Viridiplantae; phylum Streptophyta; class Magnoliopsida; order Fabales; family Fabaceae; genus Spatholobus; species Spatholobus suberectus. Next base: position 11,262,497 of record QUWT01000781.1, on the reverse strand, counting down.
TGATAATCTCAGGTCAAAGGAAACTATTACGGTTCTTCTTGAGAATTTTCTATTGACAATTTAAGGTAATGTTAACCGTTAAAAATTCTCAATTGAGTTAGTTCAATGATCACATCCACTTGTGCATCATCTATATATGTAAATTAATAAATGAGATATACTAATATTTATCCAATAAAGACTATTACATATATATTGATCTATCTAGATTGTTAATGTCCTATTCATAATAACCCTATAATCAAGAACAATTTAGATTAAAATTATGTATAAAAAAAAAGACTTGTTTCTCATTATCATAATCTCAATCATGATAACAAGTCTCAAATTTTAATCAAGGACCTTGTCAAATTAACTATTTAATCAAACAATAAACATGTAAAGAAATAAAGCACAATACTTTATTAAAACATTGATCACATGATAGATTGAGTCTTTGGCATGCATATTTATCCCCAACATGTCTATCCTAAATCCTATGTTCTAACTTATCACCGATACATGTAGGATTTTGTTTAGCCAAAGCTTGACGACCAATTTCCTTTAAATCTACTTTGCATGCATGCACCTCTAGGTATCTATGTGTTCCACAAAACACATGCCCACAACGGCATTTGAACCCTAATAGTCCAGCCCTTTTGTTGCAGCTCTTGCACCTCTTTTTCTTGTTATTCATACTCGCTGGGTCGGTCAGAGCAACATCGAGCATAGCATCAGTGATAGAACTTTCAATAGCACATGGTTTACGAGAAGTAGATGACTTGAGAACAAAGACTTCATCATTCAAGTTCTTGGTTTCACACCGCAGGGCCGGCCTAATGTTAAGTGAGGCCTAAAACAAACTTTGAAAGAGATTTTTTTTACTGTAAATAAAAGAGTTTTATGCTAGGTCTTTTTGTCAACATATGTGGCTTTTTTGTCAACATATGTGACTTTTTGGTTTTATAAAAACTAATAGCAAATAATTTTTTGTTGGTAAGCCTAAAGTTTGAGCTTTAGTAGCTTTACCCTTGAGTCAGCTCTATCACACCGTAGACCGTCATGATTTGATTTAGTGACGTTTTATTTGAGATAATCTTTGTAACACTTTGAACAAAGGTTCTTGTTGGTAGCAGAACCATAGAAGCCACAACCATTGGCACAAAGTGGTGGAACCATGTTGTTTGACTTAAGGAAAAAAAACTTAGAAAAGATCTTGATATCACCTCGCAAATTTGGAGCAATTAGAGAAACAAAAAGTCCCTTTCATGCAGGGACGAAACTACATACGTTTAAACAAATAGATCACTTTATATCTATACTTAAAAATAATAAATTCGCCCCCTGCCTTCCCCCCAAACTAATTTTCAGCTCTAAGGGTGTATTTGGTAAAGAGGAAAGAAAAAAAGAGAAAAAAGGGAAGAGATGAGAAAAGAAGAAAAAAGAAATAGGTAAGATAGAGTGAAAGTTAAGGTTGTTTAGTTGAAGAAAAATAGAGAAAAAGTTAAATTTTTTAGATTATTTTTTATTTTAATTATTATTAGTACTATTAATATTATTTTTTTTATTATTAATAATATTTATTTTTATTATTAATATTTTGAATAATAATAATAATAACCGATTTCATAGGGTACAAAAATCGATTTCATATGTTAAAAAGGGGACCCTAATCAATTTACAGTGAAAACATCAATTAAAAAAAAGCAGCAAACCGATTTATTGGATGTGTAAATCGATTTACACATCCAAGTAAATCGATTTACTTGGCATTTGGAAGAAGAGTGGACGCAAAGCATAGTATTTTTTGCGCATTTCTTCACTAATTTGCGAAAAAAATTTTAACGGTAGATCCCACATATTTTTTCAAAAATTTCTTCAGGTTTCTGCGCTACCAAATTGATGAAATTATTGAATTTTGTTGCTCTTCTCTCCTTCTCTACTCTCTTTTGCACTACCAAACTGACCGCAAATGTAAGAGAGAAAGCCCACACCACTTGCTTGTGGTCATGTGGGATAAACTACTAATTTTTTTATTGTTACATCTATTTTTAAAATTTTTTATAACAAATAGAATTCCTCTTTTTACTATGGCCCCCCCTAACTTTATAGAATAAAATAAAAAATTTAACTTTTAAACTTTTGGCCTAGTTTCTCCTTCTTCATGCCAGACCTCACTCATCTTGCGGCCCAAGTTTCAGTGTTTCACGACACAAAAGTAAACTCAAATCCATGATTAGTTTATTGCCTTTTTTGAAATTTACCCTCCATGTTTATTCAGTGGAAAGACAGGCAATGAGGTACATACAACCATGTTTATTGCTATATATTTATGATTAAATAAGAGTGAGAGACAAGACTTGAGCCATTAAAAATGGGTTTAGGACCCATTAAAGGCGGATAAATATTAAATATTACTGTAATGATTCAGAGGTGACCCACCATTGACCGTGGCATTCACCAACTAGTGAATAATTCAGTAGCTCGCACTCCTAATCAACGTTATTCATTTATTGTTTGGTGTTCGGTTTCCAATGCTATTGGATTTTCCCTGCTTTAATGCGTTTGTTCCTGTGTGGGTGAGCATTTTATCTCAAGCTGATTTGTCATCTATACGGAAATAGTGGTTAATGTTGTGAGGGCACACTAATTAAACTAAGTAGGTCACTTCGGTCATTTTATATTTAATCCACTTCCTGTGTGCTCCAAACCACCAAGTGTATTTTCAATAATATACTAATATAAATTGTTGGAGTTGGAATCATGGGATTGTCTGTCTTATATTTAGAAAGTTTATAACACATAAAGATGGTGCCCGGACCAAATTAAACTTCAATTACCATCTTTGGGAACGCTAATTTCACTAGGGCATTTCTTAGTAGCCAAAGTCTACGGCTTACATGAGATACTTGAAGGGTATTTATAACCCAATTAACGATAGTAAAATCCTAGATAAATCTTAATTAAGGATAAAATCTTAATCAAATATAACTTTTATTAAACTAAATATCTTATCAACATGGAATCCCTAAAGATAAGGAAATATATATATCGATATACCCTAAATAATACAATACTAGTATTTTAATTTATGCATTGCACAGAATAAATATGTATTTTATATAACTTAAATTTATAATAAATAAATATTTTTAAATATATTAATTATATTATAATTAAAATTTGTAATAAATAAATATTTTTAAACATATAGATTATATTTTAAATTTATAATAAACAATTATTGTAATACAATGTTAATTTTTAATTATTGATAATTTTTAAAAAAAAAAAATTCAATTTAGAACTAAAGATATTGAAAATAATAGATTGAAAAAGATAAAAAGTTAAAAAAATCCCTAAAAACATAAAAATACTCTCATTAAAGAATGATAGCTAAAAATGTTCTCGTTAAATAATAAAAGCTAAAAATGATCTCGTTCAAGATAGCTATTCTAATTTATATAGAGAGAAGATTATCATCAAACACATACATTCAAATAACACAAATAACATTGATTTATGAGTGAATCATTAACTTAGTTTCTGAAATTGTAATGACTGGTCAAATTAGTCCCTGAAATTAATAAAATTCTACAATGGTCCTTGAAATTGGACATTGTCAATTAATTTGGTCCCTAAAATTGTAATTGACAGTTAAATTAGTCCCTCAAATAAATAAAATGGAAAAACAGTTCTTGAAGTTGTAAATTATTAATTAATTAGTCGCTGAAGTTATAATAATCGGTCAAAGTGGTCCTTAAAATTAAAAGGGCTTAATTACAATTTTTATCTCCTAACTTTTATAATTTCGTGAATTTTACCCTTAATTTTTTTTTTGTGCATTTTAACCCTAAACTTATTTATTTTTGCAATTTTTTTTCCTAACATTCAAAAAATCGTGCATTTTGCCCCTTAAGCACAATTAAGCCTTTAAAAATGGTAAAAGTGTTAGATATAGGATCTCAACCCTTGACCCCTTTGTTCTCTACAACCACCATAACCTCTAAATTTTCGCATTTGTTAATTACACTTTTGGTTCCTCAAGTGTACATTTAAATTTAATGTATGAAAAAATATTAAAAGTTAAGATGATAAACTTATTTATTAAATATTTTTATTTTAATTATATAAATTTATAAAGCTTAATTATGTTTTTAGTTCTCTAAATTTGAGAAATATTTTTTTTTAATCCCCCAAATTAAAAATTAATTTTTTAATCCCTGAAAATTTAAAAATTCCTGTTTTGGTCCTTTTACCCAAACACAATTAGTGAATCTGCCACACAAAACCTACCCAGTAATGTTCCTATCAGTGAAAACATCACACTGAACTCAACTGATGCTGCACAGTTAATTCATCTGTCCTATAAATGATACCGTAGGTGGTCCTAAAGGACTAAAATAATATTTTTCAAAATTTGAGGGACTAAAAAGATTAATTTTTAATTTAGAGGACTAAAAATATATATTTCTCAAATTTGGGGAACTAAAAACATAATTAAGCCAAATTTATAAATTATACAAATTTATTTATTAAATTATGTAAAATTATTTATTAGTTAAATTATACAATATCTTGTAAATTTATTTATTAAATATTTTTATTTTTGAATAATTATCCTACAAATTAAAGGATGAAAGATGTATAAATAATTTATAGGCTTAATTACATTTTTTGCCCCTATAGTAACATTCTTTCTCGAATTTTGTCCCCAAAATTTTTTTCGCACATTTTGCCTCCATATTTTCAAATTTTCACGAATTTTGCCCTTCCATTAGTTAAACATTTATTCTGTTAGTTGACTGCTAAGGTGGTACTCTGATGATGATGATGTGACAATACATGTGGTGCTAACATGAATTGATAGCATAGCGATGATGTAGCATGACATGATGACATGTGACTAGGGGGCAAAATGTACAATATTTTGAAAGTATGAAAACAAAATGTGCAATCTTTTGAAAGTATGGGGACAAAATGCGAGAAAAATAATAAATGATAAAAATGATTAAAAATATTGGTATTTGTTGTCTTTAAACCTCCCTAAATCATTTTAACCTACAAACACTAACTTTTCACAGACCAAACCATGTCATTTGCCAATCACAAACCACCATTTGACCTTTTTAACCCAACTCTACCACCCAAAGCCATGAAATGATACTATATAACTCTTAAAAGGTTTCTTACTAACATTTTCAATACCATCATACAAGTTCATCTTCAAAGAAATAAACTTGAAATGTAGCTGTCATAGTTTCCTCTTTGAAAAGAATAAAAATATAATACTTTCTTCAAACTAATCCATTTTATGCCCCATGATTTTGTGATTGATCATTAATAAGACATCATAATTTGTTGGGGTTCAAGGAATTCTATTTTGCAAGATTTGCTAGTCATTGGAGGGAAAATCAAGAAGTTTAAATAGAAAAAGACTTTAGACCTAATTTATAAATAATAATAAGATTAAGGGAAAGGTATTGTCTTATGTGGTCAAAAGCTACAATAAATAGAGAGCTTGTAATACAATAAAGAAACTGCTAAAAAACCTATAAGAATTGTGTCATCACTTCTACAAATTTTAGTAAGGTTTTGGTTTTGGGTGGTTAGGTTAGGTTGGGTAAATGGTGATTTGCAATTGACAATAACATGGTTTGGTCTATGAGAAAGTAATGTTTGTGGATTAAAATGGTTCAGGAAGGTTCAAAGACAACAAATGCTAACATTTTTATCATTTTTACCATTTATTATTTTTTTCACATTTTGTCCCCATAATTTCAAAAGATTGCACATTTTTCCTTTATACTTTCAAAATATTGCATATTTTACCCCCATACTTTCAAAATATTACATATTTGTCCTCTAATCACACGTCATCATGTCAATGCCACGTCATCCCTACATCATCAATCCATCTCAGTACCACATTTACTGCCACATCATCATCAAAGTGCCACATTAGCGGTTAATGTTGCCACGTCAACAGTCAACTAACAGAATGGATGTTCAACTAACGGAAAGACAAAATTTGTGAAATCATGAAACATTGGGGGGGACAAAAAGTACTATTAAGTCAAATTTATAAATAATATTATATAACTAAATAAATAAATTTGTATAATTAGAATTAAAATAAAAATATTTAATAAATAAATTATCATCTTAACTTTTAATATTTTTTTATACAAATATAAATATATACTTAGGGGATCAAAAGTGCAATTAACAAATGCAGTAATGATATATATAATATATGTTTTACATATAAACTAAACAAGCTAAATGACTTAGTGACTTTGGTGGTAGTGGAGAAAGGAGTCAAGAATTCAAATCCTATCTTTAACATTTTAATCATTTTTTAAAGGTTTAATTGCACTTTATGGACAAAATGCGTGAAATTTTGAAAGTTGTCACATCAACACTATGATCAATTAAATGTTAGGATAACATTTGCGAAATTATATAAGTTTAAGATCAAAATGCACAAGAAAAACTTTAGGGATATAATTTGTTAAATTTTGAAAGTTGGGGCCAAAAAATGCAATTAAGCCTTTTAAATTTTAAGAACCAATATGACCGATCATTATAATTTCAAGGACCATTTTACCATTTTATTTATTTCAAGGACCAATTTGTCTGTCCATTATAATTTTAGGGACTGTATTGATTGATAATTTACAATTTCAAGGACCAATTTAACTAATTATTACAATTTCAAGAACTAAATTTATGATTCACTCTAAATTTATTTTACCTTAATCTACTTTGCCTTAATTTATCCTAATCTATTTTGCATCGAAGAAAATCAAGGTGTTGAACTTGTTAGACGATGAAATAGGTATGATTAACTTATATATAAGGGATAATAGCAAGAATTAGCATTCTCAAGTATATCGATATTCTCGAGATTGTGTTAAAAAATATGTTATTAATTATTACCAGTATTTTTATTGAATGTAATATTTTAATGTGTATTATTGTTTATAAACTAATAAAATAAAAAATATTATTTTAATATTAAAGATTCTCTATATATACATATAACTTAGAATAATTATCTTAAATGAAAATATTTTTAAGAATTATTTTTTAACAAAAATGTTTTTAAGAATTTTTCTTCCATGAGAGAGCTTTTAGATTGAATTAGCTATCACATCTTATATACCAATATATCATTAGTTTGAGTGGAACTGGACTTAGATTTTTTAAGCAAAATTTTGAGTTCGAATCTTGTGAATGAAAAAAAGAGGTTGGGAGAGATTTCATTAAAAGTAACCAGTCTGGTTCTCTAGCAAAAATTAAGCATAGATAAAATCGGTGAATACTTTGCACTAATAACATAATTACCCGAAAAAGAACAAAAAAGGCATCACATCTTATTCTATTAATTTGTCAAATAAATACATTATGGTCCATTTGGTGGACATGAAAAGGGAGATAAATAGGATAAGCTATCATATCTTATCTTAATCCATTATTTGGTGAGTCAATATGATATGATAAGACAATCCAATCATCACCGTATTGTATCTTATGCACCATTTAAAATTTTATCATGCGGTGAAGGTTAGGTTAGAAACCAACAAGAAAGGATTAAGAAGTATTTTCCTTATTTACCCTTGGTTCATGTTCTCTCCACCTTTGTCTCTTCGTCTTCCAACGTTTTTTGTTTGTACTCTCATTGGCAACCTTTGGGCTGCCTGTTTTATGGCGATAACTCACTTTCAAGTTAACAACACATCCCCCCTTCTCTATAGACAACTCTTGATTCTGGTTGTCATTGCATTTTACAGAGTAAATTTACCTTGCAGAATACTATGGTAGCCAAAATCGTGAGTTGTTGTTGAAATATATAGAGTGCAAGGGCTGCCAGTGAGAGTGCAAACAAAACACATACGGAAAGGAAGGAATGAAAGTGTGGAGAGTATAAGAGTAAGGGTGAGTGGGGACAATATTTTTTAATCCTATCTTGTTAATTTTAAACCAAGTTTCATTGTAGGATAAAATCTTAACTGGTGAATAAAATAGGATTATTAACTCAACAAATAATCTCTAGTGATAAGACTATTTTATCATATTCTATTAACTCAACAAACAATATATTAAAACAAGATATAATAACTTATCATATCTTATCTCCCTTGGAATGTCCATCAAACATATCCTCAAATTTTAATTTAGTTTTGAATACAATCTCTGTGAAGTGGTGAGTTTAGTCACAAGAAGATTGAATTGTAAACCTTTAAAAAACTTGTCTAACTTGAAACGTTGATAATTTTTTGAGCTTCTTTCTCAAGTTAGGAAATAAACTTGGCACTCAGAAAGTTATCCACAAATGATTAGTAAGTTCAGCAAGCTAAGTTTCTGAACTTCAGAAAGCTCAAAGATATCTTACATAAGGTGCAGTGTAAAATCACATATTCAACTACCAATGCACACAAGATGTTCACAAGTGTATGCAATAATGATTTTAAACTTTCTTATCAACTTTTTGACTGATCAGATTCTTCTTCAAAAAATTGAATGTTAAACTTTCTGAATGAGTTTTCTGAGCTTTATGCAAATGATGAACTTGTGACAGAATGATTGAAGATGCTTTCTGATATGTAGTTGATTAATAAATATTAAGATAGAACAAGCGGGAACCAATCAAAACTCATATAAGTCATTAAAAATACAAATTCAAAAAGTAAATATGCAACAAATATCTTGCAATAATTAAATATGCAAAGTGCATAGAAAAAGAGAGTAAAACACCATCAAGTTTATACTAGTTCACCCAAATAATTCTTTGGATACATCCAATCTTCACATACAGGTGATATTTTCACTAAACAACTAATCAACACACAAGTGTTTTACTGTCTCTTCAAACTTTCAAGGATACAGCAACAACAACACACAATTCTCCAAACTTATATTCTTTTCAAGTAGCCTCTGCAGGCTCTTCGCCCTAATAACAATATCACATTAGGACAGCAACCACAAACCAGTGTTTTTTCTTAAGTATCCTTTACAGGATCTCTCACAACGACAACACTTTCAAACCAACATTAGCAATCCATCTAGCTTGGGAGAAAATGAAACAACAACACAAGGAAAACGGGTTTCTCTCTTTTTGATTTTTTATTTTTTTTGTAAAGACTCTTCAATTCTCTAACAAAGGATAAACTTGAAGTTTTGGAGCAAAGAAACTTCCTGAGATAGATTTTGAATCAGAGTAACTCTCTAACAAAGGATAAATTGAAGTTTTGGAGTAGAGACACCTTTTAGGATAGGTTTTGAATCAAAACAGAAAAACAACTAGGAAAAAATTGTATAGAATCAGAAAAACAGAATGAGTAGAGGATGATGAACACTTGAACCCAAGCTTTTCTCTTTAGTCTTTACTTTCTCAATGAACAACATCATTTGATATTGTATTTATAGGTAAAGAACTGTCCATGACCATTGGAGGTGAGTTGGGTTTGAAGTTTGAATTTTGAAATGGCCGGTTATAAAGTTCTTGCAACTGGTACCATTTACTCAAAAAGTATATATACTTTCTAAGGATCTAGTTTTTCTCCTTCTGAGTTCATTGAGACACCATTCTGAATAGTGCATAAGAATGTCCTTGATCTCAATTCTTGAGTATGTAGCCTTGGTAGTATGAGAACTTTATTTCTTCAATCATAAAGAGAGATTGCAGATGATGAAATTCTTCAAAAAGAAGGTCCTGTCATCATTCTAGTATCTTTTCTAACCAAGGATGCAAACAACTTTCTGATTATGATGATTTCTTTTTTAGGGTTTTATTTTCTTTCATATGTTCTTTCTAACTCATAACAAACTTCTTAAATGATAAGAAAGTGACTACGTAGAAACAAATCTATTTAGAAAACAAATCTAAGTGCTTTGAGTGAATCTTCTTTATTACAGATGGTCTGGTTCTTGCATTCTGAGATATGTCAAGAGTTCAAAATGATTGTTGAATGTTTTCTGAATAGATCTTCATGGATTCAATCAACTTCTGATGTTTCTTCATGTTGTTTGCTTATGTGTCGAAATTATAATAAGGAACTAGCTTTCTGAGCTATTGTTCTCGGTCTTTTAAGTATAACTTTCTGAGTACTAGTTCTTTCATTTTGTTTTTCATTTGCATCATACAGATTGCAATTTCTTTGTATTATAATGCTATGTCCTTATATCTCTCAAGAAACATGTTCTTTAACACATTCTTAGGGTGATTCATTAGTAGTACACATTCAAAATGCTTAGGATTTATTTTGGAAGGTTTGTCAAAATTAAAACATAAGAGTTTCTAAACCTTACACTTTGCACCTTAATTCTAACTTCCACCCCATCTTTAAGAAATGAAAAACAATTTGAGCTATTTTACAGACACCTATACAATCAAAGTGTGGTATAGTTCATTTGAAATATTTTTCTTATTCACCAGAGTTAGGTATATAAGTCGCAACTCGCAAATGACCCATTTAATCTATGATCCCTGTGGGCATCAAGCTAGCCTCATAATAAGTGGCCCATTTATTTCCAAACCTTTTTCAACCTGAACTGCAAACCTGTGGGTTGGTCTTCAGATTAGCCTGCAATTTTTATTTTATTATTAGAATATATTGCTTTTTCGTGCTTGAATAGGTTGATTTTTTTTTTAGTTATTTGCATTAACATTGATTGATGTGCTTGAATATCTAGTTAATTTATATTAATCAGTTTATATTTAGTGTTTAATTTAAGACTTTTGTTAATTATTTACTTTGTATATATATTATATTATGAAATTTAATAAATTATTAACAAGCAACAACCCATAATAGGAAAATAAAAAAAAATCACAATAGTTTAGATTTTTTTTTTCAAATTTTTAGTTAATTGTTTTTATCTTTTGGTTTATTTTTTATTTTTTATTTTTTATCTTTTGTCCGCCAGATATCCCATATGGAGCATACGCAAACCAAGAAAATGAAGCCCATATTTCATTGCAAACTAGGTTGGCCCAATCCACTAAAATTGTGGGTTAATAAGAATTAGGCCTAAATAAATGAATTTGACCCATATATCCAACTCTAATATTCACCTATCTTGTATTTACTGTCAAAGTGGAAAAAAAAAATAAGGACTTCTTTTATATTATTTTTTCGTACATATAAAATTAAATTAAATTAAATATTATTTACTTGAAAATATGAATTCTTTTCACTCAAACCAACAGTCAATAATATTTTTTATATTGTAAGCCAAAAACCTAATAACATATTTTTCATAAAAATATTTTTATTTTAAATTTAACATTATTTATATTTTAATGTCTAATTTGATGAATTAATTTCTAATAAAATTTCTCTTCATGTGATCACCTTTTTCTTTGTTTATTTAAGTGGCAAGTTAGATAGATATTTGAGTATATAATATATTTGCATATTCACTCTTGAATGAAATAATTTTTAAGAACTATTATCTTTTTCATTAATTTATGTAATTTCTTCTACTTTAAATATTTCATTTTATTATTATTTATATTTTTTAATTCCTCCCAAACATTTATTTTTTAAATCTAATTAATTCTACTTTTAATTGAATTTTAAATTTTGAATCTAGACGCACAGTATCAAATTGAAAAGATCTAGTTTTTTAATAATATTAATGTAATTTTAGAATTTAGATTTGATCTTTAAATTTTGAAATTTGAGATATCATATCAAATTAATAGACATAAAGATAGTGTATCTTAACTCAAAAAATTTATTTTTATAACTTTTTCGTTAACTTCCAAATTTTTATTTCTTTGATTTATTCTTATACAATAAAATATAATATCTATTATTAAAAATGAAGGCATATATTTATTATTTCTTAAGACACATGATTTTGCCATGTTTAATAGTAATGATATTTTCTTATAAGTTGTTTAAATTTTAGTTCCAAATTGTTTAATTTAGTTTTGTTATTTTTACTTTGTTTTAAATTTTGATATTTTAACAAATATTTATGGATACTTATAGATACCCGTGGATATTCATAAAATCTATGAATGTCCACTTAACAGATATTCATGTGGTTATATAATAAGTATAGGACAAATTTTCATCCAACAAAACAAGTGACGAGGAGTTAGTGCCTGTACCCATCCCGTTGCATTGCCATCTCCAATAAACACCCATCGAAGTATACATTAATTTGGTCTTTTAAAGAAAGTTAACATTAATCTTAATCACAAAAATTTTGGTCCTCTAATAACTAAGTTAACATCAATGTAATTCCTTTATTGTAGAAAATAACATTAGTATAGTTCCTTAATTATGAAAGGTTATATTTAGTTCCTCAAGCAAAGTTTCCATCATCAGTATTCTCAAAAATTCATAACAAAATAATAATTTTGATGTCACTTTTCATAATTAGGGGATTAAATTGATATCAACTTTTTTAAAGGAACAATTATTGTCTTCTATATTTGAGGACTATAGTTTTCACTCTGAATAAAATGGTTACCCTTTGCACCAGAATAATCACATACAATATAATTACATATCTATTGTACAGAGTAAGTAATTGAACGATAACTTTGAAAACAAAAATTAACACCAAACTAAAATATGACCCACAAAAGATGACAATAATGATTTCCTCCTTCTAATTATGTTGAATAATCCCAAACATTGTACCTACAGAAAACAATTAAAATATGAAAATAATTATTACACATGGCTGAAAATAACCTATTCTATTTGAGTACACTTCTAAGCATTTTTGCCCCATGTTTCTCACAGCAGCATTTACTCACATATTACAGTTCTTTATGAAGTATGCAGAAGCTATAGCACCATATACTTTTCCATCACAATATGGTATAAAACAGGGAAAATTATTGACAGTATTATTTAGTTTACCAAAACCATTGAAGAACCCATCCAACCTTGTTGATTCAGCAGGATCATACCTTTGAAGACACGCTTGTTTGAAAACTAGATGAAAATGGATTCAGGAACACGCTAGGCCTACCATATTCACTTTTTATATCGCTAACAGCGTCAACACCTCCAAGCTTTTGCTGTGCTGGAAGAACCTGTGATTCATTGGGAACTTCATCTTCAAACACCACCCACACCATGCTTATTTTAGTCTCTAGTGTCCACGAAAGAAAAGTTGGGGTTGGTGACAAGTTTATATCAATTTTCTCTTCAATATTCCTTTTGCTTTCTTTTGCTGCCACTGCCAACTCTATCTCTTGTGATTTTGTAAAGTGGCCTGAAATTGGAGGCGGCTTTGTGATACTCCTTCTGCTAGATAGAGAGACATGTGAAGCCGCAAGTTCATTCTGTGGACTACCAAGTTGTTCCAATGCCACTATATGATTCATGCTGATTATTTGAACAGAAGGGTATTCCAAGTTCTTGTTTTCAACCACTTGTTTGCAACTCTCATACAGATCGTGAAGCCTTTGGCTCTGCAGAGAAGCTTTCTTGAGTATTTCACAGGCTAGGCCTCTGGCTGATGCTGTTAGATCAAAAAACATGTTGACGAGAGCGGCAATGCTTTCAGAAAATGTCATATAAACTTGGAAGCTCTCCCTCAAGGTGTTGCTCATGGCAGCCTGAGCCAGGCTATGATCTGAGCACAAAACATCTTGTGGGGAGCATTCCAACACCTTATCAATAAGCACTTGGCATTTGGGCAATGTTCTGAATGCCATATCAATGGATTTCTCATCATAGCGCCTAAACTCTAACCCTTTGGACATGACAGGTTCAAGTTTCCCTGCTTGGTTGATGAGCCAACTCATCCTCTCTTCAAGATAAGCTGCATATTTGTGTAGGAAACCAACTGAAGGGTCAGAACTACTCTTTGTGAAACACCTTGTACTAATTTGTAGATGACCTGAGACATGTGCCTTGCATAGCTCTTGTTCAAAGGACCTGTTCCCCCCTCTAAGGAGGCGATGAATCAAGACAAGGGTCTTGAGGGCCACAATATGATCCTTAGTTTTGCCTAGGCGGCGCGAAATCCTTTCGGCTAGAAAAGGAATGGACCCTGGAGAGTTGGACACAAGGAAAAGGATTTCATGCATGTATTTGTCATCAATGGTGCCATTATCATGGCCAGTGGCACGCAGGACTGCGATCTCTATGCTGGAAAAGCCATCATGTTGATAATGGTACATCATGGCCTTGCCAATAGAGGCGTGATCTTTCATTGAGCCAAGAGCTAGACGAAGCTTGCCTTGTATATCCACCCCCATTCTTCTTCTTTTTGAGAAAAGGAGAAGAACCCGAATGATGTTGCTAGAAGACTAATTAATGGTACAATTTGATGTGTAGAGGTAAGCAGTTGTGGGAGTACACACATTTAAAGGTGGGTGGGGAGAAGGGTGAGAAAAAGTTTGGCCTTAAAATATTGGAAGCAGTACAAATTGCAGAATCAAATCTTTCATATTTTAAACACAGAATTGTAATATGGACAAGAACATTCATCATATAAAATAGTTTTTACTTTTTAGATTGCTGTGTGGGATAGCTTAGCAGTCTACAAACCCAACAGCACTGCAATATCCTATATTAGAAGGGCAATAATCCACGTGCAAAGTCAACGAGTATAACCAAAAAGGAAGAGCTAGCTTCCTTTCTTTGGTCCTCTTGAAGTGACAGAAATGCAAAGCAAGATTAATGACAATATGCCAAATTTAGTTTCCTTATCGTTCTTTTCCTTTAACCATGATCATTATTAATGTGGTGAATTGAAGAGATTGATGTGAAATTGTAGCTTGGTTAAAATTATGTAGCAATTATTTGAAACAATCTCTTGGGGTGGAATGCTTGCATAACAAAATTAAGAGTCTATCATATTTACTTAGTGAGTTTGGATAATTAGGGTTCTTAATGTACGTATTCTCAATTTTTCATGTCAAATTAAAGAAAAACGTAGAAGCTACAAAGCATAGTTTTGGCTTGACGTAGATCAAATGGTTCAAGACATCAAACCAAATATACACTCAAAATTTGAGCCTTGATGCAATAGTAAGGTTGCTACTTTGTGACCTAGAGGTCATAGGTTATGGGAATAAGGCTACGTACATCTACCTTCCTCAGACACCACTTGTGGAAGCCTCTTACATTTGGTTGCCCTTTGCTTATTATTTATCTTTGATGTTATGCACATGACTGTTTTAAAGGAGATGCTAAAAGTCATGAGCACACTTGTTGCATTCTTGGGTTTGTTTTCCCTTTATTCCTAGTTGTATCTAGTTTTTACCTTCTAAAAGATATTTTATCTCCCCTAGCTAGCTGTAGCCTTTTTCTCTCTAACCAAATTTCTTTTTCTTAAAAACTCATGTAGCAATTATTTATAGATAAGCACGAGGTAAATAATTAGCCACAGAAAAAAAGCTTACACAAGTGTTAATCAAAGTATTGTCATCAAGGCTTTCATTTGTTAAAGATCCAATCGATTGCTATCAATATCATAATAACAAACATGGAATAATAAAGTTTGCCTTAGAAGGCTTTCAAGTTTTGGGGGGTTAGGGTGGGAGTGCATAGACTTTAATGTCATTTTAGAAGAGTCAACGAGGGAAAAAGTGGAGGATGGTGGAAGGTGAAAAAGAACCTTATTCTCTTGAGAATATGATTCTGCCGCATCTAACTCTCTTGCCATTCGCAACATACAAAATAATTTTGACTTTGAGAAATCTTTCTTCTCATCCACAGGTTCTCCATATAATCATGCAACTTTCATTCTGCTTTTGGTAGGGAAGTTGAAGCCCCACCCACTGGCACAGAGATCCAAAGGAGAAAGGTGTTGTTGCAATATTCTATTCTACCAATAATAATCCTATATGTTTGTGCCTCAAGGTACTGTAGTTTGGTCAGATCAGAATTTCAACCTGAAGTAAAAATCAAATACAACAAAACATCCAAGTCAAAAGAGAGAAATTGATGAGCTTTCTGTTGATGATTGATTAGAGAAGCAGACTCGTGGTCACACACAGGACCTTGAGATTTGCTAATAAGTAATAAAATACTACCAAAGCAAAGGTAGTAATATAGTTTACACTTTACACTAGACATAAAAGATAAAATCAAATTACATGGACCAAACCATGGTTTTAAAACCTGACATTGGTGAGGGTAAGTTCTCTAATTCAACCGTTGATCCGGTGATTTGACAGAAAAAAGTCAGTTTAAGAAAAAATGAAAACTGCAAAACCAACAATTGTTTTATTATTTTAATCAAATTTAAACTAATATTTTTTCTGGACTCTGGATAGATTGAATTTAGGATTATTATTGTTTCACACAAATAAAATATTAGAGACATAAAGAAAATAAAATGGAGTCGTTGATGGTGGAGAAAAACAAGTGAGAAATTAAAAAGGGGGGCAAAAAAAAAGAAAAATGAATGGTGAAGATTGGTTGCATGTAAAATAGGTTAAAAAGTATGTGAAAAAAACATATTTTGAAAAAATATCTAAATGTAATCAAAATAATTTTTGTCACTGAATCCAACTAAGGGCTAGATTTATTAGAAAAATATTCTAAGATAGCATTTTACCCAAAAAATTTTAAAAGGAAAAGTTAGACGAAACACATTTTTGGAAAAGTTTTTAAAAAATTAAACAACTTAATTTTTATAGAGGAAAAAAATAAAACTTTTAAAAAAAGTTAGTGAAGGAGTTTTTTTTAAAAAAAAAAAGAAGTTGAGTTCTTTTCTCTCTCCCTAGTCTTTCTCTCTACCTCTTTCCCCGCCCCCCCTTCTTTCTCCGTATTCTCTTGTCTTTCTCTCCCCACTCTCTTGGGTAATTTTTTGAGTTAAAAGAAATAAAAATTATTAAGTAACTTATACTTTATTTTTAAAATTTTTATTTTAAGCTTTTAACTTTAAAGTAACTATAACTAACTAGAGTTGGCTCTAGCGGAAGGAGTTAATCCTCCATCGAATCAAGGTTTAAATTCTTGCTTAGATATATTTAATATCCAACTGTGTTTCTAGAATTTCTTTCGAAGAAAGATACTTATAGAAAATCAAAAGAAACTTTAAACTAACTTTTGGGCCAAAAAGAAAAAATCTAAAATCATCTTTTTATTTAGGTTTTTATAAAACTATTTAACAAATTTGTCCACTCTTAAATAGATAATAAATTTGTTCACTCTTAAATAGACAACTAATGTTTATACTTCTATTTTATTCAATGACCCCTTTTTTTTGGCTACGTATAACATTAATTCATCCAATCATCTACAATGTATATGCTGTTGAAGGCTAGGAATATCCATGTTATGGAGGATTCTTCGTGTCCATTTTCAACTTGAAGGCGTTACAGCATTAAAATTATGTTGTGTGGCATCAATTTCAGGGCTGACAAAGTTCTAATGGACTAAGCCAATAGTGCGCATAAATAAATGTTATCTTCCACAGTGACACAGACCGTGTTCAATGTGGCTATATAGTACGAGAATGGGAACTGTTCATCATATATTCTCATTGACAAAGCAAAGTCAAGAAACAACAAGATAAGCCAGAATCTCCCCAACAGAGAAATGGAGAAAAAAGAATTTCAACCAATTAGGACTGATGTACTGTACATTACCACGCAACTTATTATTTTATTAATATTATTTATTATTTGGTGTTAATCCAAAAACAAGTGGTCAGTTGTGAGCCACTGCTTGTGGACTTTATTAATCACATGATGAGAATTTGACCCTGAGAAAGGTAAAAACTGTAAAGTGGTAATCTATAGAAAATGAGCAAAAGAGAGAAAGAATCATGTTTAGAATGTGATCCATATCTACATCTAAAACCATGGTTACGGAAACCAGATGTTGGATTCTTAGCAATATCAACCAGATCCTTTTTCACAACCTCGGTAATCATCTCTCAAGAAAATGTTTTCTTTTCTTTTCATTAACTCTTAAATCCATCTTTGTAACAGCTGTGCCTGGTTAAAGGTTAAATAAACAGAAATTTTTTTATTAAAAATCACTATAAGAACATACTAAAAATTATGGTAAGAATACACTAATAACATTTTTGTATACATTTTTTTCTTTTAATTTCTTAATCACTGTCTTAAGAACACTTGTTAACATTCTCCAAAAAAAAAAATTTTAAAGCATTTTTAACCAAAATAATATAATTTACAAAACATATAAAATCAGTAGAACACTCAAAAGAATCAGTTTAAATAAACTTCTCAATAAGTATTTATAAAAAAAAAAAAATCAAATTTCTTACATAAATTAAAATTAACTTATACACTTCAACTCATGAAGAAATTAAATCAAAAAGCTTCTAAAAAAGTTAAGATACATAAATTAATTTTAATTTGTAAAAAAAATTAGATTTATTTTACTTTCTAAATTTATTTTATTTTATCTTACTAATGAGAAGTTTATCAAAATTAAACCAAGGTGGGGTTCATAAGTCTTCATTTGAAAAGCAACACCATTGTAAAATTGGAAGATACAAAACCAAGGGAATATGATTACACGTACGTTTCTTATCCAATAAATTGTTGTATATTCATCTTGTCAGTGGATGCCATTGAGTGTTCGAAGAAATATTATTAGAATCATGAATTACAAGAACAATTTGATATTAGTTGCTGTAGAAACAAATAAAGAATAAAAGGCATAAAGCACATACCCTGTAAAAAAAAATCAAGAAATTGATAAATATAATCTTTTTCGAAATAAAAGCTACACATATCTGCATCTTGTATTTCACATTGTCAAACTTAATATGATGTTCGGTATAAACAAGGAAAAATAAAAAAATAATATATGAGAATGAGATAAGTAAATCTGAGTCGTACAACCATATATAAATAGTCATGATTTAATGTTATGTGACCACATAAAAAGTCATATAACTTTTTAAAAAGCTCACATGATTTTATATGTTTTAATCTTGACTATTCATGACAAGATCTAATGGTTAATATTTATTCTTCTCACTCTCATATAAAAAAAACTCTCTCATTAGATATGTTTCCTATATATATATATATATATATATATATATATATATATATATATAGGTTAAAAAGATCTACAGCAAAATGCATCTTCTATTTTAGGTTGCCATCTCAATGTTCCTTTCGTACACCTTAAAGCACCAGCTTTATTAAACGTAACTCATTGAGCTCTGGAGAATGAGTTCTTCTCTACAATCTGAAAATTCAACAATCCGTCCCCCTTCTCACTAGCTTTAGTATTTTTCATTGTCAACCTCAATTCTTCAATGAAGAAAATACCTCATACAGGTTCAAAGAATTTTCTTCTGCAAATAAAAGAACCCCATAGCACAAACTGAGAACTCTGAACAGAAAAAAACATCATACATAATAATATATCATAAATAACTCATCATATGAAATTACATGTTCTTCAGAATTAATTTGGTCAGCAGTGGAAATATAGGACTACAATCAATCCTTTCTTTTGCACTAAGTTTAGATCCAATGTAAAATAGTCAAGGGCTAAAGTAGTTTGCTTTCTATAAATTCTTGTAGTAAGCCATGTGTTGATCTTCATTGAAGTGTGTTGCCATTACCATGAAAAACTGTGTATACTAAAAAATGATGCAGCCAAAAGTCTGCAACCGAGTCAAGTTTTAAGCTTAATTAACGCTAAAATTTAAGAGAACTAGCAACTGTAATAAAATTTCATAATAACCTCCTATCAAGAATGTACCCTTTTTTCCAGCGTTAAATACCATTAAAAAGAACAATGAGTAGAAACATAATTTTCCATTATTTGACCAATTTCTATGTATATTGAAGGTTTTCTCTCTCCTTCTTTATTCCATAACAATACCCAAAATGTTGACTCAAATTTGTGGGTGTGTGGTGAGCAGGAGATAGAATAAATTGTACCTGCATAAGGAATGAAAATTTGAGAGCTTCTACTTGAGAGGCTTCATACCCTGTTCATGCTCCAAAGAGTAGATTCCCAGTTACTGTTAGATAAAGTAAATATAGAACTTTCTCATAAAGCTGAGAGCAAAATATAACAATGCTATACAAAAAGGAAAGCATTATAGAAGGACTCATTTTCTTTTTTGACCATAACAGAAGGACTCTTATCAAATTTGAATGTAGTTTAGCGATTAACTATAAAATAAGCCAATAAGAAAGCATACATAAGATTTTTACTGTAGGATACCAAACAAAAGATTATGCCTTGCATTTCCAAATGCAAGAACATTTCCCAGCATTCCGTGGGGTACAATGTTCCAAAATGAAATAACTAGAATATATAAAATATGAAGTTATAATCTCTCCATTAAAAATGGAGTCTTCAATATAGCAAATAGAAAAACTAATCAATAGCAATAATGGTTCAAACAGCTATTGCTTTTCAGCCAATGAATGCAAGAGAAATACATCACAACAAGTTTTCTATTTTTTAAATTATATTTGGGGGATGAGGTTACTTGCTGGAGCACACAACTACAACAATGGTGTGATGTTCCATTTCCTGGAATGTAAGAATATTTTAGTCTTTCTAAGAATAAGAATATTCAGCATTTGGTACATATAAATAAAATAATAAAACAAAAATCAAAACCTCATTATTGGTTGCTACTAGTTATCACTTACTACACATCCACCCACATTTGATGCTTGAAGAGTGAACGATATTCATCTTGAAAAATCCCTTAAGCAAACAGTTTCTACCTTAATGTTACGTACACCTCTCTCAGGCTAGTGATAAGATTTTCAAGGATTTTAAAAAGTAGAATTGCAGCTATATCAAGCTAAAACTATCTTCGACTATAAAAACCAATCAATCACCCAATAATATTCTTCAAAACAATATTTTTTTTATTTTATTTTTTGGTGAATCCAATACAAGATTTTGTATACAAAAAAAGTCACTGTAATAAAATGTATATGAAATTACAAATACAGTCTATACAGTACATAACCGTATCAGCTGCTCGTAATGAAAATCATTGCCTCCTAGTTCAGTCAAAACATTCAGAATATATTACGAGAAAGTGCTGCAACATAAAACGGCAAACCCAGTGTTCACTGAGAACCCCAAACAGATTGTTCAATAAGAAAGAAGAGAACCTTCAACATAAACAACTGAAATACAATGTGTCACTTGTTAACAGAATTTCTGCCCAGACTGCAACAGTCCATATCAATCATATCCCTCAAACTCTGTTATCCTAATATATAGCAAGAAAATTATAATCTTTAGGACATAAATATTTCATGTTATAGGAAAAACAGTTTAGTATGCATATTTTAATTTTAATTTTAATATATAGCATGATAAAAACAAGTCCTTGTTAGATACTGTTTCAAAACGTATAGATTAACAGAAAGAAAGGGAATTTTATTGAATATCCTTCTCCTACTAGATCGATGGAACCCAATGCGAAGAAGAGCAAGAATGTCTTGCAATAGAAATCTCCATGAATTCAAGAGCCTGGTCTCTCCCACCCAAAACTCATTGACCAACAAACTAACTCCCTTTACATGCCCTTGCCTCTATTTATAGCAACCTAACCAATTAACTAATTTGAACAGTTTTACTAACAAGGTCTACTATCAACTAGCAAGGCCTAATTAACAGCTAACAGGGGCTTGCCCACTTGATTCCTTGGGCCCCTCCTTATTTTTCCTAATGTAAAATTTCCTAATTGGGGGTTGGGGGCTAACACCTAACAGTCCCATCTGAAATTCATTTCATTTTATGTAACTAATTATTTGATAAATGTGAAGTGATAAGATAAAATACTGCAATTATTCCAGAGAATCCATCAGAAGGTATGCCTTTGATGCCCGCAGATCGTTTACTTCCTTTCTAAGTGAATCATCAGATAAGATTAACCGAGACAGTGCCCCAGTGGATAACCTGCAATATAATTAATAAACACCAAAACAATTATAGAACAGTTTGAACAAATTAATAAGTAAGCCAATAATTAAAATAACCATCTATATACTTAAAAGTATAACAAATTAGTCTAGAATAAAGGGGCAATTATTTCATGTTATAATGGGAAGAGTGAAACTACCATGTATTTCCTTTATCAAATTTCATATCAATAATCAAATTAATATCAAATTTTTGGGCATACATTCATTAGCAAGTAAAAACAATTATTCATGCAGATGCAGGTCCAAGATATTTTTTCACCAATAAGTGATCCTCTAAATCAAAAAAGTTATAAATCTTGAATGATATAATCATAGTAACTGATGAGGCTCACATGCTCAATAACACCCCAAAACAAAAAATCCTACTTAAAGCATATATCAAATACCCGAGATATTTTGCAGCTTCCGAGACAGACCCCTCAACTGCAAAAATCAGATCCAAAAGAGCTTGCATTCCCTGTTAGAAGGACCATAAGCATATGTAGTTACTAGTTAAGGTGCAACTAGGCTTGGAATTTTCAGTAGAGTGATTATTATGAGTGAATAAAGAAGAAATAAATAAAAAGCAAGGGATAAAGAGACACATGCCGCAAACAGCATACCAATGCAAATTTTGGGTTATTAGGTCCAATTTGTGGACCACAATCTGACCCTCTGATGGATGATTTGGGAGGAAGTATCTGAAGAAGCTCTCGAGGTGGTGAATAAGCCTCAAGATCCACTGTTTTCCTGACTAGCTCAAGAAAATAACATACTATCTATCAGCAAAAACATTGCTTACTATAAGTAAAATGACTATTTATCTCAGTATAAAGTAAATCCTGAACATGCAGGGGAAGGGGGAGACCCCTTCCCTTGACACATTACAGTCAATGTTTGGAAAACTGACCAAACTGGCCGGTTCAATTAGTCAGACTGTGAACCAGTATATCTTCAGTTTGATTGTCCCTAAATGCATTATCTAGTTCAAATGGTTCAACCACCAATTTAACTAATCGAACCAATCAAATCATGACCTTGAGCCACAGCCAAACCGATCTCTGGTTCAATTTTTAAAACATTGATTCTAGTATGTAATTCAATACAAGAACCAAGGCGGGGGAAGATTATCCTTTCACTTATTTCAGTTGCAAATTATCAGTAAAGACATATTTACTTCAGACTAGGATAAATCCTTGCATAAACCTAGTGCACGCAAGTGCCAATAAAAGTATTGACATGTCACTAATTACCATAGTTACTCAATAAAAAACTGCGCAAACCTTCACTCTAGTCCTTGACATTGTATGCTCCATTCTGTTTAGTCCCTAACTTCAACTAAAACTTCAAGTTATTTGTGTTAGTGTAAAGAACTGCAATTTCCAAAGTTGGGGACTAAAGTGAGGTTTTGGTAAAAGACAATACTTAGATCATAGATGCAATTCCCCTTAGGTGCTTTTCATGCTATTCTATAATTAAAATTGGAGTTTCACCTCATTAACTCGCACAATAAAGATCAACATTTAAAGTCGGCATAGAATACAGAGGTGAAGCTCCAATTTTGATTGGACAGCTCCACCGAAAGCGTGTGCTTTTGGTAAAACTAAAATAACAAACCAAAGTAAGGATTTACTCATGAATCATGATTAGGGCCAAAAATGAGTCGAGTCGAGGTGAACCAAGCTCAACTCAATAAGAATTGATTTGGCTCGAAACTCGAACTATTTTCATTTTGGTTCGGTTCATTGCCAAACCTACTCATGATAAACTAGTGCACTCAATTTGGGTTCATTTATGCAAGAATTTGTTGTCAATCGGCAGACACATTACGTAAATTGCAATGTGACACAAGAAACAATGAAGCAATGAATCAAACTGGAAACAGCAAGCAAACAATGAAAGAAACACCTTTGAGAGCAATAAGAGAGCGAAGGCGATTCAACGCGGAAGCGCGGTTCTTGTGCTGGGAGCGGTCCTCAGAAGCCTAAGCAGCAGCAACAACAACAACCACCCCATGATGAGAAATGAAGCAAGACGATATTTTGAGAGTGAAAGAGGGCAAAACCTGAGCGATGATGCCGGTGGGTACGTGCTTGAGGCGCACGGCGGACTCACGCTTGTTACGGTGCTGACCACCTGGTCCCGAGGACTTGAACGTGTCCATCTCGCACTGCCGCATCAGCTCCTCGTCCGTCAGGTCCACATAGCATTTTTCTGAACCCTCAACGGCGGTGCTGGTACTGTGCTTGGAGCACCATAAGTGGGTGTGGGTGTGGTTACTTGTTCTTGTTGTTGGAAGAAGTGAGTTTGAATGACTGTTGAGAAAGGGAAAGGGTGGTTGTGAGCGGCGAAATGGATGGTGTGAAAGTGAAATGGCGGTTTTGTTGAGTGTGAGAGTGAGAATGAGACTTGGCTTGAAGAGGGTTTTGTGTGCCATTGTTAGACTCTCTCCTTCTCGGGGCTCAGCGACACTTCATAGTTCCAAGCATGCCCTGTTCTCGGAAGTTGAATGTTTCGGTCGGACGAATGTGGTAATTGAATACGGTTACCCGGGACATGCTATTATCTAGCTCCAAATGGTTTGCTTATTCAACCCCACCTTTGTTTTAGATTTTGATTTAGTTGATTTTGAAAAAATTGATATTGTAAAAATTTGACATTAAGTTTAATTGCACATTTTATCCCATCTTTCACGATTCTGTGAATTTTATCACCTAATTATTTTAATTGCAAATTTTGTCTCACATCTTTTAGAATTTTGCGAATTTTACCATCCAACTATTTGTGGCAATGCAAGTGACCCAACAATGAATCTAGAATAGGTTTTAATATCATTTTAGAATTTGAGTTTAAGCCTAACTTAATCTTAAAAGCTAGCTCATAAGGTGAGAGTTGCCTCTACTTATATACTTTATTTTAGTTATATCATTAATTGATGTGGAACTTGGATTTTTCCCAATACACTATTTCACGCACAGCACTATTTGGGCTTAGTGTGTGGATAATATGGTAGGTGGCCTATTAATAGATCTATGATAGGCTTTGATATCATCTTAAAATTTGGGCTTAGAGCCTAACTCAATCCCACAAAACCGAGTTGTAAAATGAGGACTACCCAAGATTTATAAGGACTATATTGGCCATATCTCTAGTCGATACAGGATCTCAACCCGCTAAGAGCCAACGTCTCAGTGGCTCCATAATATAGTGCTTCACTTAGCCTTTTTGGTTAGTCAACTCCTCCATAGGTAGCCCTTTCTAAGACATTGAGACCTTAGGGGGCCTATAGCGTGGCAATTCAAGTGGCTTAACAATGGATCTAGGATTGGCTCTGATACTATCTTAGAATTTGGGTTTGGAGCTAACTCAATCCCAAAAGCTAGCTAATGAGGTGAAGGTTGTCTCTGACTTATATAATCTATTTTGGCTATATCACTAGTTGATGTAGGATTGAAGTTTTTCCCAATACACCCTTTCACACTAAGCACTATTGGGCTTGGTGCGTGAATAATATAGTAGGTGACTCATTAATAGATCTAGGATAAGCTCTGAAACCATCTTAGAATTTAGGCTTATGGCCTAACTCAACCCTACAAAACAACTTGTAAGGTAAAGACTACCCAAGCTTTATAAGGACTACATTGGTCATATCTTTAGTCAATGTGGGATCTCAACCTACTAAGAGTCGACATCTCGAGGCTCCACACTATGGTGCTTCACTCAACCTTTCTAATTAGCCCCTCCATAGGTAGCCTTTTTTTTTTCAGAGCACAACATACTTCATATGTCACATGAAGACAATTAAAGCAATTATATTTTCTTAGGTAATGACACTTGTATTCTTCCCACAATATTCGAGCTTTATGTTTTATTTATTTCAAGCACTTAACTAGAGAGACAAATAAGTAGTTTTTTATCTATGATAGAAAAATTTGAAAGAAAAAAATCCTGTGCAACTAGTTTTTGACAATAGGGCAAACAACCTTTTAATACCAAGCTTTCCTTTGGTTTCTTATCAGTGATTAATGAGTTGTGACAAGATAGAGTGCAACTACGGTAACTCGCCTTCTAGGCTAAAGGGGACCTTGTGTTGTTACCCTTCTTCTAGGTTTCATAAGGCTATTTGTAGATATTGAACTCGTACTAACAGTATTTTCCTTTCCATCAATGAAAGAGTTGGCAATTGATATCTTTCTTCTTGGTTTCATAAGGTCAGTATTTTTCTTTCCATCTACGAAAGATCTACCCCTAGATACCCTTCTTCTTATTTTCATAAGGCCTTGTGAAGAGCTGCATGAGGACATTCTCTAAGGTGATGGAGGTAGTCTTTTTGAAGGATTCAATATTGTTGAAGGTTAAGCTGAAATAGCAACAAGCGATCTACTTTCTTGTGTTTAGCTTTATTTTTCTCTCCTCTACTACACAATTTTCAAGATTGTGAACCTATTATAGTTTCATTCTCATTGTGTGTGAGCTTTTTTGCCATTTTCTTCTACTTATACAATTTAGTAAGGTTGGTTTGTTTGCAGTTTTGGCCACTCTAAATTCTTCGTACACGGATGGAAAAATTAAAAGAACAAAGTGTCTCTGTTAAGTCTCTTGCACTTGGACTTATCTGGACAAACATTAAAGTTTTGCAATCACCTCCTAAAGAGCTCTGAAGTATATAGGTGAGCTTCAAGTTCTTGTAAGGTATGTGTGCTAATTTGGATGCAAGGGTAGAAATAACACCACCAAGTATTGATAGAGACTTGTTTATGAATTGAGGTTCCTTTAGTCTTTCTACTTCAGCTTTAGTTTTAAGCAAGCCTTACCTACAAGTTAGTTTTGTGGAGTTGAGTTAAGCCTTAAGCCTAAATTCTAAGATGGTATCAAGTCTATCCTAGATCCATTAATAGGCCATCTACCATATTATCCACGCACTAAGCCCAATAGTGCTAGGTGTGAGAGAGTGTATTGGGAAAAACCCAAGTCTCACATTGATTAGAGATAGTGCCAAAATAGTGTATACAAATGAGAGACAACCCTCACCTTATGAGCTAACTTTTAAGGTTGAGTTAGGCTCAAACTTAAATTATAAGAAAAACTTATATATTGCAACGATATATAAGAAGTTTTTATCCAAAGGTTTTTGATTTGTTAAAAAATGTTTTAAAAGTACAAAATACAATTCAATTCCTTTTATATTTTGTGTTTATTTTTTACAAAATAATCATTTCTTCTATAAATGTCCATAAATCTAGCTTACTTTGTTCATAAGCATATGTCATGACTCAAAAATTGAGGTACATAACTAACCAATATTAAGCGCTAAGCGCATATTCTTATACCCAAATTTTTTCTCAGAGACATGTCATGTTTACAAACATAGCAACAAACATAATAATCTATCTATAACTTCTATAGTTGAGGATGTTGCATAGCTTTTTTTCCGCTATTTACAAGTGTGAACACCCAATTTTGTCTGGGTAAATGAAAATAAAATATAAAAGAAAAGGAAAAAAGAAATAAGAGAACTTTTGAAGGAAAAAAGTTTTTTTTTTATGATGAATACCATGGAAAGACAATGTTGTATCTTGAGTTATACTTGTCCGTTTAAGGTGTTTTTTGCATCGTTGAAAAGCTTGTAAAAAAATCTACAACTCATATCTCTACCTCAAAAACCAAAATCAACTTTTATCTTGATGAAAATCAACCCCGAAGTGGGCCATTTAATCATAAAAAAACTCAAGTCCCGCATTCCTTCCCTTTCACTTTCCTTTCACTTAGAAATCCCACATTCGACAATCTACACCCATGCATCTTCTCTTTCTCCTGTATAAAGAGGTGTCTACCAAGTAATGGAAAAGCCAAAAAAGTCCATTAATCATAGGCTTAATGCGAAGTATGGAGCCTATGAAAGTTTAATTTTTTTATTATCTTTTTCTTTCTTGCTTTTTTCTCTCTTGGAGCTTCTACTAGAAGTGCGTGGTGAATTGATTTGTGTTCACTACAAATTGTCATTTGAGGTAAATTTGCCTATCTTATCTTTTTTATATAAATATGTTTTATTACCTTTTTTTATCATTATTATTGTTGTTAAATTTTATTTTTTGTATGTCCTTTTCAAATTAGAAATATTTTATTTTTAATTAATTTTTTTAGAGAAAGGATTAATTGGGTGTGACATCTTTTTAATCTTAAGGTTTTGATGTATAAGTTGTGACAACTTAATAGTCTTTAAACTTCTCTCTAAAATTAAAAATGTTAAATTTAAATTGAATTGCTATAAAAATAAAAAAAATACTATTGTTATTATTGCTTTTTCTCTATATTTTTTATTTTTATTTTAATTAGGAATATTTTATTTTAAAAAAAATATCTTAAATAGATAAAATGATTAATTGAATGTGACATCTTCTTAATCCTGACATGTGAAGGCATAAATTACAACAGCTTGGTGTCTTAAGATTCCTCTATAAAGTAAAATAAAATAAAAAAATAAAATAAAATATTAAACTAAAATTAATTTGCTTCAATAGAATCAACTCAAGTCAATCTATTGAGTCTGATTCTCCATTGCACCAAGAGATACGTAAGAGCAGAAGCTCATTCTTGTTGATCTCAAAAACAATAAAATTAAGATAAAATAAAAGTCTTTTTAATAATAAAAAAAATTGCAATTATTTTTAGGGTGAGATAAATATTTTAAAAGTCATTAATAATTTGCTTAATCAATTAGTGTAACTATCTATATGATGGACATTGTAGGATGTTAATAACATCCTACGGTTAATTGACTCCCAAACTCAAAATCTAATTTCGTAGACTATTTTCTTTTTAGGTTTTTTCAATGTTTTTCCTTAATAAATATTGGTGGCAACTTCTTATTTTTAAAACTCTTTTTTGCCGTTCCGTCGCAACCCCGGTTGTGACAACAAGTTTTATTATTTTTTTATTTTAAGTTGGGCTAACTACAGGGAAATGCTGTATACAATTTTTTGCAAGAAAATAGTGCTTTAGGTAGGATCCTTGTCGACCCATCATAAGTAATATAGGCAGGACCCATCATAAAGGACTGTCCTCTGTTTTGTGTATTTTGTGTTTGCTGGAAATTAGATATGTGAGATGCTTTTCATCATTGACCTAATTTTGGCATTGTGTGAAGTGTTTAATAAATTTGTAATATGATATTTTTGTTTTATTTTTGTTTCATGCAATGCTATTTTTTTTACCATGTAAACTCACTCTTACTGAGTTTTTATTTTTGCTAATCACATGAGGTTTTTGTAATCACTATCTTTCTAATTCACCTATCTGTCACATACATTATTAATCTACAGCTAGTTGATCAAAAGAGACTTAGCTGTACATGCTAACTTGTACTACAATCGTTAGGATATTTATACTTACAGATTTGGCGTTGGAAGCAATGCAATGTCACTATAATTGATGTGTTTCTGAATTTTAAGGTTGGAGCCAAAGATTATATTTGTTTTGTGGTGTTAGAACTACACTATGGATGTCTATAAATTGATAGTTTGTTGATTCCTGAGTCACACATTCATACATTTCCCAACATCGCTCAGTTCCCTCTTCTCTCTGTTGTTTTTTTTTTTCAAAAAAATAAAAAATAGTGGCTCTCCTTTAACTAGATCCAGGCTTTCTTTTTCGTGGAAAGGATATTTTCATTTTTTTTTTACTATTTTCATTATATGTTCTTTCATTGTTTTGTAGACTAATACTTCTGTGTTATTAATTAATCTTTTATTTTTTTTTATAAAATTAAAGAGTTAAAGTCCACCTTGAATCTTCCATATTTTCTGGTATGTTCTCTCTTTTTGTTGAATCTCTCTTATACACTAAATGGTACACGTTATTTTCTTTATTTTCAATTCTTCTCGAATAATACGGCGTGTGGTACATTAACCATTAATATTTTTTGATTTTGTATTTTGCAAAATCAATTTAGTTTCAGAAGTGAGTGTTTAGACTCTCTCACTGCATATGAAACTCATTGGGTAGTAATGGACTTCCTGAAGTTTTACAATGGTTTCAGAAAATGTTTTACAGTGGTATCAACATAATTCATATAAAAAATATTGCATTACATTTCATGTGGTCTGAAATTTTATTTTATTTACATATTTTAAAAATTATCATTAAAATTGTTGTATAAGGTCTTGACAAGACATAAGTAGGTTATGTTAATAGCCTATTAAATCCAGAATTTAAACACGTGCAATGTTTCGAAAGAGTTTCAACTAGTGTACGTCACGTTATTATTTTTGGTGTAAAAATGCACATCACATTATAGTAATATGTATTCAAGCCAGTTGGTAAAAATTAAATAATTTAACAAAATCATAAAACTATTTTTAGAGTTGATGTGATATTTTGAAATAAGTTTACTGTCATGTAGTTTTTAATTGATAGTGTTTATAGTGATTTCAATAACCTAAATATTTAGATAAATAGATTAACTTTTTGTAGTTTTTTATTTTATTTTTTTTATTTTTATTCAAAATTATGTAAGACATGAATTATTATATATCTTCCGAAATTAATAATTATTTTAAAGTTCATTTTTAATACTTTATTGTTCGTATGATAAATTAATTATTTTTTAAGTATTAATATTTAACAATATATATATATATATATATATATATTTATTTATATTTATTTATATACGTATAGATTCTTATTTATTTTCTAAATGTCTAGATAGATTGATGTCTTTTCATTCGATTACTTATAACAAATTTAAAAGATTTGTTTTTATTTATAATTTTTGTTTTGTTCCACTTTATATTGTATGGTGAAAAGTTCTTCCAAGGCCAAACCAAAAAGATGTAAGGATTATTTAAAAAGGTGTTATTTTTCTTTATTTTTACTCAATTGTAAATGTAATAACAGTTAACCTAAATATTTTCTCCTCTGATTGTAGTTTTTATTCCATTTAGCACTACTCTAAACCCCCTTTTTAGACTTTTCTTTAAAGAATATTATCACTTCTCATATTTAATAATTATATGCTTTTCTTTTTATTGTTCGTGATTTCATATTATTTTTTTTAATAAAATTAACTAGATTAATGTCAAGCATAGTTTTGACTTTTTAATTTTTTCAAAATTACCTCATATTTAATTGGTGGTTCACGTTTTTTTTTTTTTCATATCGATCTCATACTTTGACCTTGCTAAACGAGAATACCTTGATGTTTGAAAGAGAACTTAACCATATTCTTTTCATACAGCAATACTTTGTGAATTGCTCTCAAAATGAAAGATGATTGATAATCTTTAAATTAGAAGAAATGCTACTAATCACGACTTAGGGTTTATTTGACATAACATATTTATAATTTATTTAGACTTATTTTATGACAAAAACACTTAGTTTAAAGGGAATATTGAATCTATATTCTTCTTTTCATAGATCTATTATTTTTTGAAAAAAAAAATATGTAAGTAACTATGAACTATTATTCAAATGAATTTTAATTTACCAATAGAAATTAAATCTAGTAGAAGGATTTAGTCTTCTATAAAGAGACAAATCATAGTTCATATTCTCATTAAGACATGTATTCACATTTTTAAATTAAAAATTCTTGAATAATGTACTATTGGGTCTTGAGATTTGGAATAGAAAAGAAGAAAATTTTAAAATTTATTTATTTAAAAACTCTTCTTTTTAATGCTTTCCTCATTTGAAAAAAAACTATTTTTATTTTTAAGAACTTTTATAGAATTGTATTTGTTTTAACTTATCTGTTTTAAAAGAAAGAAAACTAAAAAAAAAAGAAAAAAAGCTAAACCATATGATATGGAAATTTTTTAAAACTTGATATAACCTTTTTAAAAGTCTAATTTAACTAAGGTTTAATTAACTTTCTAGTCCCTATAGTTACGCAAATTTTTTTTTTTGTCCCTATAGTTAGAAATAATCCGTTTTAGTCTTTATACATGTACTTTCGATATCGGTTTGGTCCCTCAAATATATCTTAACTCCGTAAAATAAAATCATCACAAAATGAAAATTGATGGTGTAAAACCGTCACAAATTGACATTTCTGGTTTTTTTATTCAATTTGTGAGGGTTTAAAATGACAGAGACTAGACCGATATCGAAAATGCATGTATAGAAATTAAAACGAATTATTTCTAACTATAGAGACCAAAAGAAAAAAATTGCACAGACAGAAAAAGTAATTAAACCTTTAACTAAAAAGCAATTTAGAAACTAATGTGATGGTATCTTGATGTTTGAGTCTACCAGGCATGTATTTACATGAGTAGATCTCTCCGTCTCTAAAAAATCTCCACCCTTTCCCCGCATAACTGAAACTCTTCGACCAAAAAAAGAGCTCACTTTTATATTAAAATCTTTTAAATAAGTTAAAAAGTATTTCTAAATAAATTAATGATATAAACTTATTTGAAGGTGAATTTAAATCATTAAATAGAACCAATAAATTTATAATATTAAAATATTAAAGTAAAATCTTAAATTATAATTATAATTATAATTTAATTGTATATGTAATAATTTTTATTCCTCTATCTGAATTATACGTCGTTTTGGTCCTATAAATATTAAGTCAATTAAGTCTCCCTGTTTCTGAAATTGAGCAAATTTGATTCTTCTTTGATATTCTTTTACCTAACATTCTCAAATTATCATTTTTTATTTAAAATATTTACCAATCAAATTGATTAAAACACTTGTAAATGATAATATTGTAATAATTTTCATAATGAAATTTATTTTGATTTTTTTATATTATTCTCCTCAAAATCTGTTTCTTCTTTTTGAGAAAATATTTCTTACTAGTATTTTAGTTTGTGTTATGTACAAGATAAATATTTATAATAAATAAATAATTTTGAATATATAAATTATATTATAATTAAAATTTATGATAAATAAATATTTTTAAATATATAAATTATATTTTAGATTTATGATAAAAAATTTGTATTATGATACAAGGTTAGTTTTAATTATTGATAAATTTTTAAAAAAATATTAAAATTTAATTTAAAAATAAAGATGAAAATGATAAATTAAAAAAGATAAAAGATTAAAAATTTTTCTAAAAATGTCTTTATTGAAAAATAATAATTTAAAACTGTTCTCTTTAAAGAATAATTTCTATAAACATTCTTGTTTAAAATAACTATTCTAATTTACATATACAAATAATTTTATGTTTAAATTCACTCTCAAGTTTTAATAAAAAAAATAGCAGGATTGGAGAGCCAATTCAAGACCAAATCGAATATTTATTTATTTTATTCATTTAGTTTGGGCTTAAATATACTTTTGGTCTTTTATTTTTTTATTAAAATTTGTTTTGATTATTTATTTTTTAAAAGATTCATTTTAGTTTTTTAACTCTCAAATTTGAGTCAATATTATCCTTTTATTAACAGTAATTTGTTTGCAATTTTGAGACATAATTTTAAATCTTTTGATCGATTCAAGACCTGAAACTTGTCTCATTAGATTCATGTGAAACCCAACTGATGTTCAAACAAAAAATGACCATAAACATGATGAAAAATACGTAAATAGTTAGTCCTACAAGCAATTGAAAAACTAAAAAAAATCTAATATCATATTCTTTTTTAGTTGCTTGTGAGGTTCACTTTTCACGCATATTTCACTACGTTTATGACTTTTTTTGCTTCGAACATTAATTAAGTTTCATAATTTTTATATAAGTAAATATAATGGAACAAGTTTTAAGTTTTAAATCAATAAAAAAATAGCTCAAAATCGTGTCTTAAGATAAAAAATGATCACTATTAATAAAAGAATAACATTTACTCAAATTTAAAAATTAAAAAACTAAAACAAATTTTTAAAAAAATAAATAATTGAAATAAATTTTAATAAAAAAATATTAAGTTTTACATTTGTGTCAAGTTGTGCATTCTTCACTTCAGCCACCTTCCAAACTTTCGACATCTTCTCACTGCCGTTTCTCTCCGCCGCTGCCACCACACCTCCGACAGCCCCAACAGGTTCTCTCTCTCTCAAATTATAAAAGCCAACAATCCCTTATTATATATAAACAATTAAAAATCTAACGTGCTAATTGCTAAACGCTGCTGGGATGAAATTTCTCTTCTTATTTTCTTTATTTTTAGATGACACTGAAAAACCTTGATTTTGCAGAGTGATGGAAGAAAAAGAGAAATTGGGTCATTACAAAGTTGGGTCTTTGCCAACTCTATTTTACGTTCCTGACTTCATCACAGACGGTGACCAAAGCCTTCTTCTCAACAACGTAGTACTCAGTCTCATTCTGCTTCTCACTGTTATATCTAATGTTTCATAAGCATGTATTTTTTTATTTTTTTTAAATAAGGGTTTTCTGCTTGTTGTTAGATTTATGGAGCCCCTGCATCAAAGTGGAAGTCGTTGAAGAATAGAAGGCTACAGAATTGGGGTACGATTCGTGACTTTATAATCTCCTTTTTCTTTTTGCCCTTGTTTGTGTAGAATATGCAGATATAGAGGTAAGTGGTTCTTTGGAATCTGGACAATAATTGAATAGTCAAAATTTTGGAAGCTTGGAGTTGAGAGAGAAGTGAGGCATGTAAAAAAATGAAATGGGGAACTGAACTTGCCTTATAACTTATAAGTATTATAATTCCCAGTACATTCTTCTTTGGTTTTTTGGGGGAGTACACTTGATTTATGATAGAATATTATGATATTGTTTGATCTATGTAGTCGACTCCACCTGGTAAGAAAAGGCTTGGTTGTTGTTGTTGTTGTTGTTGTTGTTGTTGTTATTGTCATGTATTATGAATGGACACTCCTAAATCGTTGTGGTACTTGTGCCAGGTATGTATTTGGTACCAGTATTTATTGGTTATACACAGTTACATATCCATCACTCACCTATCTGTCAAGTACAAATCAGTCCATGCATAACAGATAACACCAATTTGGTTTGTTACTAAATAAAACAAATTGCTACTTTACTTCATTCAAAACTTATGCCTTTTTTAAATATTTTTGCTTACTTGAGTTAGAATATTATGAAAATTGCATTTATATTTTGATTTTAATACTTTATTGTTTATGTTTTTATATTTCTATATGATATATCCTCCCATGCCCATACTTCAGTTTTAGAAAATTTGTCGTACCCCCATACAAATACTTGTATTGTACCAATACTGGAGCTAGTAACTGTTCCACTCAACACAGTCCTTAAATATTTTGAACACGCCCATGTCAAGAATATTTATTTTTTCCCCCTCATACAACTGATCAAATTATTGAGATTTATCAAAAGTGAAGTGAAAAATTCCTTCTTATTGATGTCAATTTGTTTTTCTGGTCATTGTTGACTGCAGGTGGTGTTGTCCATGAGAAGGGCCTTCTACCTCAAGTTTGTAAGTGAGGAAATCTACACTTCTTTTATAATCTAAATATGCTATCTGTATGAATACGCATGATGTTGAGAAACCTCTATGCTTTAGGAGCTATCCTTGGCCCCTTTTGATAGTTTCAAACAGTGACCACTGAGCTGTAATGTTATGCCAGTCTTTTAGTTACTTTTGCTTTACCCTTTTTATGTACCTGCTGCAAGATGATAAGAATTTGCACACCAGAAATAGTAGGGTAGTTCCAGTAGATTTTGTTTATTCACTTTCTGTTGTTCAGGCTCTCAGTTGTTAGATGCCTGTGTCATCATCTTACTTCAGTATATGGACTGTTTGTTGTTGTCTTTGTATATGTTTTTGGGTCTGTTTCTGTTGCTTTTCTCCTTTGGTTGGTAAAATGTTGTGACTTGAATATGAATTGAAGATGATTAAAACATTGTTATCATTGATCTGCACTTGGTTATTTTTGAAATTGACCTAACCATGAAAGAGGGGAATATATAATAATAATGTGTTAATAAGGTTGGTCTCCTGCTAGTAATTTATGTTTTTGTTTTGTTTTTTAATATGCTGCTAACATAGCGATTTTATCTCTCTCTATAGTGCCTCCATGGTTAACAAATCTCACACAAAAAATATATGAAGAATCTGGACTATTCCCATCAGCAATGAATCATGTTCTTATCAATGAATACCTACCTAATCAAGGCATAATGGTTTGTCCTGAACCTCAACCCTGCTTCTGGCCATTCATTTGCACTTCCTTTAGGCAATGAAATGTAGATTGTGTAATATTTCATCGTTGATTGTTTAGTATTAATCTTTGATGTGTATATGATGATCAGTTGATCACAAGTGAGCTCTACAATGCATTTTTGTGTATGTTACTTTTTTCAATGAATTTTTTTAATCTACAGCCACACCAGGATGGACCTGCCTATTTTCCAGTAGTAGCTATTCTTTCACTTGGATCTCCTGTTGTCATGGACTTCACTCCCCATGCCAGATTCAAACTGGATTCCCAAGATGATATTGACAAAGATAAGTGGCTTGATGATCACCACCCATTCTCAGTTTTACTGATGCCTCGCAGTTTACTGATATTCAAGGACAAGGCATACTCAGGTTATTGTCAACTGCTATAGTAAACCCTTGTATAAGGCTATATTTAGAATAAATTTATGAACCTTAACCTCTTTTCTTCTTACTAAAATTTAGTCACATTCTGTATGTGATTACAGATTACTTGCATGGTATAAAAGATTGCGCGGTACATTGCTATGATGGGGTAAGGCTACAGATTACTAAAATTGTTTCTGCCCAGAATAATTCATTGCACACCTGTGTTTCTCATGCTTCAAAATCCGTCCTTTTTAGGTTGTAAATGAGACCGAAGCTTTCAAACACAAGGAATCAGATGGAGACTTGTTTAGCTCAGAGGATGCATTGGAAACAATACGAAAAGAAGAGTATAAGAATATATCAAGAACATCCAATAGAATTTCATTGACTTGCCGATTGGTACCAAAAGTTCACAAAAATTTGTTTAGGTTTTGAAATTATATATTTCATTCCATCCCACCCCATCTAAAGTTGAACTGTGACCTCTTTTCTGTTTTTTCTCCTCCTCCTTTGGGGCTGTCTAATGAGATGGAATGGAATAGTTGTTATTTTATTGTTTGTAGATTTTTGTTTGATGGAATAGACAAAAAAAAAAACTAGTTCCACCCCATTTCCCAAAATTAGAGGGAAAGAAAAGGGATGGGGAGGGAGCATTGGATGGAATGAAAAGATTCCATTCTATTCTATCTTATTTCAAATAATCCAAACAATAGACACTGACATCATTACATTCCATTTTACTCAATTCCTCACCTTTTCAACAATCCAAAAATAGCCTTGGGGCATGTTTGGTTTAATTTATTTTGGAGAAATAATTACTTATTTCTTTTAACTTTCTAAAAGAGCTTAGAAATAATTTACTTATTTAACTTTCTGAAAGAGCTTTCGAAAAATAAGCTATTATTTCTCCATAACTAAGTTAGACCAAACATTAGACTTCACTCGGCGTAATAGTGATTTGTGAGGATTTGATTTATGTATAGTGCATTTATTTAGAGAGTAACGTGGAATTGGATAACCCCATATCATAACAGTAATTTTTTAAAAAAATATATCAATAGCTTGGTTTATATAAATATAAGATTGTCATCTTCTTCGCCTTATTTCTTTTGTCTCAAATGGGAAAATAGATTATTATTTAATTTATAGCATATTTAACATAAATCTTTAAATTTAATAATCTAATTCTAATTTTAAAATTAATTTAGGAAGTATCAAACAAGACCTAAATGATAATTTATTTGTAACACAATTGAGATTAAACTTATTTTGTATATATTTTTCTACGATGGGATCTATACACACCACAAGTTTGTCTTATTACCATCTGTGATAGGGTGGTGAGTGTTGACTTATTTCCTGACATTGATAATCTTGATTTTGATCGGTGTCTGATCAAGCCACTGGATTTATTTTATTTTTTGTTTTGAGTGAACTTTACCTATTTGTTTGACCCGCTAACGAAGATTGCTTTCTTGAAAGATAATCTTGATTCGAAAGGTCCCTCATACTTTAATACATTCACTAGCTTGATTCAATGACTTAATAGGGTGTTTGGAAGAACTTTCATAAACCTTATTCAGACTTATGAAAATGACTCGTGTTTCTTATAAATTCTTTTTACCTTATTTTAGTAAGTTTTATGATAAAATTTGTGACATAAGTTCTTATGTGATAACAAAAAATCAGAGTTAGCAAAATTGGTCCAGCTTGGTGAGTCAGCGAGATAGTCCATTGGGCCACACTAAGCTTTTAGATCTGAGGCCCAAAAAGAATCGGATCAATTTGGTCCAACCCAATGGGCCAACCAGTCTGGGTCCATAAATCACAAGTCCAAAAAGGGTCGCAAATATTTGGCCAGGTATTATTTTTTTTTTCTTTTAAAATTTATATAAATTTTAACAAATAAAAAAACTTGGGCCAATTTGGCCTGACCAGATGGGCAGATGGGCTAGGCCGGGCCAATAAATGTGTAACCCATAAAAAATTTAGTCCAAGATGAGCCACTTCACACGTCTTGGCTAGCAGAGCCGGGTCAGATCAAATCAATCCATTTAACAACTCTACAAAAAGACTTATTAAATAAATGAGATTTTGCAATGCCAAAATGTGAGATTCAATTCAAACTCTTTTCATTGCATTAACCAAATCACCGGACAAATAACACTTATGATTTCAAGATTCAACCTATCTGGCAACACTACATTTTGCATTGAACTCCATGAATTCTATTTAGCAGCGGTATGTAGCTGTCTTCATTATACTCTCCTCCATTTGCTTCATACATTTTTGTGATTCTTTTGCATGCTCAACAACGCCATACTCTCCTTTCTTAGATAGTAATTTCAACTTGGGTTGTTAATCCTTTTGTGTAGTCATTTTACTGCATGTTGGATATGTCATAGAGCTTTGAGAATTAATGGTTGCTATTGGTGACTTCGACTGTGGTCTGGCCAAGTGTTTTTCTTTTTCAAAAGACTTGATTATCTCCCTCTGATATGTCAAGACAGCATTAAAGAATCCAAATTGCACAAATTAAATAATCAAATTACTGTACAAGATATATATTCTGAAATATGAAAATTACCACGTTAGTCGTCTGAAAAATGAATTAATCTCATAAATCACTAAATACACACGTCCACACTGAGGAATTCATATTTGAAGGACTTACGCAATAATTTTCATTTTTCATGAATTATTATAACTCATGCTATATTGTTCGGGAACTGAACATCACAAGTCATATTCTTAATTATGCTCCTTCTTGGTCTAATGTGTTGCCAAAAGTAAAAGCATAGCCATAAAAGTGCATTCCTTTTGACAAAGGCAAAATAGAAGATAAGAGAAAGAATTGTCATGAACCATATGTACCTTCACATAGTGGTTGATCGGAGGGAAGGCGAGAAGAAGAAATTTTATAAACTTTTTTTATTTGATTTTGTTATGAAAATCAACATAAACTATAAATTATAATTTAGAAGCACGAAAGATGGAGAATAGAGAGAACAATAGAATAGAGAGAATGAAAAAATTTCTTGTAATATTTCCAGTAATGAAATAGCTTATTTATAGGTATAACTGTAACTGAACGGTTATAAATGGTTTAATAGTATTAAGGTAAAATATAAACAGTCATAATTTATAATGAATATGGACAACCACTATTAAATATTCATAACACTCCCCCTTGGATGTCTATTATTTGAGAATGTGTCTCATTAAAACCTTATTAGGAAAAATTTTGAGGGACAAAAACCTAGTAAAGGAAAAAGAGTACATCAGTCTTTAATACATTGTCATATACTGCCTCATTAAAAACCTTGTCAGGAAAATCCAGTGGGACAAAACCATGGCGAAAGAAAAAGTGCAAAATCTATGTATTTCTCCCTCTCATGTAAATAACCATCTTTAAGATGATGAAGGCCAATCTTTTGTACTAGTTACTCAAAATTTTACTTGCTTATTTTGGTTTGTTTCACAAATCTCCAAGAAATTGTTGTACCACTGCATGCAAACAAATATCATATTTGTGATATATTAGGACATGTATAATTAGCAAGATACATTAGTGCTCCGATAACACTAATATATGGTACTTCAGGACCAAGTAATTCTCCATCATTTTCTCAAGGTCTAAAAGCATCTTTGTTCACATTTAAAGTCCTTACAACCATAAGAGTACACAATAGATGTGATATGTCTATATAGAACCTTTTAAGTACTCTTGCTATATAAGATTCTTAACACACAAGAATTCCATTCTTTAAATATTCAATTTGCAACCCTAGGCAAAACTTTATCTTTTATAAGTCATTCATATCAATTTTTTCTTTAAGTAATCCATAGTTTTTGGAAGCTTTTCAAGAGTTTCGATAATAATTATGTCATCCACACAAATATCAATTATGACAAATTCATTTCCAGATCTTTTCATAAAAATACACGAAAAAATAGGATCCTTTTTATATCATTCTTTTATCAAATACTCACTGAGATGATCATACC
The DNA here is from genome assembly GCA_004329165.1 of Spatholobus suberectus. Taxonomy (NCBI): domain Eukaryota; kingdom Viridiplantae; phylum Streptophyta; class Magnoliopsida; order Fabales; family Fabaceae; genus Spatholobus; species Spatholobus suberectus. The sequence continues at coordinate 11,222,123 of QUWT01000781.1, read as the reverse complement.
ACATATGTTCATATTGTTTTAATCCATAAAGAGACTTATTCATTTTCATTGAGTAATCTTCTCAAGAACTTGCACTGTTGGGCAAATTAAATCCTCCTGGGAGTTTTATATAAATGTCATTATCAAGACAATCATACATATATAAGCTTAACAACATCCATCAGATGTAAATTGATCCTTTCATGCGCATCCAAACTGATTAAGGATTGAAAAATATTTACATCCACTACAAGTGAATATGTCTCTTCAAAATCAATGTTTGCAAAAATCTTTGAACAACAACTCATGTTTTATATCTCATAATTTCACTACAAAAACTCATTTGTATCCAATTAGTTTTACATCTTCATGTGTATAAACCACAAGTCCAAAAATATAACTAGTTTTACATCTTCAGGTGTATAAACTACGAGTCTAAAAACCTAACTAGTTTTACATCTTCAAGTGTACAAGCTTCAGGTCCAAAAGTCTAATTGGTTTTACATTTTTCGAAAGGACTATAGGTCTAACAACCTTTCGCTTGGCAAGCGAGTCTAATTCTGCCTTAATTGAATCTTTTTATATTGGCCAATCATTCTTTGTCTAAAATCCTTGATAGACTTTGGATCTTGATCCTCATTATCATTAATTACATTTAGCGCTACAATATTAGCAAACACATTGTCAACGTTAACTTTATTTTAGTTTTATTGTATTCCATTCATGACATACTTTGAGATCTTTTTATTTTCACTAATTTTAAGTACCCAAGTTCTTCTGGAACTAAAATATTATATATCCTCAATTTGGGCATTTTGCCTTTTAGCTACTCTTTTTATTTGAGGGCTTTTATCTTTAGAACCAACGAGTCTATAATGCTTCATGTGTGTTTGAGACTCGTTTTACAATATTAGATTGTCCATAAGGACATCAATTTTTATTAGAGCATTGCTAGTTGGTGAATGAATTATCATTTGAACTTCTGGTTTGCATTATTTTGTTCGAGGATCAAGATGATAATTTATTCTAACTAATCTCGTTTTCTAACTGCTTATTCCCCCCCCCCCCCCCCCCTTAATGTTGGTAAAAATTATTCAAATGACAATCGATAGACCGAGCCATAAATAAATCTTTTGTTGATATTCAATATATTTTATTATAGATGAAGATTCATACCCAACATATATTCCCAACCTTCTTGGAAGACTGATCTTAGTGCGTTATGGTGCAACAATTGAAAAACATACAACACATCTATAAACTTAAATGGGAAATATTAGGTTGCTTACCAAAAATCAATTGCAAAGGAGAAGACTTATGATAACTTGTTGGCATGATGCGAATTAATACCATAATATGTAAGATTGCATGTTCCCAAATATAAATTGGAAGTTTTAATCTCTTGATTAATGGTCTTGCAATCAATTTTAAACGCTTATGATTTTGCAAGTCTATTTTGTATATATGAACATATGCTACAGGATGTTCAATATTGATTCCAATAGGCATATTAAAAGCCTTATATATAAATTCACCAACAATATCAATACATATTTTCTTAACTAGATAATATAAAATAATGACTTCTAAGTCAGATTAATTGAATAAGTAATCTCGTAAACGCCTGGTTGCGAATTGACAACAAACAAACATGTGACCATTTAACTAAAGCATCAATTAAAACCATAAAATATCTAAATGGTCCACATGGTGGGTATATTGATTCACAAATATCACTCTGTATATGTTCTAAAAATGTGATAGATTCATTCTCTATTTCTATTAGTAATGATCAAATTATCAATTTCCCTTAAGAATAAATAGTTCATAAGAATTTATTGGATTGAAGAATCTTCTGGCTCTTCAATGAGTGTCTACATGAATTTTCAATTAATCTTCGCATCATAATAGACCCGGGATGGCCCAGCTGGTCATGCCAAACAATAAACGTATTTTGATTCATAAACTTCTGGTTTACAACATCATGTGTTTCAATTTGTACTAATATACATATAGTACAAACCAAATGAAATATGTGTAATTTTTCTTACACATTTCTTGGTCTAAGTCTCATGATATAAAAACATCTCTCACATTTGAAACTTAATAAGTTTCTATAAAACTTAAAAGAATATAATACAATAACAATGTATAACTGTGTTCTTTAAAAAATTTTTAAAAAAAAGTATATTAGCTCTTTTAGAGCCTTCAATTATATTTTTAGTACCAAAATAGTACTAACATTAACTTATTGCATTACTAAATAGGATAAATAAATTATTGGATATTGGTTACAAAACATTAGAATGATTATATTAAAAATGAATTGAATTGTAATTAATTTGAAATTAAAAACATTGACCATTTAATAGCTAATTATAATTTCAAATCAATTTGAAACATTCAAATCATAAGAGTAAGTGCTAATTATATCTAATAAAAATTGTATCGTTCGCAATAATGATTGAAATGCATATATTAAAAATTAATTATTCAAACAATTAATGCATATACTACCCCATTTACTTCTGGAAATGGAACAATGTAAGTTAGCAGATCTTATGATTTTTCTTTTTGCCAAAAGTTTAATATTTTGTTCTTATACATAGAGACAAGAAATCAACTCAAAATATTTCTTAAATCTTTTTTTTTCCAATATTGCTACTACAGGAGCACATGAAAAGTGGATAATGTTTTACTGACATATCTTCATCAAATTTTTTCTTTTTATACAATTTCAATTAAGAAGTAATTTTGAATATTTCAAAATTATACTTAATTACATATTTAAAATCTTGTAAATATAAATGTATCAAATCATAATAAGCTTTTAGGAGAATCACATTTTTTTGGTAACAATATATCATATATAACATTTAATGTATAATAATAATTTACAATAGTAATCATTTAAAATATAATTAATTGTAAACATTCAACATATAAGTATTACCAAGAACAATACATTGTATAATCACATTTTTTGATGGTCATATCTTTCTTTGAAATTATTTCAAAGAATAAATGTGTCTTTAACAATAAGAAACATTTAAAGAATGCAAACATTAAATATTTAAAAATTAATAAAATGATAAATGATAAATTAAAAATACAACAATAAACAATGACATGATGTAATAATTATAATATATTATCATAACAATACATTGTGACTCTTTAAATTATAACAATAAATCAACGCACTATTCTATTAGGAGTTATAACAACAAATTGTAACATAACAATAAATTAAGTAATTAATAACATATAAAACAATAATAAATTGTAACATAACAAAAAAAAATATTACAATTTTATGGAAACATCCTACTACATTATTAATTTCTTATAAGTATTGTTATCAAATTATTTCTTAAGCAGTTTGTAAATTATTATTGAGTATGTATAAGGATTCTTTTAAATATAAGAAACACGCTTCGATTTCCACAACATCGTACATTTTAAGATCAATTTCATTTTTTTTCAAATAAATAATACCACTGCAACATCGGTAATAGCATAACTTTAATGAAATTAATGTTTGAAAGTGTGGTATTATAATATATATGGCTGAGTAGCTCAATATAATACTCAACAAGTAAAACTCATAACATAATAAATGTAATACTGATAATAATTAAATAATAACATGTATAATAATCATTATAAAATATTTATATAACAATTAAAGGTCAAAAGACCTCATGTTCAAATTCATATTTTGATCACGTAAATATTATTTAGCAATATAATCTAGACAAAAATATAAAATCAATTACATGTTCAAGTTTAATATACATTTGTCTACTGTGATCCATTCAAGTAATTATTAATGGAGAAACTTTTCAAATAAGTGAGAATAAATTATAACATAATAATAATGATAAATATAATAATTGAGCAAACACATGGTGTTTTAAACAATACCAAAAGATCAAATATAATATATTTTCATCTCTTTTTTTTGTGACTTTACTCATATTTTTCTTTTTGTACTTTTCGCACTATTTTTCCACGTCTGGGGAAAAAAAAATTCTTTCTTTTTTCACTTTTTGCATTATTTTTCTACTTTTGGTGAGAAAGATTTTTTCTTTCCTTTTCACTTTTTACATTATTTTCTCACTTTTAGTGAAAAAATGATATTCTTAAAATTTCTTTCCTTGATAGTGTTTTCAAGAATTATTGCAAAATTATTCATAGTTTTTTTTTCTTTGATAGTCTTCAAGACTCATTGCGTCAATCTAAATGAATTTCATATTTTCGTAAACAAAACAATGATACAAATATTCTACCAAACACAGTATGAAGAATATGATTAAAGAAAGAGAAGCTGACCTTAAAATATGATTTCAAAAATATGACTTTCTCCAATAAAATTCTTTATACGACTCTTTCTTGTAGGTTGCAATGCCAGTAGTGAGTATGACCAATAAAGGAAAGACGATCGTGCTGATAATGTGACACCCTTTACCCTAACGCTAATTATTAAATAAATATTATGAAAGTATAATATACTTTTATTTGCAAAATAAAAAGATAATTTAGAATCTTTCTCTTCACACAATAAAGGACATCATATACACAACTCACGTATATTAAAACTCCATAAGATATTTTACTAATTAACCAAAAGGTGGTGGCCCACAGTTGGCCATACAAGTCTTTAGAAAATAAACCAATTTAAGAAGTAAAAGTTTAAAGTTCAAAAGCTAAAATAATAAACAATTAAGACCCCGGTATCACATTACTATCAAAGCTGACAAAACCCAAAAGATGCTGTAAAATAAACTACAATGAGGCCAATGCCCCTACTCTAAGACTCCTCCTCAAGGTCCTGCTGGACGTCACCTGTGTATCATAGACAAAAAACACCAAAAAACAAGGGAGTGAGATACATCTCACTTCATACTCAAAGTATGACTATGGAAACAGGTAGAATACACATCACATACATAATCAAATAACATCAATTTGTAAGAATCAAAATGCACAAACATATGTAATGCAATACCTAGCTTCTACTTCTCATGCACATGTAGTATCAACTTAAACTTGTCGAAAAGTAGACTAGGAATAAATGCACGGCCATAAGAAGTGTCATTAGTACCGATGCCTTCGGCTCTCGCACTTTCAACTAGTATGATATCTCCTGGCGACTAGTCAGGGTTACCCAGTTTTGCCAGTACACCCCGGCTCCATGGGATTAACATGGACCATTGGAGTTTTTCCAACCAGATAACCCACAAAGCTAGGGTTATACAACCCATTACGGCCTCCACCAGCCAGATTCCTACATACTTTCCTCATCACATAACTCAAATGTTATGATGCATGGTCACATACAATGCTTACAACTTTTCATAGGCTTTTATCATGAAACATTAGCATAATTTCATATCACACTTAGTTTTCTCAAGGTAAATAACAGTCACACAATATAAACTCAACAAGACATAAAAAGAAACAACAATGAGTTAAAAACTACAAAAAAAATGGAGTTCATAGGCACAAGAACGAAATAACCAAGGTCGTATCCGTTCGTCGTGCCAACAGCGAATTCGCCAGGCGAGCTTTATATCCCGTTCGGCGGGTCTACGTCAGGACCTAACACGCCCAACGAATTGTGCATCCTGCCCGGCGCCAATGTGGAGTCTAGTTTTCAAAGAAAGGTCGCCCAGCAACTATCTAACCCCGCTAAGCGGATCCGAGATACAAATTTTAAAAAGGCAATCCGGGATAATCCATATAATTAAACATAAAATTTTCATAAAGTATATCAATAATTTGGGAAAATTCACATTCCCCTTTGCATAGACATAATAATATAATTCACAAACAATTAGGGTCTAGGGCCAACCCCTTTACCCATGACCAAAGCCATACCCATGAGCAAGATAACTCGCTCCCCTCTTACCTTGAAAGAGGCGATCTTTGGCAAGAGGATGCGAATAATGTAGCAATGTCTTTCTAAGGTTCCTTACTTCTTGACTGCAAAGGCTTTAACGACACAGTATCTTCAAAGAGGCACAAGAGAGAGAATGAGGAAAAGGATTAGGTTTTCAAGAAACCTAAGGAATACTTAAAGCTAACTTTGGGCTTATAAAACTAAGCCCAACACAAGAGTTTTAAAAATTTTAAAAACATTCTAATTATAAAACTCTATTTTAAAAGCCCAATATTTCTTTTTCCCAAAATATCATTTTATTAAAAACAAGACAAACAAATAATAATAATAATAATAATAATAATAATAATAATTATAACGTGTTATGAAAATCAACATAAACTATAAACTATAAACTATAATTTAAAAGCACAAGAGATGGAGAATAGAGAGAACAATAAAATAGAGAGAATGAAGAATTTTCTTGTAATATTTCCAGTAATGGAATAGCTTATTTATAAGTACAAAGTGTAAGTGAACGGTTACAAATGGTTTAATAGTATTAAGGTGAAATATAAATAGTCATAATTTACAATGAATATGAACAGCCACTATTAAATATTCATAACAGATTTAAGATTTTAGAGGAGAGGAAAATGAAAGGGACCACTATCACTCCTTACTTAATTTTGCTTTTGTCCAAAATTGGATGAATTAAGAGAGGAGAAAAAATCAACCAAAAAAAAAGAGGGAAAAGTTTTTACTCTAATTAGACTAAATCTGTAGGAATTTTACTTATTTATTTTAAAGATATAATAATATGTCCTTTTCATTCTCCTCCCTCCCTTCTTTTAAAACAAATAATGCATTTAATGAGTCTCAAAAAAACTTTGAATTATCATGTTCACCCACAAATTTTTCAATAAAAGTCAAGCTCTGTACATGGAATCCAATAGTAGAAATGTAATGGAATTGCAAGACAAATGTTTATGAGTGGGAGTGTAGGATACTGTGTTGGTGCAAATGGTGGTGATTGTAATGTCTAATCGCTTATAAGATCAATGACTGTCTCCGCAAACTAACACAAGACTTTTTAGTGTGCTTTGTCCTCACTCACACACTTCCCAAGAAACTTCCCAAGAGGTCACCCATCCCAGAATTGCTCCAAGTTAAGCACGCTTAACTGTGGAGTTCTTAAGTGATAGACTACCGAAAAGTAAATGCATCTTGTTGGTATATTTAACACTTATTAATTCTTTTAAGCTATCCTCAACTATATAATCCCATACTTGCATAGCCTCTAGATCCCTCTCATTCTTGTGTATATTTGATTCATTCATGTGCCCCTCCCGCTAGAAGCTTGCCAGGAGCCGCTCCTTGTCCTTGCCTTATCTCTTTTGCACCGACGATCATTTCTCGCCCTTATTAGCGCCCGGGATGTTACAGTGATGACTCACAATAATGAAGAAATATCAAAGAGAAAACTGTTAATGGTGATTGTCTTGTAAAAAAGAAGAGATAACAAAGAAAAAACATAAGTCTTTAAGGTGTGTATAAAACATTAACCTTTAGGTTTAGTTTGCTACCACCAATCTCTAGAGAAATTGGATGTAATAGGGTGTCTTGGAGAATCCTTTTTAGGATACAATAGAGTTCCTTGACATAGTTTGTACACCCACATATTGTCAATGGTAATTTTTAGAATAATAGTTTCTTTAATTCTCTTTACGCATAAAGGAAGAAGGGAAGTGATTTGAATGCGAAGAATCAGTGCCTTTCTGTTTTCATTGTTCATTTTTCTACATACAAATTGGTTTTATTTATATATCATTTTATGCCTTTTTGTGAAGAGTTACAATCTTTTAAAGAGACACATCTTATGACAATTGGTGAAGAGTCACGTTTCATGACTTTTAGTAAATAGAGACATCTTTTAATGAAAGAATACACTACACTTTTCATTAAAGAGATACAACCTTTTATACTTACATTTTTTTATGCATAGACATATCTTTTCATAAAAGAATATATACTTTTATGAAAGCATATAACTTTTTCATACTTGCACCTTTTCATAAATAGACACATATTTTCATAAAAAGATACAATCTTTCATTCATTTTGAAAATCTCACACACAATGTTGAGAATTAAGGATGAAATGAATTTTGAATGTATATGAAGATTTGAGAATAAGTGACATCAACTATTTTTATTTAAGATATTTTTATTATTAAAAGGCATATTTCTTTACGCTTTTAAAAATAGTGATATTAAAAAAAGTATAAAAAGTTTTTTTTTAAATTATAAAACGCAAAAGTTATTTTTTATTTGATTTCAATTATAAAAAGTACTTATATTTTTAAAAGTAGAGACATTTAAACATTTTTTAGAAGTTACTCAAAATAAATTCTCAATAATAATTTTAGATTATATATATCTTTTAAAAGTTTAAACAAATACATTAAACATTTTAAAGAAAAAATTATATATATATATTGAAAGTGTAAAAATTTCTTACATTGTTATTCAATTATAGGGGCAAACATAAGTCAGACAAACCTGAAAAACTTGACTTTCAAGCCAAAATAACTTGGTTTGACCAAGTCAGTTGGCAAATTTGGGTTGAAAATTAAGTAACCCAACCAAACCAAGTCGGATTGCGGGGTTGAGCTTCTAAACCCGAGACTTGACTTGATTTGAAAAAATAATTACATAATTAAATTATTTTATACCAAAGTGCTATGCTTAATGACTTATTGAGACCAAATCTTTGTCATTTCATTTAATTTCCCCCTTTTGTGTGCCCTTGTAGGGTTGAGAGCTTCTTATCCTCCATCGCAACTCGCAAGATCGCTTCTCCTCCGTGACCTCTCTTCTCTTTAGCCTTTCTGCTTTCTATCTCTAACCTTTCTTCTTTCTTCTCTCTCTATGCAAAGTTGCAACTTGCAAATCCAAAATTTTTATTAATCTTTTCTCTTTCATTTTGTAGTGATATAGTTGTACCTAACCACCCACACAATCACAAGGAGGGGAGGCTGTGCAATGTAGTGTTGATTACTTGATTTTGTTGAATGCTGTTGAATGTTTATGATAATAATGTTAAAAAAAAAACTGGTGAATGATTTCATTAATTTGTGAATGAATGGTACTTGTTTTTTGCTTTACAATTGCTAAATAAATGGTGAGAGTGTGGTTTTTTCTTTTGAACCATCAATTGGTTCTTGAAGTATTATCCTTTCTCCTAAATAGTCTTTAAACTAATGAAATTATATAAATAATTTTTAAAGTATTAGAAATCATGTTACATAGTCTCTTAAGTATTGAAAAATTCTTCAAATTAGTCACTAGATATTCAATATTTTATGGACTACTTATATAATTACATTAGTTTAAGGACTATTTAGGAAAAATGGTGATACTTTAGAGACTAAATTGATGGTTTATTTTCCCCCTAATTATTTGTTTTTCCCTCAAACTTTCTCAATGTTTTAGTTTTTGTTTCTTTTCCTCGGGTAACCATAGAATTGACCCGGTTTGATCCGAAAAAAAACCAAGTTGGGCCAATTCAGGTTTGAATCCAAAAAAGACATGAACCCCGAACCAACTTGACCTGAAGTTGAAAGAGCAAGTCAAGTCCTATTTTAGGCCAACCTTGAACCGACTTGACTAGCGTTTAGCCTTATCCAATCACAAACTATCATATATAGTAAACTTGATGACTTTTATAATAATTATTTTAAAAATCATACCATTAATGATTCCTGATTGATTAATTGTATAAAATTTTTTACACTCGCAGTATATACTTATTAGAAAATTTTAAAAGTAATAATTGTTGAGTTAAATAGACATGCATTATTAGTGTAAAAGTTTTTACTCAACCAATTATAAACCATTCTTAATATGATTTTTAAAGTAATTATTATAAAAGTCAACAAATTTATCATACATGATGATTTGTAATTGAATGATATTGTAAAAAAATATATATACACTATCAGTGCATGCATGTATTATTTATTCATGAATTTTCAAAATAAAGCAATTTTTTACATAAAAATTGAAACAAATAAGCTCTTAAATTTTGCATGTAAAGAAAAACAATTAAAGGAAAAAAATTTGAAATTTGAAATGTAAAAGAGATTTTAAGTCTTGAGTTTTTTAGTTTCTTTTTAAAAAATAAGAAAAATTAATTAAAATGCACTATAAGTATAAATGTTTTTTATTTATTGGTATGGGACCATATGTATCTTCTATAAGAGATAATCGTGTTTGAGTCGAGTAAGATCACTTTTGGGTGGCATTCAGGACTCGAACTTGAGATCACTTACTAAGCTGAAACAATTTTGTGTAAATTGATCCATGCACTTGGTGGTTATAATTTTTTTTTTATAATGTCATATAAACATGTTTGGAATTGTGTTCATGGTGAATTCTAGGGTGGGAGACTTAAACATGTCTCCCACAGTGGGAAGCTTGATTTAGACCGTTAGATCTTGTTAATTTTAAATTGATGGTTGAGATTAATTTGTTTTTTTCTTTTTTCTTTTTTTTTTCACTTTCCTGATTTACCCCTTTATTCTTCTTCTTCCATTTCTTCTTGTGAGCCATCAACAAGAATTAACGATGAATTCAAAACCTCTAAACAAAATCCAATCAATAAGCTTCTTCGCATGGTTTCATTTGGATCACTTTATTGCATCCAATAAATTAATGATGAATCTTGGACTTCGTTCACAAAATTCTAAGCGCAAAATCAACAACAATGGCATATAAAAAAATAAGTAGATACAATGTCAAACAAATCTGGAAAGTTAAATGGAAAAAATTATTAGATTTCAAACACAATGCTAGTAAGTTAGAATTAAAAAAAGGAACGAATCAAGGAGAAAATCAACAAACAAATAAATTTATGAAAATAACATTTGGATCTGAGAAATCGATACAAAAATCAACAACGAAAATGCACGAAACAAGCCCTCAAGGGACAAATCTGAATCAAAATTCAAAACATAAATTGAAAGAAGCTTCAGATTCTGTCGTCGAGGTCGAAGTCGCAATGGAAAATCTCACAAAAAGGGTTGCAGTTATAGATGCAAAAGTTGTAGTTAGTGGCAGCGACGAAACAAGTGGCACGAAACAAGCCTTCAAGACACAGATCTAAAACAAAATCCAAAACATAAAGTGAAAGAAGCTTCAGATTTCGCCGTTAGGGCCGAAGTTGAGCCGAAAAATCTCATGGAAGGGTTTGTAGTTGAACATGCGAACGTCGTGGTTGGTGGCGACAACAAAGCACCCAAAGTCTTGATTGAAGGAGAGGTGGAGGAGTGGGAATCAAGGGTTCTAGTTGAAGAAGAGGCGAAGTCTTGGTTGTGGGATCTGAGACATTAGGGAACAAATCTCACGGGAAAAGCGGTGAGAGAGAAGGGTGGGTAGGGACAAATTAGGAAAGAGATGGAAAAAGGAAAAAAGAAAATAATAAAAAAAAAGAAAAAACTAAGTTGTTGATTTCAAATTCATAATATCTAACGGTCTAAATCATGCTTCCCACGGTGGGAGACATGTTTAAGCCTCCCACCCTATAATCCACCTTGTGTTCAGGAGGAATGGATCCACGTCTCTTCAAAAGCTGAGAGTAGCTTCTGCATCTTCTTGCTAGTTGATGTGAAAAATCTTCAAATATGTGAGTCACGAATGGGTTTCCAAACATGTGCTACATATTGCTAGTGTGTTTGGAAACTCATTTGCATCATTGCAAAAAGGAGTTCACAGTTTCTAAAACATAAAATCCAGACGCAAGAATTTTAGCATGTTTGGTTACACGTCGACTACAATTTGATGTATCCAGAAGCTACTCTCAATAGTTTTTGCATTCTGAATTTGGACGTGAAAATTGGAGCATACATGCATTAGAAACGCCTCCAAAAATAGCACTTTATATCATTCACGGTCAACATCCATTTTCACATGTTCAATTGATAACCAAACACACTTTAAGTTCATTAACTCATATCATAGCTACATTAAAAGTCACATCTAAGATGGTTTTTCACAAGTTGGCAATGTAAAGATTTTTAAGTTGAGAATACATGAAGATAAAAATTTCTAAACGAGATTTCTTTTCTATTCTTTCTTTCAAGTAAAATAATCTTTATTTAAATTTAAATTTTCCACCATTCCATTGAAAAAAAATAATTCAATCTGCAGTTACATTATAATTATAATTATAATTATTTAATAATGATCATAATTATTATTATTGTAATAATTAACATTAAATTAATTAAATATTAAATATATATAAAAATAAGAAAGAACCCTATTGTTGTGAAGTTCTGAATCAGATGTTGTTTGAAGTTTGAAAGCATCAACTGAGAATCAGCCAACGAACGCACACGACCGTTTTTTGAGTTGGTTAATACTAATAGTCTAATATATATACTCATTCAGTGGCCGTCGGTTCCATTTCGTTTCCGTTCACTCCGTTCTTCTCCAACACTAACTCAGGTTCTCTCTTTCTCTATCCCTCTTCTTCGTATTCCCATTTTGCCCCTCTTTCTCACTGTGTTCTGCTTCTACTTCTACAATTTCCTTTTGGATTCTCGCTGATTCCATTCCAACCATTTTGTGATTCTCAAGTTTTTTCACTGTTCCCACTACCATTCGCCACAATCTTTCACGGGTTTTCGCCAAAATTGTTTTTTAACTAACGCTCTCTGTGTGTGTGTGTGACTACTTTTTTTTTCTTTTTAATTTATAATTCTCGTTCCTTCACTGGTTTTCTCATACTGTGTTGTGTTTAAGTCCGGGGAAGGAAAACCGGGAGAAAAAAGTTTGAATTTTTCAGTTGTATAATTATTATTTTTTTCTTTGAGGAATTTTCTCTTGTTTGGATGAAGGGAAAAGTAGAAGAGGGAAGGGGGATGGGAGAATTGTGATTTGTGAACATTGGGTTTCAATTATTATTTTTTTGCTGAATTGTAGGATTTCAATTATGATTTGTGAAAGCAAGGGGAGAAAAAAGTTTGAATTTTTCAATTATATAATTTTTTTTTGAGGAATTTTCTCTTGTTTGGATGGAGGGAAACGTAGAAGGGGGGGGGGGGGGGGGAGGGGGGAATTGTGATTTGTGAATGCAGGATTTCATTTTAGTTTCTCTCGTTTTAAAAAATTTCAGAACTTTGTTTCCTCTTTTATTTTCTTTGCCTTCCATACAACTGGAAATTGAGTGAGTAGGGCTATAAAGGGAGACAGATACTCGTTTATTTTTATTTTGTTTTATTTTTGTGGGAATAATGGTGGTTATTGGAGCAATTGGCTTTATTAGAGTAAGACTTGTCAAATGCAATATAGTGATTTGTAATGAAATAGTTGAAAGGTTATGTACTGAGGAAGATTTTGAAAGGAAAGGTGTCAAGTGTCAACAGATAGCAAGTTAGGAAAAAGAAGTGGGAATTGGTGTAGTCCCCCAATTATGGGGTCATGGGTTAAGTGGAATTAATAAAAGGCAGAGACTTGCACTTTGGGGGTTTTCTTCTGGACATTTTATTACAATTGGAATTTACAAAGAACAATTTATTTTGAGGGTTGAGATTGATGGGATTTTAGGAAATTAAATTGATCCTTGCTTGTGTGTATTAACCAAACCCTGTGGTCCTCTTAGTTTTTCAATTTATATTCATTTAAATTTCTTTACAGTTCTCCTATACTGGCACTTATTTCTGCATTTGAAATTGTAAAATTGATTAACAGATAAAGTGTGGTTATTAGCGGTTATAAAGACTTGAAAAGAAGTGAGATTAACTGTTCATTTGAAATTATTTATTGTAACACCAAGAGTTCCCTTTCCAGGTTAAGATGGCATAGAAGAAATAACTCATTACGTATCTCAATTGAAAAGAAGTTGGCACTAGGACAATATAGTATTGTTAGGAATCTGCCTTAGATTTTTGTGTTTTAGATAAATTGGTTTTATATGTTTTTAGATTTTCATTTTGTAGTTTTTTATTGAACCATCCATTTTCTATTAATTGTTCATCAATTCCTGACTTTGCTTGACAGTCTAAGAACCATTTTTCTGCTGCCCATCCTGTCTAATTTCTGTTTGCATTGCACTACCATATATAAGAAAAATCTATTTATGTATATATCTGATTGAGGATGCTAATTTTGATTTTTTGATTTTGAAACTTCAACATAGGGATAAATTTTGATGCCTTTGATTACTTTGCTTAAAGCTGATAAATTTTTCTTCATGTTGTAGACAAAGTATGCCTTTGAAGGAATCAAGTAAGTCTTGTATGTGGATTTTGTGGTATTGATTTTCAATATCCGATTTATGGTTTGAGCTTCTATTGAGAAACTGAGATACAAGCTGATCACATAGGAATATCCAGTACTCTATCAGATTTCATGCCTACCATGAAAAAGGTTGATTGATGTTGTAGTAGTACCTTTGACTAGTCCTTCTCTTCAGTTCTTTAAAATGTTGCAATGTGATAATGTTGGGATTGACAAAGTGCATAGAAATTAGTTACAAGAATTTACTATTACTTGCCATATGTGTATATCTCTCTCTGTTAAGTCAACTATTGGTAAAAGAGAATAACGTTTTCTTATTTTGCTTTTTTGTCTTTGAATTTAAATTAGTATCTGCCGTTGAAGTTGCTGTGCCTTATTCTGTCTCTTTAAGAACTTGGGTTGGGGCGCTTTCTATTTTTCTGTGTTATGCTTCTTTTTTCTTTTGAGAATTGCAGCATTGTTCTCTTGTGGAAAACTATTTATATAAAGCTGCTCCTACTTCATTTGCTTTATTCTTGCTGTTTATATCTCTTAAGTTGGTCTTTTTAAGTTAAGATGGCCTTTTTAATTAAACAATGTATTTTGGTTTTGATGGGGTTTCCTTATCAATTTTACTTTCTCTAGAATATGTTGTTGTAGTCTCTTGCTTGTGTTAGTCAATGAGAATTTCGCCTTTTGAATTGTATTTGGTCTGTTGACTGAGTTCCTTTTTCTTTTTCTGTTTAACAGAATCCTGAGCAGACTCGTTTTGGATCTGTATTCAACAAGTTGGTGAAGGAGCTTGGAGAACCCGTCGACTTTGAACTTCCAGATTGGTTTAATAAATCGAAGCCAATGCAGTACACCTATATAAAACGCAGTATCCTTCACAAACGTTCTGAAATGGTCACAGTAACTGTATAATGTAGAGCAGTATAACCTTTGGTTTATGAGTGAATTTGTACATGTTGACCCAGCTCATATGCTATCTTCAGTTGTTTGTAATTTCCTCATTTCTTCTGAAGTATTTGATCCTGTTATACTTAGTTTATCTTTTTAGATGGCATATAGTTTTAGATAATCTTCTGTTGTTTGTTCTTAATCTTATAAATTTAAGATATATATCTCACTAAGAAGGTCAAGAGATCCCGGTTTGATGATGATGGCATATTCTGTTCCTGTACCCCTTCCCCTGGATCTACTAGTGTATGTGGTAGAGATTGCCACTGTGGGTAAGTATTCCATTTGTATGTGCTTTATGGCAATTTTCATGTGTTTGTTCTCATCTCTAGTACGTGCTGGCTCCATCTTAAGTACTGTTCCTGAATATACCTTAATTTTTCTTATTTATAAATTTATAAATTTTATTGTCAGCAGCCAACCATCCAAAATCATCATTTCTTTTTTCAGAAATATATTATTTTTGGTGTCTGTCTGAGTACTTGTGTTTCAGTTAGCTATATAGTGTGGTTGATTAAGTTCTGCTTAAGCGTACTCAAATTCTGATATTATTGTAATATCAGATTCAATTCATCATTATCATCACTATTGGTATTGCTGTTCATTGTCATTGTTGACTGACCTGACCCTGATAATGATTGTTTCCCAAGCTGAGCATGGCATATCAAGCATGTTACATTCCTTAAACCCCACAAAACTGACAAAGAATGGTATGGTGTAGCTTGAATGGTTTGGTTCCATAAGTTTAACAAAATACCACTCAAACTTGTTCCATGGTTGAAAGGGCTATTACCTTGAACTAATCATGCCAGTGGTTAGCCATGTGAAGTGGTGTTATGTTTAAAATGAATAGTTATTGTTTCTAGATTTTGCTGGTGGCACCAAGTATAGACTTTGTTTATTATTTAACACACAAACATAAAGTCTCTGCTTGTTTATTATATAATATAATATTACAGATGCAAGTATATGAACATAATTTTGAGTCATATTATTCATTCATTATGTTGACTGTCCCTGTAGGATGCTTCTGTCTAGCTGTTCATCAGGCTGTAAATGTGGGAGCTCCTGTCTTAACAAACCATTTCAGAATCGTCCTGTGAAAAAGATGAAATTGGTTAAGGTATAAACTTCTGGCTCAGGATTTTTTTCTGGGTTTGTTATTATAATACAGTTCTTGTTCAGTATTTTCTCTTATTTTATTATTTTCAGTAATTTATTTCATCCTCATAACACTATGAAGATTAACATATATGAATGTTTGTCACACTAGAGTTATTCCTGTATTTTCTGTTCATTGCAAAATCATGATTCTGTTAAGAGGTCTTTGAACCTTGTTTGGGTAATGTTTGCTTGTGCACTGTATTGGGCATGGTTATCTAATTTAGCTACCCTTCTTGTTTTCCATTTTAATTTGTGTTTGTATTGCAGTGTGTATCTTTACTTGCAGGAGGTATTTGCCCTCTTTTTGTCTTGAAAGCTCCTTAGTCTTTATTCTGTTCATTTTTGCTAAACAAACTAACAAAATCTTTACGGTCATAAAAGTAAATTTGAAATTTTGAAAACTAATAATTATATTCCTTTCTTAATCAAATGTCCTCATTTCCCTTATCTCCACCACTTTTCTACCATCCCAATACCTCCACCTTATTTTTGTGGCACATAGACAGATGCGCGCTCATATTCTAGCTAGATTATTTGAATTCGTATAATCACTTGCATTTCTCTTCTAATATCTATACTTAACATGCTGAGCTTTAATATATTGCTTGTAGACTGAGAAATGTGGTTCTGGAATTGTGGCGGATGAAGATATCAAGCTTGGGGAGTTTGTCATTGAATATGTTGGAGAAGGTGATAGTGAATTGTTTTCCGATCTATATTTATAAACTTTTTTTTTTTAAATTATTTTAACAGCTACTTATGAGTGTTGCCTTTCTCTGCAGTCATTGATGACAAAACATGTGAGGAAAGGCTTTGGAACATGAAACATCGTGGGGAAACAAACTTCTACTTATGTGAAATCAATCGAGATATGGTGATAGATGCAACATATAAGGGAAACAAATCAAGATACATCAATCATAGTTGCTGCCCCAATACTGAGATGCAGAAATGGTTGACTACTAATTGTTTTATTCGTATGATGTTGTAGCAATATTTGGTATTTTATCCAATATCATTTAATAGGAGTTATGCACTTCCTCTAACAAGTGCATTTTCTTTTTTTCCATCTTAAGGATAATTGATGGTGAAACAAGAATTGGCATATTTGCAACTCGTGACATACAAAAGGGCGAGCATCTGACTTATGATTACCAGTATGAGCACTTTCCTGTTTCTTTGATTACACCCTTTCACAGTTGAACTATATTTTCTAATTTCTATATGGATATATATGCCTCTGGAAAGTTTTGGTGTTGTTGGTCTCTCCAGAGTGATGCTAGGATGACCCTGGCAGTGATGGTGTCTTCTATGTTTCTAACTACGTAGCAGGTTTGTTCAATTTGGTGCAGATCAAGTTTGCCACTGTGGTGCTGTTGAGTGTAGGCGTAAGTTGGGTGTCCGACCTACCAAGCCTAAAATGTCTTCAGATGCTGCATTAAAATTAGTTGCATATCAGGTGGCTTCATCTTCTCGTAAATAGCCATTCTATCTAGAGTAGATCTGTCTCTACTTTGTATTTTCCATGATTATAGTCTTTTTTTGTCATTTTGTTTTTTTTTTTTTTTGGGATTTTAGCAATGGATGTCACTATATCCCCACATATGTGCTGAATGATTTGTTGAGTATAATTGACTATTGTTAAATATATGGAAGATTTCAAGTTAAACTATATAATCATAAAATGAGATTAATGAACAAGAAAAGAAAGGCCTTTTATATGCTGTAAAATGTATTTCCATATTCAATGGCAGCTATAATTTGTAATATTTTAAAACTTGATCGGACTATTTTTTACACTAGTGACTTGTGAATCCCCTAATAATTAGATGTACTAGCTTAGATTGTGTTTGCTTTGAATTGTCAAATCCTTATGGCGGGTAGTCAATTAGTTGGTCCATATCACAATTTTCCAAATCATAAGCCCAAGAAGCTATGATGTAACAATTTTTCCATTGTACCTATATTGTTTTTTTTTTGGGTATGAATTTGACAATGTGTTCAGCATGTGTAATCAATTCTCTTTGTTTTTTATTGGGAGAATTATTTGTAGGTTCGTATTAGGCGTTATATTCCATTTTCGTAATTACATTAAAAAAATCCTAGAAGAACAAACTCCAGTATTTTGTAAAAAAAAAAAAATTGGAAATGGGGGGGGGGGTGTAACAGGAGGATTAAATAATGCCGAGTTTGACCACTAGACAAGCCCTGTAAATGTAGTGTGATTAAATTGTTAGGGCAAAGCTTGGTTTCAACAACCTGGCTACTTCAATATCCAACAGGAGGTGCTTAAGATTTTAGGTTGTTGAGTTAGGCTATAATAGTAGTATCCAAGAACTAAGGGCATGGCTTTTATATGCTTTGGTAGGATGAATAGATGGTTCTTACACTAGCCTTTCACCCCTTTTTCCATCTTTTTGCTCTAAATTTTCATTGGAATACTGTAATGTTCGTTTTTCACATACAAATTCTGAAAATTCTTATTTAGCCATTTTGTTTAGTAACTACGTACCTATTGCTTCTCTATTGATTCCTTTAATATTTCCATGTAGACTTTGATGTAACTAGTATCTAACGTAAATTTTGTTATCATTTGCATTCGGTTTTTCTCTTTATAAATTCTGCCTTTTTGATTGCTACAATGATTCCCATTGGGAATGAGAATCGGAAAACAATGTTGTAATCATTCGCTCGTCATATTTTTGTATAAATGAATGATAATTTGATTATATCCCTATGGTATGCCAAAATGAAAGACTAATGAACAAGAAAAAAAAACTTTTACCACTTTAGCAGTTCTGTCTTGGCCTCAAAAATTAATTCTATTTCAAAAACTCGTTTAAAAACCGTTATATATTTTAGACTCCATACAATTCAAATGAATTACAGTAAATATTAGATGTAGTCATAAACCTTAAATGTAGCTGACAGTGAGTTGGGTACATGAGATAAATAATTTTTTGCAAAAATTACTGTTGAAAATCAGAACTAAATATCCCATATTTATTGTAATAATTATGATTTATAGGTGTGTAATCTCTGATTTAGAGGAAACAGTATATTCTCTATTTATGTATGATCAATGTAATAAGCCTATATAAACATACATCTGTTGTGTATTTAGACACGGTTTCAGCTCAAACATATCTCTGTTTATTTTCTTTTAACATGGTATCTAGAGCTTGACAGAGGCATCTCAAAAAAAAAAAAACGGTGTTCTGCCCGGTAGATCCATTGTCTTAGGTGATAAAAAAATTTTTGTGAACCGTGTCCTACTCCGGTTCGCTTTTCCAACCATTTCCCCTTTTGTAGTCACCACCATCACTCCGACAACATTTCCAGCAACCACCCACCTCTTCTTGCTTGCCTCTTGTTGATCTACGCGACCCTCTGAACTGCATCCCCAACAGCCTCCTCATGTGCGCCGTCTTTGCCGCTCCAAAGAGCGTCCCAGATCGGCGCGTGTACGCACGTCGCGGCTCTGTTTTGGCCGTGGCTTTGACGCCTTGGTCGCCCCCCCTTGTGCGCCCCTACCCCCCAATTTTCGTTTCCATCCGTGGCTGTTTGACAGTATTTCCTTTACAAACAGGGCGCCTTTGGTACTGTTCACTTCGTTTTCTATATGGCTTCTATAGGTTCTGCTCCACCTAAGGTCGATGCACTCCTCTTCCCTGGTACCACTGCTTCAGTTGCGCACACTGGTAATTCTATGGCTTGCATCTCTCATTCTCCTTCTCTAGGTCCTTGGGTCCTTGACTCTGGCACATCTGATCATATCTTTGGTAACCGCTCTCTTTTCTCTTCCCTTTCTACCTCTAGTTTTTTACTTGCCATTACTTCCGCTAATGGTTCTCAAACACAGTCCAAAAGAATTGGCACCGCCCACCGCTTTCCCTCCCTAACTATCGAGTTTGTTTTATACGTCTCGAATTGCCCTTTTAACCTCTTATCTATCCATCGTCTTAACCCAATCCTATGACTTTGTCATTACCTTTACTAAAGATTTTGTTACCTTGCAGGAACGAACTTTGGGACAGATGATTGGCATCGGATGTTAGTCTTATGGCCTCTATTATCTTTTCGCAACACCGCAAGCATGCTCTATCATAGCCTCTCTCATGACGATTCATGCTCAGCTGGGACATCCTGGTTTATCAAAACTTTAGCAAAGGTATCCAATCTCTCCAAGTTGTCAACCTTTCCCTATGAGTTGTGTCAGTTAGGGAAACACACTCGTACTTTGTTTCCCAATCGCGTCAATAAACGAGCTACGTCCTCTTTTTCCTTAGTTTGATTTCGATGTTTGGGGTCCTTCTCATCTTGTTACCCTGTCTGGTTTTAAATATTTTGTCATTTTTATTGATGATTTTTCTCGTTGTACGTGATTATGTTTAATGAAAAGCAGGTCTGAATTGTTTTTCCTTTATGAAAAGTTTTATCATGAAATAAAAACCAAATTTGGAATTCCTATACGCTCTCTTCGCAATGATAATGCATGTGAAATTTTCTTTCATCAGTTTTAGCACTTTATGGCATCGAAAGGCATTCTTCATCAAACATCCTGTGCTCACACTCCTCAACAAAATGGGGTGGCTGAGCGCAAGAACCGACATCTCATTGACACCACTTGGACTCTTTTTCTCCACAGTCATGTTCCCCCACACTTTTGGGGTGATGCTGTTCTCAGGGCCTGCTACCTCATCAATCGCATGCCATCACCTGTCCTCAATAATCAGGTTCCCCATTCAGTCCTCTTTCTTCATTCACCACTTCATACACTTCCTTCTCGTGTCTTCAACTCCACATGCTTTGTTCACAACCTCACTCTGGGCCTTGACAAACTCTCCTCCAGGTCCATCAAATGCGTCCTCCTGGGTTATCATCAATCACAAAAAGGATATCGTTGCTTCTTGCCGACCCTTCAACGGTATTTCATTTCTACTGATGTCTCATTCTTTGAATTTGTCCCTTATTTCAAGTCTGCTCATTCTCCTCCCGACATGTGGTTTTTTGTTCTTTCTAATTCCCCTATCCTTGTCCCTTTTCCATTTGTTTCTTCGGATAACCTTGAGCTGAATCATGATGTTCCAGTAGCACCCCCGGTTGTGCAACCCCTTCGAACATATCAATGTCGCCCACGCCCTACCAACACGACACCAGCACTTTCGCCGACTCCTGACGATATAATAGAGCCCATGCCAGACTCTTCCCTGGTGCCATCCTCTTTATCGGATCTGGGCTTGCCTCTCTTCTTTGTCTTCTGTGTCTATCCTTAACTGTCTAGGTGAAGCCTTTTCTCACCCTGAGTGGAGGCAAGCAATGATTGATGAGATATGTGCCCTACAGAGTAGTGGTATCTTGGATTTGGTTCCTCTCCCTCCTGGAAAATCTGCTATTGGTTATCGTTGGCTATACACACTTAAAGTTGGCTCTGATGGAAACATTGATCGTTTCAAGGCACGTCTGGTGGCCAAAGGATGCACCTAGGTCTATGGGCAGGACTATATTGATACCTTCTCCAGTGGCTAAGATGGCTTTTGTTTGACTGCTACTATCCATGGCTGCCATTTGTCACTGGCCTCTCTTCCAACTTGATATTAAAAATGCTTTCTTACATGGTGATCTTGATGAAGAAGTTTACATGGAGTAACCTCTAGTGTTTGTTGCTCGGGGGGGGTGTCCTCTACTATGGTTTGTCGGCTTCGTTGGTCCTTATATGGGCTTAAACAGTCCCCCGGTGCCTGGTTCGGCCGCTTTCGTATTGTTGTACAATAATTCGGTATGACTCGAAGTGAAGCTGACCATTTTGTCTTCTATCGCCATTCACATCAAGGATGCATCTATGTCATTGTTTATGTGGATGATATTGTGATTACAGGCAGTGATCAGCATGGCATCCTCCATTTGAAACAGTACCTCTCCTGACAATTCTAAACTAAAGACCTTGGTAAGCTTCGGCATTTCCTAGGTATCGAAGTGGCTCAATCCAAGGATGGTGTGATAATCTCTTAGAGGAAATATGCTCTTGACATCCTGGAAAAGACTGGTCTACTGAATGCTAAACCAATAGACACTCCTATGGAACCTAATGTCAAACTACTACCCAATTAGGGGAGCCCTTTTTAGATCTTGGGAGATATAGGAGATTGGTAGGAAAGCTAAACTATCTCACAGTCACTCGTCCAGATATTGCCTTTGCTATGAGTGTGGTAAGCTAGTTCTTGATCTCTCCCTGCCAGGACCATTGGAATGCTGTAATTTGGATACTGACATAATTTAAGAGTGCTCTAGGTAAAAGCCTAATTTATGAAGATAGGAGACATACTCAGATAGTTGGGTACTCAGATGCCGATTGGGCCAGTTCATCCAGTGATAGGCGATCTACCTCTTAGTATTGTGTGCTAATTGGAGGAAACTTGATATCCTAGAAAAGTAAGAAGCAAAATGTTGTAGCAATATCCAGTGCTGAAGCAGAATACAGGGTCATGGCTTTGGTAGCTTGTGAACTCATGTGGCTGAAGCAGCTTCTTAGAGAACTCAAGTTTAAAGAGTCTATGCAAATAACGCTGATTTGTGATAATCAAGTGCTTTGCACATTGCATCTAATCCCATCTTCCATGAAAGAATCAAACATATTGAAGTTGATGGTCATTTCATTAGGGAGAAGATTGAGTCGGGGGACATTACTACGAATTTCGTCAACTCTAGTGACCCATTGGCAGACATCTTCACTAAGTCCTTAAGGGGACCAAGAATTGGCTATATTTGTACCAAGCTAGGCGCATATGATTTATATGTTTCAGCTTGAGGGGGAGTGTTGAAAATCAGAACTGAATATCCCATATTTATTGTAATAATTATGATTTATAGGCATGTAATCTCTGATTTAGAGGAAACAGTATATTCTCTATTTATGTATAATCAATGTAATAAGCCTATATAAACATACATCTGTTGTATATTTAGACACATGGTTTTAGCTCAAACATGTCTCTGTTTATTTTCTTTTGACAAATACAAATATGAAATTCTCAATAAAAGCAAACCTAATTTATGAACAACTAAAATTTAAATGGTTGACATGTTCACATCGCATTTAATGGTTAACCACTTATTGACTTGCTTGAAAGAGAAAAGGAGAAATTTTGAATATTATTTCTGAATTATTTAATAGTACGACTAAACATTACAATATATAAGGCTTATTCTAATAGAGCTAACCTAGGATTTACAGGGAAACAAATCTGTCCTAATTGCAGAAATTAGGAAAATAATCTGTACAGAATAAAAGGAACTAATGTGAACAAATATTTGAGTTAATCATGCAAATTATAACACTCCCTCTCAAGTTGATGAATGGATATCTATCATTCCTAGTTTGCCAGAAAGATGTTGGAACAGCTCTTTAGGAAACCCCTTGGTCATACATCTGCCAATTGAGACCCTATAATTATAAGACCATTATCCAGCTTCTCCTTGATAAAGTCTCAGTTTATCTCTATGTACTTTGTTCTATCATGTTGAACTGGGTTGTGCAATACCAATGGCTGACTTGTCACAAAACAGCTTCATATTTTATTGAGGTCATCAAGTATGATCTTCATCCGTAATAGCTCACAAATCCCTTGCACTATAGCTCGAAATTCTGCTTCCGCACTTGACCTCACAACATTTTGCTTTTTGCTTCTCCATGTCACCAAGTTATACCGCCTAAAAAACATGCAGTGTGAGGTGTATCTCCTAAGTCCTATCACTAATTGGTTCTGCATAATCTGCATTTGTGCATACCTCCATGGACTGCTATCCCTCTTTCTTGAACAGTAGGCCTCTTCCTGTACTGGTCTTCAATTTATTAGCTATGTGCTAGGTAGTCAATCACGCCCTATAGCACGGCTGTAGCTGCGTTGCGGAGTGTCATGGCTATGGGCCGCTTCGTTGAACCCATCAAGTTGCAGTTTACTGTCATGCCTGGAGCAGTGTGAATTGCTGATGTTATTGTGGCCATTTGTGGCCATCACGACCGCTACTGGCTCAAAAACGAATCTCCCTTATTTCCCCTTTTTTTGCCCCTCGAACGACGATGATTGGTGCTGTTTAAGGGGGCCAATCTTGGGATTTCACCCCTTGTCACTCTCACTCCTTTTGAAGGCTAAATGATGCTAGTCTCTTCTCACTTCGACACAAACCATCTGACCCAAAGCTCCCAGCTGTGTTTCCCGCCAACCCATGGCACTCTAGTGGAGTTTGCAGCCAAACCATGGCACTTCGGTGGAGTTTTCGGCCAACCTGCACACTATGGAACTCCGAAACATTGTTCTTTGGTCTCTCTCTATTCACACCCTTTGAGATGTATTCTGTTCATGTCAAAAAAGTGTCTATGTTTTGTTTTATATTTTTTCTTTCGTTGTTGCGTTGGTGTTTAGTCCCACGTCGACTAGAGATATGGTTTAAGTAAAGCTTAGGTAGTCCTCACCTTGCAAGGTAGTTTTGTGAAATTGAGTTAGGCTCTAAGCCCAAATTTTAAGAATAGACCTCCTTATGTACTTTTATATATATATATATATATATGACGAGTGATCGAGTTACTCCTAGAGTAACTTCAAAAGAGTTACTCGTCATCCTCACCCTTTATTTTCTTTTAATCTAACGGTTTTAACGAGTAATTCATCTTTGACCGTTAGATTTAAAGAAAATGAAGGGTGAATATGGAGAGTAACTCTTTTAAAGTTACTTTTAGAGTAACTTGATCCCTCTTCTCTCTCTCTCTCTCTCTCTCTCTCTATATATATATATATATATATATATATACACTATTAATTATTTATTATTTAATATAAATAAAAAAATTAGAATAGCGGTCATCCCGCTCTCCCATTTTTGGGGTCGGCTGCTTATTGGAAATATTTTTACCGATAATCTTTTTTTGTTTTTTTTCCCGTTTCTTTTCTTCATATAATTTTCATTTAGGGGTTGTTTTAATTTTGGTTCAATTCAGGTATATCCTTGGTTCAATTTCGGTATATCCTCTAATATTTAAATGATAAAAAATTTCCTAGTAAAGCAGAACAATGACAATATCCATCTTCTCCAACCAGCAAAATTGAGCAAGGCAATCATTTATAGAAATATGTTCTTCCACAAAGTCCCTCCGTAAAACTTTATTTAAATGATTTTATATTGCTAACAAACAAGTGGAGAAATTGATCACATCAATCAACATTCATTGCCATGATGCATGACAAACTTTCCTGTCCTGCAAAGACACCTTTGATAATGATCCTTTGTTTGGTTCTGATGGCTAACGTTGATTGCTGCAGTATCAGTTGAATGAAGGAATGTGAGAAAGTGATAGAAACTAAAAAATGAGAGAAAATTTAGTGGTGAACAGAGAATCAGAGAGGAGAAACTGAGTTCATTGAATTCATTCACAAAAACAGAATCATATTGGAGAGGGCTCCATTCATAGGAGGACACACATCAGTGATAGTTGGATTCAGTTGCAACAGCTGTGCTGACTCAGCATGTGTGTCCAGCACCTAATGTGACAGCTGGCTACAGCTGCACAAGCTAACATAATAACTACTTAGACGCCAGGTTAGGAGCAATACTGCTATACTCTAGCAGGGAAGAGCTCTACCTTTGAACATCATGGAAAAAGTATAGTTGAACTGACTTGGGAATTTGGTTTTCTGATGTTAGGATAATTTCTGGTTTGAAAAGATGTAAAAGGTAAAAAATACAATTAGAATGATTCCGAAGAGAAATAGTAGTTTAGATACTCTCCCTTTTATGGAGGGAATGACAATTCCTTCATTTGATGGAATGTACGTTCCCATTTTAAAGGGGCTACCAGTCATTCTATCCTCTCATTTTCTTTTCCATTTTTATTCCCATACAATCTATTCCCAAGTAATTAGCTTAATCACTTTTATTGAATTTGGTATGTAGTACATGTATATTGACTAATTGTGGACTTTTGTCTGGACAGGTTTATCAGAATGGAGGTTTGCAAATTGGTAAGCTTGCTTCTTTATTTTGTTAGTTATATACTATTTTATTTTTCTTCTGAAAGAAAATATGCTTAAAGTCTGTAATCAGTTCCTCTTTTAATTTTATCTTCTATATTATAAATGTCCCTTTTTCTGTTGTACTTGGTTTTTCAGGAAGTTCCCGTGTTATTGACCAACCAAAATGCTTACACAATTGCATTGGTGAAGTTGTTAGGATAAAGCAGCTTGGACATGAGAGGTATGTTAAAATTGTCTATTTCTGAATTGTGATGCTCTGTCTTATGAAGTTTATTTATTTATTTATATTTTATTAAGTTAACCTGATAAAGTCATTACTTTGTTATAACCTTGATCATTTTCATTCTTAAAATGCTACAGGTTTGGAATTATTAAACGGTTTGATAAATATTCCCGAAAACACTCGGTAAGATATTCTTTGGTTGGATTTTCACAATTTAGATGAAAATTGTCACCAAATATGAATATGCATTTATTATTGCTTTTGCAGATCATGTTTGAGGATGGTTGTGTTGAAATTTATGACATGTCAGAAGAGGACTGGGAACTTGTGAGATAGTGACGCAACTGTTGGGTAGAACTACTTTTGAATATTTCTTTTGCGTGATTGCATCTATTTTGTATGACATGTAAAGTGGTTTTACTTAATTTTGGTCATGGTCGAATGCATGTTATTTAGTTTTGAATATATTGATCATTTAGTTGTCAAAAGTTTTTTGTCCCTCTTAATTACATCATGGTCCGGTCTTTTTGAAGATCCTTCATAGTCATTTTCCCATATAGTTTTTCATCCGTGTGGAAACTAACTTGTTCCATTCCTCTTCTATTGCATATGCTACCAAGTATAGCCTTAGTTCTTAACTTTTTATTAGTATGTGTTGGCAAGTTAGAAAATAAGGGAAGTAAGATTTCTAATACCCATGTTGTTCAGGTGCAGGTGAAAAGAATTGAAAAACTGAAAACTTGAGTCATTATTCTTTCATTGCATGTGCATAATTCTTGTAGTTGCTGAGGCTCTGATCAACAGAATATGAAGCGGGGTAGATCAACATAAGTCTTACTTATTGAAGATAATAAGTTTTGTTTTCTACTGACAAACTGTAATATCGTGTAAGCCTAGAATATTGTTGTTCAAGGTACTGGAAATAATCCTTGTATTTTTTAAAATCCTGGTTGTACTGTAAAATGAGGATTCATCTTGTACTATTACCTAGGATTTGTGTAGTTGTTGTTTCAAGTGTATTCTTTTACTTTCTTCCTATTTTTCTAGTATAAAGTACTTAAAATTTAGTGATAAATATGTGAGTTCTGATGAGGAAAAAAAAAAAAAAGAGAGGAAGAAACTGAGTTTAATATGCATCACTCTTTGATCAATGCTGAAGGCTTGTATCCTATAAAGTGGGGCACATTAATCTTGCTCTGATTGGACTTGTATTGTAAGAGTCATTTTGATTACATAAATGGAAAACCGTGTTTGATTTTGTTGCGTTTAATTTCTATTGAACGTTACATGACCATGGCAAAGGAAAGAGGCACCTTTCTAAAATATGGGTACTCTGAAATTTACACGGTGCTAAATACACAATACGTACAGGTAATTATTGGGTACATTTTTTTTTCTTCTTTCAAATTTTGAAATGTATTCGTTTGGATTCAAGTTGGTTCAGTGGGATTGAAGTATAAGCCGGTATCTTGGGGAGATACTGTTGAAAATTTTGGACATAAAAGATTATCAAAATTATGTCATTTGTTTTGATTATAAAATGATTATATTTTTATATAATTTATCCTCTCAGACCAGTAGAGGAGCTATCTATATCTTCAATAGATTGTTGGATTTGGATGGAGGCTAACACGAACGATTTAAATATCTACTAGAACCAGTACGTGAAATGTGGACTATAAATCAATTCTGAACGATTCATGCACTATAAGTACGGTTTTGTTAGGTTTTGTTAGGTCCGATCTTGACTTTGATTAAAAATATATTGTTTGAGTTTGACCTATTTACTTGTTATAGGCTTTTTTAAAAGGCTTGACTCAGTTTACATAAAAGCCTAATTTGACCTACAAGCATGTTTAAAAGTTTACTTTGTGATAATTTAACACTATAATAGAGATAAGATAATTTATCAAAAAACATATTTTGTAATAAGACTTCTAAATAGAATTTAAATTTATGTTTCAATAAATTTATAAGGTTGACTCTTTATGTAAGTCAACATGTTTAGCATTTAAAAAGATAAATAAATGTATAATTTTAACACATTATAATAAATTTAATATAATAATAATATTATTAACGACACATATTTATTTAAATAGGCTAGTCTGTTGGGCTTAAAAGTTTTTTGAATGACTTAAGTCTAGTTTTTTTTTTAACTAAATAAGCTTTAATAAAAACCTTGTCCTAATCTATTTTCTAAAAAATCTTGGCCTGACTTGGGCTTGATGTAGACTAGGCCATAAACACCTCTTGAGCAGTCTAACCTATTTTCATCCCTAATTATAAGAGCTTTATGATTTAGTTGTTATTGTACAAACTAAGGTTCTATTATGTGCGTATGAATAATGTCATTATTGTGTTAAATTAATCATGAATAGAACCGAAGATAGAAATTAATTAATAGAACTATTCATAATGTTATTATATAAGAACTTAAAAGATATACTTTGTAGCTTTTGTTACTAAGATGGAGAAATGGTGTAAGGTACCATAAATAAAATAAGACATGTATCTAATATCTTGTTGAAAAAAGATATGCATAAGAGTGGTATATAAAATGTATTAAACAGGTATTATTGTTTTAAAATAAAAGACGGTGATATAATATTTACCAATTTTAAGAAAATATATAATTTCAGCTAGTTCATAACTAATTTAATTAATTTATAGGTTTGTTTGAGCAAAATATAGGTATTTAATAAATAAGTTTATTTTACTAATTTATAACATTCTTTTAGACACTATTTGAAATAGTGTATGAGCTTATAACTCGAAGTTTATTATTATTTATTATCTTCAAAATTTTAATAAAATTTCTTCTTTAATATCACAATTTGTTTTAATTATTACATCATTTACAATATTTTAATTTTTAAATAAAATATTTGATATTTAAACAACAATGATAATGATTCAAAATTTACTTAATTATAATTTCCTAAAAATATATTTTTCTACAAAATAAAAATAGAACTTTAATAAAAAAATCATATAAATACATTAGTTGGTTCAATATTTAATTTTAATAAATATTTTTAATTCAATAAATTAGTTTAATAGGTTTTAGTTAAAATATAGTTTTTTTCCTCTCAGTTAATTTTTAAAATTTTACTAATTTATTAATTGTTTTTATCAAACATAACCATAATCCAAAAATTATAAATTCTATAAATAAATAAAAGTTATTGTTCATTGAATTACAGTTGAACGAGAACTATAACTTTTGTAAACATATAAAATAGATTTAAATTAAAAACAAATTGATTGACTAATAAAATAAGAAAAAAAGACAAAATTAGATCAAGTTATTTTTTTCCATAAAATCTAATGAAATCTCCCTAATCGGAATTGTAATATAATAAAGCATAGAAACCAAATTAAAAAAAAATAATTTCATATATAGAATTTATAAACATTATAGTTTTAATCTTTATACATGTAATTATTTCCAATTTTAGTTATAACTAATATTTTAGCCTGTGCATTGCACAAAATAAATGTTTATTTTATATAATTAAAATTTATAATAAATAAATACTTCTAAATATATAAATTATATTATAATTAAAATTTATAATAAATAAATATTTTAGAACATATAAATTATATTTTAGATTTATGATAAATACTTTATATTATGATACAATATTATTTTTAATTATTGACAAATTTCTTTTAAAAAAATATTGAAATTCAAGTTAAAACTAAAGATATTGAAATCAATAGATTGAAAGAAATAAGAGGTTAAGAAAAATTCCTAAAAGTGTTTTCATTGAAGAATGATAGTTAAAACACTTTCGTTTAAGACAATTATTCTAATTTATATATATAGTGGAATATCATATCCATGTTAAGAGCGTATTTGAAATTTGAAGATAAAATATATATATTCGAAATTGATTTGTGGATATTTAGTTATAGTTTGTTAAACCGTTTAATTGATAGAGTTTAATGGTCATGCACTGTCAGTATAAAAAGTTTTACATTATTATCCAATCAGAAATTAGCATTAATATGACTTTTAAAATATTTATTATAGAAGTCAATAAATTTACAATAAATGGTGATTTTTGATTGGATAATAGTGTAAAACTTTTTTCACTGACAGTGTATGACCATTAAACTCTAATTGATATTAGGAGCGTATTTAAATTTTAAAGATAATATATATATATATATATATATATATATATATATATATATATATATATTTGAAATTAGTTTTTGATATTCAGTTACAATTTATTAAAAGCATAAAAGCATATTCCAGATACATATTAGGAAAGTGAAGTTTACCTTTTTATGAAAAGAGAGTATTCAAATGAGAGTGAATGTGAGGGAGAGTAGAGGCTTGAAGAAACAAATAATTTACACAGTTATATATATAGGGATATTTTGCAATAATTCAGTACTAATTTCACGATGTTACGACAATACTAAATCGTGCATTACAGATAAAAATAATTTATTTTTCTAATAGGATAAATTGAGGAGTGAAAAATATAATTTATAACCTAATTTCAATTCTATAATTATTATTATTATGAGTAAATTGCACTAACATGGATTTTTTTAAATTCCAGAAAACCCTATATTTTTTTAATCATTGTAACAACCTCCTTATAACCATTATAATATTTTTCAAACAATTAAGAAATGTTAGTGGTATATATAAGAAGTGTCAGTATAATGTTTTTTAAACAATTAAAAAGTTACTCTAGGGTAAAAAAAGGAGGGTTATTGAGTATAATTTGATGAAACTTCAAGAGTGTCAATATAATTTATTTTATTTTATTTTAAAAAATAGAATTATTTAAAAAAAAAAACTGGAATCTACACATAAAAAAATTAAAGTAATCTGAACCGTTGGATTAATTGCGTCCTTTACCTATAAATATAATCTTTATCTCTACCCAACGCCCTACTCCTGAAGAATTAGGGTTTGCAGTCACCTGTGTTTCACTCACTCTGCGCGTTTGGATCAGCATCAGATCGCGTTCCCTACGTTCGTTCGTTAAACATGGCGACGCAGATGAGTAAGAAGAGAAAGGTAAGTAGTATTTGGAATCGGAGACAGCAACATTTTCTGTTTGTGTTTTTTTATTTGTTTGTGTGTGTGAATTGAACGGTGCGAATGGTGTGAATGTGCAGTTCGTTGCGGATGGAGTGTTCTTCGCGGAACTGAACGAGGTTCTGACGCGTGAGTTGGCGGAGGACGGTTACTCCGGCGTGGAGGTTAGGGTTACGCCGATGCGCACCGAGATCATTATCAGAGCCACCAGAACCCAAGCAGTTCTCGGTGCGTGTTTCTAGAACCTTCGGTTGCTTTTGTGGAATCGGATAATGTTGACTCATTGATTGTGTTTTTTGATGTGTAGGTGAGAAGGGAAGGAGAATTAGGGAACTGACCTCAGTGGTGCAGAAGAGGTTCAAGTTCCCCGAGAACAGTGTCGAGCTTTATGCTGAAAAGGTCAACAACAGAGGTCCTCTGCGCTATTGCTCAGGCCGAGTCTCTTCGCTACAAGCTCCTTGGTGGACTCGCCGTTCGCAGGTATGTATATTATTTTGCAAATTCATTCTTAAAATATGTTTTAATATTAGATGGTTTAAATACTTACTTGGTTCCTATAGTTACAAAAAGCTTTCCTTATAGTCCATATATTTAAGAACATCTCTTTTTAGTTCCTACATGTATTATTTTTAATTCCTTTAGGTCCTCGTCCTAGTGACTAAAATAAATTAAAATGATATGTGTATGGACTAAAATGAAATGTTTTTAAATATAAGGACTAAAAAAGAAACTTTTTGTATCTATAGGGACCAAATAAGTAATTAAACCATTTTAGATTTATCATTAGGCATAGGGTTTATTTTTGGTTTTTATGAATTTGTACACTACTTGTTTATGTTTCCTCATGGTAGACTAATTTAAAAGC
Source organism: Spatholobus suberectus (assembly GCA_004329165.1). NCBI lineage: Eukaryota > Viridiplantae > Streptophyta > Magnoliopsida > Fabales > Fabaceae > Spatholobus > Spatholobus suberectus. Next base: position 11,189,664 of record QUWT01000781.1, on the reverse strand, counting down.
TGGATGGCCTGTTTATCTTATTTGATTTGACATTTATTCACTGGTAATTTGCCTAATGTTGTTCTTAGTGTATACCTAGTCTTGAGATGTTAAGTTGGCATTAAGTCCATTGGGGACACTACTTGATCCTAGGGTTGAATCACACACCCTACCCATTTTGCCTTCACTTAAACCTAACTTCTCCCTCCAACCGTGTTAGATATGTTCTCTGTAACCAAAGAAAAATTGCCATATGAAGCCTCTGTTTTATGTTTACTGTATGCTGTGAGGCTGAAATTATATTCTTTTGCTTTTTACTTTGTTGTTTGTTGACTAATTGTAATATACCGAGGATTTCTTTTAGTTTTGACATGGTATAATTAATCTGCCCTTGTTGTTTAATGGCCAATGTACCTTGAGGTGATATATGTGGTAGCACCTCATTTTAGACCTGTATTACTTCCTGTAACAACATATTTCTGTATTTTACATTACCAATGCGCTTATAAGGGCTGGGAGCTTTTAAAATTTTCCTTTTTCTTATTTTCATGAATACAATTCTTCTGTATCTCTGCTGACATTATAAACTGTCTTAAATTATTTGTTTCAGGGCCTGTTATGGTGTTTTAAGATTTGTGATGGAAAGTGGTGCCAAGGGCTGTGAGGTTTGTTCTATAGAAGCAGTTTTGAACTCTTGTTATTGTATTGCTTTATGTAATGATTTGGTTGTATTTGCTGTTTGACTTGAGCAGGTCATTGTTAGTGGAAAATTGAGAGCTCAGAGAGCGAAATCTATGAAATTCAAGGATGGGTACATGATTTCTTCTGGACAACCAGTCAAGGATTACATTGACTCTGCAGTGAGACATGTGCTCCTAAGACAGGTTTGCTTCCATTCTTCATAGATACCTGATAGAATTTCTTTATGCATTAGGATTTTCATGTTGGTTCAATTTCTTTCATTATGAAATGATGGTGCTAATCACTTTTTTCTTACTGTCTTATAGGGTGTTCTTGGTATCAAGGTAAAGATCATGCTTGATTGGGATCCTAAAGGGAAACAGGGACCTAAAACTCCCCTTCCTGATCTTGTCACAATCCATGCTCCAAAGGAGGAGGAGGAATACATCCGGCCTGCTGCTGTTTTGGCAACTGATATTGAGGTCCCTGTTGCTTGAAAATGTTTTAATTTTTCTTTAGTAGAATTTCATAGCACCTGAGTACCTAGTATGCAGTTTTTGTTGGCCAAGACCCAGTCGGATTTTTGTAGTTTCTTATCTCTTCAAGAAATTTTATACTCCAGTACAAGGATTTGAGCATAAATTATGTTATATTTTCCCCCTCTTTCTATAGTTTGAATTGTGTTTGTGGTTTGTGCCTTTGGTTTGGATGTATTATTTTCCTGTAGTCTATGTTAAACATTTTTTTGAAGTGCAGGTGAATTTTAGAAAGTGCAACTAAGTATTAGATTTCGTACTTTAATAGAATTATAAATTTACTTCAATTTTTTTTTTTACTGATTTCGTTCTTGTACTCGCTTTTAGATGTTCTTCCTTTGACTGTGTTTTAAGATCATAATATTTGAGTAAATATTCGATTCCATTTCTGAAAAAAAATTACTTGACCTGATTTAGTCTTGAAGGAAAAGCAAGTTACTGAATAATCTTTTTTGATTACAAATATAGGTTATTTTAATGTTTGATCCATTTTAGCTTTTGGTTTTTGGAATTAATTTGTATTATCAATGTGTGTTTTTTGGATTAAATTGTTACATATTTTTAAGGCACCAATTATCTGGTAAAAGTTACAAGAAAAATGACTATAGTGTTTCATATTAGTAATTAGTAATTAGCAATTTAAAGGGATTATCTTCAATTTTTTTAGGGATTAAGGTTCAGTTTGGATGAATTTTTTAATAAACATTTTTGTAGGATATAAGAAAATAAAATGAATTAAAATTTTATAAGTTAATTAGTTTATATATTGTAATTTTGAGAAATATTAGTAATACACTCTAGTACAATCTGTTGAACACTATTATTGGTTGAATGAACACTTAATAAGTTTATAAAATTTTCAAATAATTCATTTACGTCCATAGTTGTAGCCATAACTTCCAACATTTGATTCATCGGAATTTTACAGGCATGAGTGTTCAAATTTAATAGCCACACAACAAAGCTTTAGTCTTTGTAAGGATGCGAAAATTCCCATTTCTATGTAAACTTATTTCATGTTGATTGCCACAAATATATTTCTTATGCATTAGTGTTCAAACTAAAATTCATGTCTAGAACAGTAAAATAAAATTATAATTGTAAATTAAGATTGGCACTGACAACTTATAGAGCCTGCACAGAAGCACCTGTGAATTTATTTGTAAAGATAAATTCAAAGGTGATGATGTGCCCATGAAATTTGCAGAAAAGCACCTTTCGTCAGCAAGGAAAAAAAAAAAGACTATCTAGTTATCGTTAACAAGGTTTTATACCCTTGAGTTTGGCACAAAAGCTTTTCCGATTAACACCATGAAAAATACGCGGCAATTTTATTTATCTTGAAAGGAGCTTTATAATACCATGGTGTAACATGAAGCATGTGGTAAGAGATTTGATCCCTAGACTCTTGCATATAGAAGAATATTTGTTAGGAGAGGTTGGGTCTTCCTCTTAAATGAATCTCAATATTTTGAGATAGTTCTTGGCTTCCAACTGAAAAATACCCTGAATTTACTAAAAAGAAAGGCCTTCTTTATAGAAAAAATGGATCAAATTGTTTGGGTATGAGATGAAGGGACAAAAGAATTAGAAAGACAAAGAAAATGGAGAGGCCGGAGAGACAGTTGTTAAGGATGATCCAAGTGCTACATTGGGCAATTTGGATCCTCTCTTTTCTCTTCAATAGGAAAAGACAAAAGTAGGATAGAGAGAATGAGCAGATGATAGGGAAACAGAGAGTATTGCAGAAAGAGCGAGAATGGAGAAAGGCCTGAGAAAACAACTTCTAGAGAGAAAAAGAGACTTACATTGGACAATTTGGATCCTCTTCTATCCTACTGTCTCTATAGCGGAACAGACAAAAATGTAAAGATAAAGAGAATGGAGAGAAGATGGACACATGATGGAGAGAGAGAGGAATTGGAGAGACTAGAGAGAGCAATTGTTCGAGAAGATCTGAGTCCTACATTGGATGCTACCATTTATCCAATATCAATGGGCGGAAAGAATAGAGGAGAGAGAGAAAGAGAACTCAAAGGAAATTAAATATTTGACTCAGATCGAAATGTATGCTTAGCATGTGTATTTAATAGTGACACTTAGGATACCATATTAACACTAACACGTATTTGGTTGAAGAAATGGAGGGAGAAGAAGGGATTTTTAATTCTACCTTATATAGTTTAAAAACTCAGAAGGAAAACAAAATTAAAAAGCTAAAACCCTCTTTTACATTTGTCTTTCATCTAATATTAGTGAGATTAAGTAGAGAAAAAAATAATTTGATTTTTTAACCTACGAACTAAATTACTTCAAAATTTTTACTTATCAATTCTATTATTCTTTATAAAAATATAACAATACATTATTTATATTTTCTCTTCTTATAAATCAAATAATGTCACATCTTCCTTCTTTTCTCTGCCTTTCTCCGATCAACTCAAAAAAAAAAAAAAAAATTTCTTTCTTCCCCTCTCTTCATTCAATTCCTCCCATTTCTTTCCCAGTTTCCCTCATTGATTTCCCTCCTTTAATAATAATGGGCTTGAAAACATTACATAATGCTTATCAACGGCTAAACGAAAACGACCAACATTACATAATGCCTATCGACGGCAAACTGAAATGACTCACCTTCAGTCATTCACGTCTTTCGAAAATTTCTTAATAAATTTGTCTTCTAAAGACCACAATAATCAATTCCGTATTGGTGTGTTTGATAGGAAAAAAAAATAGGTAAAAAATAAAATGAATGAAAAAAATAAATAAATAAAAATAGATGAAGAATATAAGTGTTTGATTTAAAACATAAATATAAAAATAAAAATTAAATTAAATTAAATAATAGATTAAAAAAATCTGATAATCAACTATAACAATTGATAGTTTACTATCAGATATTTGTATTAACAAAGACATGATAATCAACTAACCAAATTAAATAGTCAAACACAAGCTTTTGTATTTCTTCGTCATTTTTTTCCAATTTTGCACAAAAACATTTTGAGTGAGACCCACCATCTTTTAATTTTTCATCTCTTTATTTTCACTTTATCAAACAACCTAAAATATTTCCCAACTATCAATTTCCATCCTTTCTTTATTTCCTACCCATTTCTTCTCTCCCAAACAAACCGTATGTTTCAGGGCCGAAAGATACCATTTTACTCCACAACTACAAGAGAAGGACAGCGACAAAAATAGCTGGATGGACGTATTTCTTATTCCTTCAACAAGCGTCAATAAATCATCTGTCCACCTGAACAGATGAAGTTTAAACCTAAAATAAATGGTAGAAGTTGATCCTCGTAATGCACTTGGAAATATTTACATAAGGTTTGACTAACATTCTGGAAACAATGTCTAATGATATCTGCTAATTACAAATTCATTGATAACTCTTTCATAGCGCATAAAAATAAATAAATGATCGTAAAACACTGCGAGACTGCGAGAGAAATCTCGAAGGTACATTATGAAATTAATGACCAAAAAAATATATTTTTTAATTTCTTTTTTAACAATACTTAAGTTATGCTTTGAAAAATTCACCTGAACAGCATTAGAACAAGGAAAATAAGACAGACCCAAACCAATGACCTGAACCACCAACGCAAAATTCGAACTGCTCAACATGGAGTTTTAAATTAAAAAAAAATTCAATTGATGCTTAAATACTTGGTACTTAGTAGCAATTTCATAAACTGTTAAAAAACTACCAAAATTTTGAACTAGTCTTTCCCAACAAACATTGCATACTAGGAACTCTAGTACTCCCAATTACTACTCCAGAGCAATCAAATCATTTTTCAAGCAACAGGGACCTCAATATCATTTGCCAAAACAGCAGCAGGCCTGTTGTATTCTTCCTCCTCCTTCGGAGTGTGGATTGTAACAAGATCAGGAAGGGGAGTTTTAGGTCCCTGTTTCCCTTTAGGATCCCAATCAAGCATGATCTTCACCTTGATACCAAGAACGCCCTATAAGACAGTGAGGAAAAAGTGATTAGCACCATCACTCCATAATGAAAGAAAATGAACCAACAAGTCCTAGTGCCAAAAGAAATTCTATCAGGTATCTATGAAAAATAAACACAGACCTGCCTGAGGAGTACATGTCTAACTGCAGAGTCAATGTAATCCTTGACTGGCTGTCCAGAAGAAATCATGTACCCATCCTTGAACTTCATAGACTTGGCTCTCTGAGCTCTCAGTTTTCCACTGACAATGACCTGCTCCAGTCAAACAGCAATTAAAACCAAATCATTACATAAAGCAATACAATAACAGGAGTTCAAAGCTGCTTCTGTAGAACAAACCTCGCATCCCTTGGCACCACTTTCCATCACAAATCTTAAAACACCATAACAGGCCCTGCAACAGATAGTTTAAGTTATATAGAGTTTATAATGTTGCCAGAGAGATGTAGAAGAATTGTATTGACACAAATAAAAAAGGAAAAATTAAAAGCTCCCAGCCCTTAAAAGTATACTAGCAATATCAAATATAGGACTATGTTGTTACAGAAGCATAGGTCTTAAATGAGGAGCTACCACATACATCACTTCAAGGTACATTGCAATTAAACAAAATGGCCAGATTAATTATACGATGTCAAAACTAAAAGAAATCCTTCACATATCACCATCAGTCAACAAATAATAAAGTAAGAAGCAAAAGAATGCAAGTTCAACCTCACAACATACAGTAAACATAAAACAGAGGTTACAAAGAAGCAGCTATCATGTCATGATGGCTTCATATGGCATTTTCGCCTCAGTTAAAGAGAAGGTATTTGACACTGTACAAGGGGAAAGTTAGGCTAAAATGGAGGCAAAGTGGCCTTGGCATGGAATTCAATCCTAGGATCAAGTAGTCCCCTAGGGACTTAATGCCCACTTAACATCTCAAGACTAGGTATACACCTAACAACAACATTTGGCAAATTACCAGTAAATAAATTGTGAAACCAAATAAAATAATCAGGTCATCCAACCTTTAAATTAATCTACCATTGTGAAACATAAACAAGTAATGTACAGATTAACAAAAACCAACAGTATAATCCATGCCTAGTGCTAAATCTAAATTTAAGACTTATTATAGGAGAAGAAAATAAAAAAGAAAAATGAAATAAACTTTTCCAAAAGCTAAAATTAGCTTGTTCATAAGCTAATTTGTAGAAGCTCACTCATATTAACTTCTCCAAAAGCTAATTTTTAACTTATAAAAAAGCTAATTTAGGGTTCATTTGGATAAACTTGTCCATAAACACTTATAGGAGAAAAAAATAAGAAGAAAAAATAAAATAAACTTTTCTAAAAACTAAAATTAGCTTACGCATAAGCTAATTTGTAAAAACTCTCTGATATTAATTTTTCCAAAAACTGATTTTAACTTATACATAAGCTAATTTTAGTTTATGAAAAAACTTATTTTATTTTATTTTATTTTTTCCTAAAAGTGCTTATGAAGAGCTTTATTCAGGCCCTTTAAACTTAATTTATTTTTCCTTTTTATTTTTTTCTTCTGTGAGTGCTTATGCAAAATTTTATCCAAACAGGCCCTCAGAAGAATAAATGAATTTGCAGACTAATACACATACCTGCGAACGGCGAGGCCACCGAGGAGCTTGTAGCGAAGAGACTCGGCCTGAGCAATGGCGCAGAGACCTCTGTTGTTGACCTTTTCAGCATAAAGCTCGACACTGTTCTCGGGGAACTTGAACCTCTTCTGCACCACTGAGGTCAGTTCCCTAATTCTCCTTCCCTTCTCACCTATACATCAAAAACACAATCAGTGAATCAGTATTCGATTCCAACAAAGTAACCGAAGGTTCTAGAAAGACACGCACCGAGGACGGCTTGGGTTCTGGTGGCTCTGATAATGATCTCGGTGCGCATCGGCGTAACCCTAACCTCCACGCCGGAGTAACCGTCCTCCGCCAACTCACGCGTCAGAACCTCGTTCAGTTCGGCGAAAAACACTCCGTCCGCAACGAACTGCACATTAACTCCATTCAATTCACACACACAGCAAAAGAAAAAAAAAAAAAAAAACAAACAGAAAATGTTGCTGTTTCCGATTCATTCTAGCACTGACCTTTCTCTTCTTACTCATCTGCGTCGCCATGCTTGTCAATAGGAACGAAGGTACGGAACACGATCTGATTCTGATCTAAACAGAGGGATGGAAACAGAGGTTGTGACTGCAAACCCTAATCCTCAGAAGAATAAAGGGGGTTTGGGAATCCGGATTCCTGTACTCGGTAAAATCACTCATTCATCATGTAATCGACTATTTGTAACCGTCGAATGAAGATCGGACTGCTCTCATTATATTTAGATAAATTATATTTAAAACAGGTACTTAAGATTTGAATTATCTGATTTTCATCCAACGATTATAAAACCCTAACGGTGTGAATGTGTGTAATTTTTGACTGCGCCAAATCAATTTTCAGGGCTTGGGGTGCATGTATAAGTAGGGGTGGACATTTTAATACACCAGGTTTTATCCCTTTTTTTTTTTTGCTTTGAGGAGGTTAGAAACAGGTTTTATCATTAGTACTATGCTTTAAGGTACCATAAAATACTAGTATTAAATACTAGCCTTAAAAAAATGTTTAGAACTTTTTAAGCCTATAAATTATAAAAGGGGGCTTTACTTGACATGGTTTTTTTTTTTTTTTTTAAAATGGTCTGATCCTTGAAAAAATTATGAAGTATATAATTTTAAACAAATATTAAATTATTTATATTTATTTAGATAGATCAACTTGTGAGGTACAATTTGTTTTTTAAGCTCATAAAAGGGGGCTTTACTTGACATAGTTTTTTTGTTTTTTATCAAATCCTTAAAAGATTGCAAAGTAAATAATTTAAAAATAATATTATATTATTTATATTTATTTAGATAAATCAACCTGTGAGGTACAAAATGTTTTAAATTATTTAAAATGTTACTTTTTAGATAACTATTTTTCCGATCTTTAAATTTTTTTAAATGCCAAAAATTAATTTATCTAAATAAATATAAATAATATATTATTATTAGGTAAAAAAATTTTAACAAAATATTATGTCAAATAAGGATTTTTTTTTAATGCAAAAAGGTTTAATTGTAAAGAAAAATGCAATTTTTTTTTATTTTTTATTTTTGTGATTGACTCTTGGGCCGGTGCATCATGTTCATGGGATGCCCCATGTTCATCTTTATAAAACCAGTACCCTATTTATCATGTTTAAATTTGGCTAACCGTAATAAGGATTGATATATTTTCATTGTTTTTTACCCTTATTATATCACTTTGCTGTATTGTTGGTCTATTGGACCTTGGAATTAGACTGCTTTGTTTCTTTTGCTGTTTTGGTAGCTATTCAGGAACAAAAAAATTGATTTCAAGTTTATCTTGAAGAAGTCAGCAACTTTTTCACCTCTCACTTTGTGCGACAAATTTTAGGAAAGTGCAAGTCACCAAGAAAAAGCGAAAAACACAATCAAAGATTTTGTGTGTGTATACAATAGTAGAAACAAAATTATAACCTAAGTATACTACTTAATCCCCCTAGGCCGACCCTAGTGGTTCACAATCAAAGATGTTTAATTAACACCATGATTTAACTTTAATTTTATTTTTATTATTAAAATTTATTAAAATTAAATGTAACTTATGTTTCGGCTTATGGTCAAGTGAAGGGATTACCTGCAGGCTATTTAGTTTGAGCCTTAGTTTGTTTCAGAAGTAATATTATTTTTCTTAAAGCTAACACTAACACTATTTGTGATGTAAATGATAATATTTAAGAAAATTTTCAATGATTGTTATTAAAGTTAAATTCATATTGAGAGCAGTAAATGCTTGAATAGTTGGATCGTAGGGTATTATATTGTGAATTGTGATCATATAATTATATATATATTTTTTCTCTCTCCCTCTTTTTAACTTCTGAATTGGATCTGCTGTTAATGTATCATTGTGTTTCTATTTGCTGCGGACTAGGCCGCAAAAACGGTTCTTGCCATGGTAAAACAGCAAATGCTTGTTCTTCGGGGCTCTTATCCATCCGAAGAGAATCTCCTACATGACTTGAGGTATTTATACGAGTCTTTGCTTCATGACGTGTTGTGAAAACCGGACCAGATCGGCCGGTCGAATTGAAAAACCAGTGAACCGGTCACCTGACCGGTTCAAATAAATCACAGAACTAGCCTGAAGAAAAATTGGTCAAAGAACTAGAAAACCAATCAAAAATTGGTAAAACCGACCAAAAATCGGCCAAAAATCGGTTCACAACAAATCAAAGAAAAATGCTTAATACAATATTATTTTTATTTTTTTCTTAAAAAAAATAAAAACCAACCTAAAGTATTTATCATTTTTTTTTATCTTGAATATAAACTTGTTTTTATTAACAAATGTTTATGTGTATAGTTAAAACTTATACTTAAGTATCATGATGTATTTGATTTATACTTTTGTAAGTATTGTAAATGTAAAAAACTTATAAAATTATGTTTTATTTTTAATTTTTAGTATTATAAAATTACGGTATTACATTTTTTTTAATATTATTTTATGTATTATTTAATTATTATTATTATTATTTTATTAATATCGCTTTGATCACGATTCAATCACAGTTGAATCATTAAACCTTAAATCAATACTTTGACCGATTTAATGACCGGTCTGATTTTTACAACATAGCCTTCATCCTCAGAAGATCCTGAACTCTGTTCCCGAGGGCATAAGGACCCTTGCAATGAGCTCAGCTCAGAAGATTTTTGACTGGAAGAAGTTTGTAAAAGATCATAGGCATAAGAAGTCAATGACAGATTTGTATAAAAATAGGCCTATCATGTCAATAGAACTTTTCGACTATTGTCAAATGAGTAAATGACACTTTTTTTTTTTTTAAGATGTAAATATTACACTGTCTTTTTTTTTTATGTTAAAATTAAAATTTATATTCTCTTTTCTTGACAGATTTAAGTATATGACATTTTATTCTATTTTAATTAACTTTTTGTTAAAATTCTGTTAACTTCTGTTAAAAATAAATTATTACTAAAATATCTTTTACATTACTATTTCTTGAGAGATGCAAATATTACATTGTCTTTTCTTCTTGTGTTAAAGTACACACTTTTCTCCCCTAACAGATATAAATATATTATACTTTACTTATATTTTAATTAACTTTTTGTTAAAATTCTGTTAACTTTTGTTAAAAATAAATTATTACTAAAATATCTTTTACATTACTATTTCTTGAGAGATGCAAGTATTACATTGTCTTTTCTTCTTGTGTTAAAGTACACACTTTTCTCCCCTAATAGATATAAATATATTATACTTATATATATATATATATATATATATATTTATTTATTTATTTATTTATAATGATAAATATGTAAAAAAAATTGTCTCTTAATTTATTTCTTTAATTATTATTTTAAAGAAATTATTATGAATTATGCTAAATTTAATCATATATTTAAAGAATTTTTTTTTTAATTTTTATTTTCATAAAACATATTTTAAAATAATTAAATTAAAAAGTATTATATATATATATATATATATATATATCTAATGGTAGTGTTTATATAAATATATAAATAAACTGATATTTTCTTATAGTACTCCCTCTTGTGGGTTGCTCTATCATCACTCCTGGGGTGTAAAATGGAAGAAATTATTAGGTGGTCTTAGAACACTATAATCCTAATTAATCTTTACATGACATGTAATCAAGTGTAATTAATTTTTTCTCATAAAATGTAAAATTTGAATATGTGTTGTATATATATATTGATTGGCACTATAGACACTTGGTAGTCCTGAACTACCTAATAATTTCTCGCAAAATGGACCTTGCCCTCAAGGTCCTTGAGCTACAACTAAGATTGGAGAAGTTGTTGGGTTTCATGATAGGATGTGTGGTTGAGAGGACCAAAGGTGCCTCAAAACCTTGAGGATAAGGTTCTGTGTGAATCGACGACAATGACAGGATTGGTTGTAGGCACAAAAGAAAGAACACTAAATAATTAAAGGATTTTATAGGTTGGACTTATGATATTATTTAGTTTTTGTTTTTAATTTCCTAGATATCAAATGATGACACTTGTATGATTGCCATTCATTAGGACAGTTATTTAATAATAAAAAATATCGGTTATCTTCCCCGTAGTCTTTTATCTTCTCTTTAGCTTTTAATGGTAGTTTTCATAGTATTTAAAGTTGGTAGATATTAGCTGTTTATCAGTGAGACTTGTTTTTCCTTATTAAATTCTTGTTTTTAAAATACTTCCAACAAAATTGAGCGGACATTGTAAAAATGAGACACTGATTGACGTTAGTTCTATTAGCAGTTGCTTTGGAAACGGCCTGCCAATACCTTCTGGGGTTCGAGAGTCATTGATTGTTTCTTCCTTTGTTTGGGCCTGAAATTAATACGAGAGACAGGCCCAGTAGATGTCATTAGAGGTAGAGCATGTCTTGTTCAGATTCCAGGTTCTTCCTTAATTAGTAAACTTTTTAATTACATATTCAGTTGACCGAGGGACATATGTTTGAAAAAGAAAAAAAAAATTATGTTGTCTAACTGGCATGACCTGGTTACTTTATTTCTCTAGTACATTCTATGTTCGTGCTTTGAATTATGCAAAATATAGTCTGAAGTCTAAGGTGGAGCATGCCGATGCAGATAAGCGATGGTACAGTCTTGTCTCTTATAATATGTTTGGTTGGAAGAAAAGAAAAGAGGGAGGAAAGAAAATACGGATAACGAAATGTTTTTTTTTTGTTGATTGGAGAGAAAGTAAAAAGAAAAAAAAAGAAAAAGTTGACTTTTAAAAATAAAAATTTAAACTTTTTCTTTCTTTCACATTTTTTTTAATTTAAATTTTAAATTTTTTTTTCCTCCCATGTTTTTCATCCACTCAACCAAACAGGCCCTTAGGTTTGTGGCAAACAATTGATACATGGGTACGGAAGAATACATAACAACAAGTGGAATCGTTTTTCTGCAAAATTTGACTTCAGAATCGTAGGGTTTCTGAGTGCAAATTTTGGCACCTTGACCTTAGTGATAGTATGTTATTTGTTTTAAATAAAAATACTAGTATTATTGAGGTGGTCAAAGTTTGTCCATTGAGAAAACAATAGTTACGAACCAAATTCACATAATCTCGTGATTGGTGTTGGTTTTGATACCCTTAGCTAAGAGCCTAAGATCCCTCGCCATATTGCATGATCTTGCACTATGTGTTTGGAGTATAGATTGGGAACTATGCTTTTGTTCTAACAGAAAAACAATTTTTTTTGTCAATTTCAAATCATTGTTTGGGATTTAAAATCGTGTTAAAACATATATAGTGACGCAAATATCAATGGGACAGGAAAGCAGCCAAAAAAAATCTTAATAGTGTTTGTAGGATGAATGATTAATTATTGGAATGATTGATCAAAAGAACAATTAGTCCAAAAATGTTAAGAATCGTTCGATTCTCAAATTGTACTTTAATCAAGTTGCTTTCAATAATGATTTATTAATACAAGCAGGCAATACATGCACTTTCACTGTAACAAATAATGATTTATTAATTTTTAAACTTTACATATCATTTTTTAATGTTTTATTTAAAATTTCCAAATCTAAAAATAATATTCGCCAGTCTCATATCATTTTTTTTGAGTACGCATATGATTGCAAAAATATCTCCGGTCATTCATCAAAACTAATTTCCTTTGGATTGTTCCCTCCTAACCAAGTTTTCTTTATACACAAAAGTCAGGATTAGAACCCTGACCACTTATATTACTTGTCATTTAAGCTATTACACACTCTTTAAAAAAAGTCATTGATTATACAAATTATTGTGATAAGATAGTTTTCTTTGAGAAAGTTACCTTTATAAAAAATGTTAGAATGTAATTATAAATTCATTTAAACATTTAGGTGAAAATATTAATAAAATAGTATTAAAAATTAATATTTTCTTATTTTTTTAAAATAATAAATATTTTAAGACAATTTAAAATAAAAAAGATATATAATATGAAATATATCGTTAAAGTGTTATACAATTGAACATTATGTCCCACCTTGCTGTAGCCTACCACTCTATCGAGGAGTGTTACCAATATACTCTTTAATATGCTCATTTTAATATATTTTTATTATTATTTAAATTTTATTGAAAACTATAAAATTATGAGTGAGACTCATTAAATATAAAATAGAACTCACAAATTTATGTAATTTTCAATAAAATTCAACTAATAATAGAGAATATGTTCAAAATAGTGTATTAAAGAAAGTATAACAATTCTCTCATTCTGCCTATGAGCAAATTGATATGCAACTACATATGGAGATGGATCAAGAGATCATCACCCATATATGTAACTTAGACGCGTTGAAAGCACTAGCAAGAACATGATCAGTGTTGAAATTTCATGCTTCATGCACTCCTGCCACCTTTTGCACTATTAAGCTTCGCCCCACTTCACATAAAGAGATAACACTCCAATTTTGTACACTTCTCCTCTGTCTAGCTATAAATGGCAGCCAGCTAGCCGCACAACCAAACCCACTTATTTTCGTTTTCAGTTCATTTGACCAAATTCCAGCAATGTCATCGCGTCATGGAGTAATAATCAGAAAACAGGGAAACTTAAACCTTAATTAACATTTCGGTTTCAATTATTGAAGTTCAATTTCTAGGCTTCTCTATTGACCTGTAATGTCAAACTAATCAATCATCTAGCTCGAATTCACCAAATTATAAGCCGGCAGTCTAAGATTTGGTTAGGAAGATTGTAAAATGTTATTTGGAATTACGCTTTTCCTAGTTATTAATATATCAGTCTAATAATCTTCACAATTACTTAAGAGTTGTACTAAGTTTCAACATCAAAGATTTTCATTATTTTGTAGAATTCTAGGTTATAGACTTATAGATTTAACTCACTAAATGATGAAATCCTTTATAAAGTGTCAATTTACATGCGATCAACATGCATCCAATATAGTTTGTTAGGATGGACGAAAAAAGTTTATTAAGACCTGAGAAGAATTGTGTTATCATATAATAATTTTTTATAATATTAATTTTTTTCTACTTCTCTCTATAATATCAATTATCATGCTTCTTTCTTTTCTTCTTATCTCTTTTTGTCGTACAAATTTTTCATAAAAAAAATTATATAAATACAATTTCTCATCTAAGATAGTTCAAAAGCAAGCGATAAGCCACTATATACCTTCACCTTTTCCCCTTTCCAATTTCTTTTTCAATTTTATTTTGTATCTACTCCTTTTCAATCATTTGCATTTGTATGTATAATAATATAATATGTAATATACCGACACATGTTATAATTACATTAACCGCACTGAATATGTGAGCAATAAAATTTTGAATATTTTAAAAATTATAAATAATTGCATTCCTCTTAAAAATATATTAAAAATCACTTTCAATTTAATTTTCTTTCTACTATTTCTATAATTTAAAACTTGATAGAATTAAAGAATGTGCAGCTAGCGTTGCAATTTTACAATAACCATATTTTTTACTCACCCTGAGTCTTAGGTTTTTTTTTTTTTCACTCAAAATCCTGGATCCTAAATTACTTAATCCTAGATTTTGATTAATGTCCTATTTTAGTAATCGAAAGAATAATTTTAAATTTTTCTATGGGCATCTTTTTACTAAGTTAATATGCATTAAAGATATCTTTACTTGATGGTTGGAGAATAATTCTTTTGATATGTAAAAATTATTGAGGTGAATTTTACCTCTCCTAATATATTTTTTTTCATATGATTAGCAATCGAATCTCTATCAGTATATTTCACGAACTAAATTGAGCCATATTTTCTTGGTTCTTTCTACTAATTTAATAAATGATAAAGTATTGGATTTTTTTATATTAAACATATTTAATTTTTTATTTAATACTTTGGGAAAAGTTTGCTCAATACCAAATTCTATTCAATATTTAGAAAAAGAAAGAGAGAGAAGTGTAAATATAATAAATAATATGGTGTGGTAGAAAAAGAGATAAAGAGAAATAATAGATATTAATAGAGTATTTGCTATATAGAAATGTTATATATCATTACTCTAATACTTTTAAATAATGTTTTGTGAACACTAAAAGCTAGTCTACATCATGAGAAAGAAAGATACAAAAAAGGCAGAGGACTAATAATGTGATAGGAAGAGAGATAAAAAGAAACAAGAGTTATTAAATAAGTGTGTATACTATTGAGCTGTTCATATATATCGTTGTTGAATACTTTTTTTTAGAGTCTTCCGAGAAATAATGAAAAAAATATTGTAAGAGATTAGGCCATGAACAGGAGCTTTAATCCGTAGAATTCTAACATTTCCTGCTTTGCAGTGTGCCAGCTTTTCCCAACTATATAAAGGTTCTTTATTCTCCTGGGCCACATTACAAACTAAGTTCAATCCTCGCACCACGTACTGTATATATACCCTGTTGTTTCGTCAGGATGCTGCACAAACCATCTTTGAAGTCTTTGAAGATTGTCATGGCTAATTTGCTAACAATGTTTTTTGTCATGGAAATAATGGTGAGTGGTTTCAATTTCGGAGCAAGTGGCTTGAACATGAATTACTACTTGTGGAGCTGCCCTTTTGCTGAACTTGTTGTTAAGAACACAGTTAACAAAGCTCTGCAGGATGATCCCACACTAGCAGCAGGTCTTGTTAGAATGCACTTCCATGACTGTTTCATAGAGGTTCATTCTCTCTCTCTCTCTCACACACACAAACAATTGTTCAATCACACTTTACGAGAAATTTTTACATGGTCCAAGACTATGTATGGTCTCAGACAATCTCTACATGACACATAATTAAGTTTTATTAACTCTTTCTCATAAATTAAAAATTTAATTACGTGTCACGTGAACATGTGGTGGTACTGGAGCATGTAATAATTTCTCCACACTTACACAGATATGGATGCAACAACATAGTGAAAAAATGTTAGAGATGTAATATAAAAATTAACATTTGTGTCTTCACTTAGCAGTTTAAACTTTTGAAATGTTGATTCATGACACAATATCAGAGTCTATGTGACTTGGTGGTCTTTAAGTTGATCCTTATCTACCCCATTCTTCTAATGAAAAATGAATTCATTAGCATAGGGAAGTTGATGGGCCCGTGTATTAATAGTATTATCTATATATACTTCAAGTTCAAAGGGTTCTTTCGTAAGAGCACATGTTAAAGAGGTAATATAAAATCATTCATGTGTTTTTATACAAGGTTTTAATTGCTAATATTGTTGGTTCTCGACAAAGAAAAAGGAGTGGAGAGAAATATGATTGAAGTAAACACACACAAAAGCTAAGATAGTTATATAAGCACAAGTAGATTAAATTGTACGGTGTACCGTTCTTTGTATTCCTAATTAGTTGCAGTTACGCAACTAGAAGATGCCATGTCTGTCTTTCAAGGGCAAACTCATTTAGTTGCGTCCATTTTCTAAATTATAAAATGCACATTAACAGATTAACTTATAATTATTATTTCATGAATATCATATATATGCGATGTACTTCAAAATGGTTTGTTTTTGTCTACTAGGGATGTGATGGTTCAGTTCTGATTGACTCCACTAAGGACAACACAGCAGAAAAGGATTCACCAGCAAATTTGAGCTTGAGAGGCTACGAAGTCATAGATGACATCAAGGAAGAGCTTGAAAAACAATGCCCAGAAGTGGTTTCATGCGCTGACATTCTTGCTATGGCTGCTAGAGATGCAGTTTTCTGTGTAAGATGAAGCTACTACACATTTCTTCTGTGTAACTGATTTTTCCAATTTTTTGGTGTAACAATAATGAAATTCATTTTGATACACTCTCATACACGGTTAATCAATTAGAAATCATCTTTTATATGACTTTTAAAATAATTATTACAAAAGTCAACAATCTTACCATACAGAACAACTCATGATTCAATGACAGGATAAAATACCTTTAGAGTGTGTATTTTAATTCAATTCTTAAATAATTGTAATTAACTAGTACTAACGTTTCGTTTTACCTAATAATATGATATATGACATGAACAGGCAGGGGGTCCTGTATATGACATACCAAAAGGAAGGAAGGATGGAACGAGGTCCAAAATTGAGGATACTATCAATCTACCTGCCCCCATTTTCAATGCTTCTGAGCTCGTCAAGATGTTCGGTCAACATGGGTTTTCTGCAAAAGAAATGGTGGCTCTCTCAGGTAATATAATATGCCTATGTGCTTTTGCTATTTTTATTATGTGTTGAATAGTTAAAGAGAATTCTGACATAACCATAAATGTCGTGTTAAATAGAAAATTTTGACATGTTTCCAAATTAGTAACCACTAATTAAAGTTTCATAACGTGATTAATAGTTTGGTTGTTGCACAGAGGAAAAAGACAATCATAAATGAGTGGATGGAAAAAAATTGTAGTGCATATAAAGTAATAAACCAAAGAAATTGATTAATTCGTTTACTTTTTTGCGAAACGGGGGAGGGATTTTTCTTTTTGCTGTTTAGAAACATTACACTTATGAGTAAACATACCATAAACAATTATTTTTCACTTTGATTAACTTTGAGCTGACTTCGTAAGTGAGAATTATCCCCGATTAATGGAGAATTCTCCCTACTCGTTACTTTAACTAACATATTTTCAATAATTTAAATAGTATAAACTTGCTGGAGATTTTCACCTCATGCAGTGCATTTTAAATAAGGAAATTAAGATTATTTGGGTGGTAAACTAAGTTGTGCTATTCTTTTACATTCAATAATCCATTGGTCTAAACGGCAAAGAGTTTGGTCTTCCTTAATAAAAGCTTGAATTCAACTATTGTGAATGAAAAAAATAGGTAATAGGAGAGCTTTAATCCTTTAAATAGCTACTTCTTTCAATTAGCCAGAGTTTAATATGACTTCTGAATACCCAAGAATTTAAGACAAGAAAGAAAAAAAAAACGCTGAATATATAATATATCCATATAAAATAAATAGATGATGGGGTGACAAAATAGTTTCTTACTTCAAGCAGTAAAAACCGAAGTTACTAGTTATATGTCAAACACATGTTCAACACTAAATAAAATTGGAGCTGATATTAAGTTTTTACATTGTTATTTAATCACAAATCATTGTATATAATAAATTTGTTAACTTTAATAATATATATCTTAAAAGTTATAATAAAGATGATTTTAATTAGTTGACAATGTAAAAACTTTTATACGAACAATGTATACCCATTAAACTTGGGAAATTAATACAGAGGGAAAATATTACCATTGGAGATTTTGATTGTGCAGGAGCTCACACACTAGGAGTGGCAAGGTGTTCCTCTTTCAAGCAGAGACTGACCCCAGTGGATCCAACTTTGGACTCGGAATTTGCGAAGACTCTCTCCAAAACATGTAGTGCTGGTGACAGTGCTGAGCAACCCTTTGACGCCACGAGGAACGATTTTGACAACTTGTACTTCAACGCTTTGGTGTCAAACAACGGGGTTCTCACCTCGGACCAAACATTGTACACTAGCCCACAAACGAGGAACATTGTGAACTCCTATGCAATGAACCAGGCCTTGTTTTTCTTGGATTTCCAACAGGCAATGGTGAAGATGAGCATGCTCGATGTCAAAGAAGGTTCCAAGGGGGAAGTGCGGAGAAATTGCCGTAAAATAAACTGAATTGTTGTGGGTTTGTGATTGATTCTATGGAGTGGGAAGGATTTGTTGTTCAATTGCTCTAGGAAACTCTAGAGAGTTACCATTGGCATTAGTTGAAAGCACATGGTCTGTAATGTATGTCATAAGTTATGGATGGTTTGCTTTTTATATAATTGTCTCCATGAAGAGCATTTTTATATATTGAGTTTGTATTTGGTTTAATTTATTTAAAAAAGAAATATATTTTTTTTGTCAAAACAGTTTTTTTAAAGTGATTATTTCTTCAAATTTAGGATCCATTTATTTAAGCTTTTGAAAAAAATGATTATGAAGTTATATATAAAAAAACATTTTTTTAGAAATTTTATGTAACTCGAAGTTATTTTTTATTTGGTTACAATTATAATAATTTTTTCCCCCATTTTGCAAGGTAGTTAAAATTACACTTTTTTTTAGAAACTATTCAAAATAGTTTTTTAAAATGATAAAAATTTGATTATTAAAAATTTTTTAGCCCAAAAGTTTAAACAAACACATTAGATGTTTTTAAAAGTAATTTTTCTAAAATAGAAAAAAATTCATGAAAAAAAAACCTAAACAAACATATTCTTAAGCTATACCAAACATGTTAATAATCCTTAGTCCTTAATATTTTTCTTGTTACAAGATTAAAAAGAGGATGATGATTATTAACTTACGAGGATTGGACATGTGAAGAAAGTATACAGTTATTTTATAGATATCTTATAAATATGAGTTTGCTGACCAAAATAATCAAACTTTTTTGAAGTCAAACTTAATTAGTCTTATTATAATAATTTTTTACGGGTTAAATAAATCATCATACCAATGTTAAAAGAAAGTTGTTAACTAAGGTTTCATTTTTTACTAGATTATTTTTCTGTTTCTCCTATCTAGGTGCTTACACTTGTAATATAACGAAAGAAGAGAAAAAATAAAATAAAATAAAATAAAAATAACAGCAGTATAACAACGCTATTTGTATGCTAAGACTCACTCTGTAGTCTGTTCTGTCCTTGTACATAAAACGGTATCAAACTATCAACAAGAATGTGTAAGGCATCATCCATCAAATTGAAAGTGTTTAACCTTAGAGCTAAAAAATTCTAACCAATCTAATAGCATCTGAGTTCGAATTAAAAAATAAATAAATACATTTTGCTGCAGAGCACAATGCTATTTTTCGGACAAATTTGGCCTGGTTAATGGAATTATCTTTTAGAAGTTACTGCATAAAAGAAAAATACTACACAAAGAGATTTTTTTTACCAGAATTATTTTTTAAATCAATTAACATTTAACTTATCCAACTTCTATTGTTGGATCTTTATAAAACTCAATTGAAAAATGTCAATTTTTTTTTTCTTTTTGGTAAAGATATTTAGAAAGGATTTAGATTTACCTCATCACAAAAAGAATTTGCCTTTTGTAGATAACATTACTCGTCCTTTTGGTCAGCGTAGATATCATTACTCGTATCATTCTTTTGTTTTATTTTTTGGGCCTATTTAACTGTCTCATTTCACTACTAAACTGGGACAATTGCTAAAGATATCCCTCTTAATTGTTGAATGTATTCCTTATTTTTTTGTATTTTTTAATACTTAAAATGCTCTTAAAAAGTAATTGTTAAACCTATCCCCAATTACTAAATAACACTTAAAAAACAATAATTATGTTTTGAAATTTAGTTTTCGAAAGATAGTTTTATGATCCAGAGTCTAGTTAGCAGAACATTAAAAAATTAGGTTTCGAAAATTAAATTCTAGAACATAAAGCTTAAAATTATTAATATTTCGGAAACTAATTGTTGCAACATAACTAATCTAACTTACCAACTTTTGGTAACTAGTTTCATAATTAAATAAAACAATGTTTAGGAAAATGAGTTTAAACTACATAAAAAAAAGAACCAAATGCATAAATGGAAAATGAGAATAGAGACTGTTAATAGTAGAATTGGTTTCAAGAATTGAAATTATTTCAATTCTGAAAAGATAACTTCTCACAAAGATTCTAATCAACAAATAAAGATATTGTTCAAAATGGGACTTAAAATCTATCTTCACTTATGGATTCCTTTTATTCAAACTAGCAATTTTAAGTCTTCAACTTGAGAAAATTTCAATCAATAGTTCAACATTATTATTTCGATTTTGATAAAGATATCCAGTGATGACTTTACATAACAAATTTGAATTATAACTACATGCTCATTTGAATTGATTAACAATAATATGTATATGAACATTTAAATTCAAATTTGATTTTAATTATGTAATTGTTGGGATCATTGCAAATTTTATTGAATGAAGTTATCGAAAAATGGTGCACAAAGGTAAAGTTTGGATATCAAACTATTGTGTTTTTTGACAAGATTCAATTTTATTGAAATACCCTGTTCGAGAAGATTGTAATTAATATGTAAGTAAAATAAATAATGCTCAAAAGAGTTCAATTCGACAAGCTTCAAAGAATTCGAGGAAATGTCCCAATCATTCGAAGAAAGGTTTGAATCATGTTCAAGGAGACACTCAAATCGCGTTCAACAAAAGATCTTATGTAGATCAGAGTGGTGCAAAAAGGAGATCGTAGTGAAGTTAGAAGCAGTTACTAAATAGAAAACAGTTCTATACAGGTGTCAGTATATCATTTAAAGTTATCCATGTATTATACACGTGTCATGTCATGAGAGTTTTACCGTTAGGTAGGTTGCCTAAAAATAAGTAATTAGGTAGCCATTTTTCTTTGGTTCTGACATTTATACACACTCTGTATACCATACACGCCGCACTTATGGCTACTGGTTCCAAGGAGAACGTATATGTTCTAACCCATCTTTTATTTTAGTGCATTATGTTTATTGTTATGATTACCACTATCTATAACCCTTTTTTCTTTCGATAACTTTTTCTTCTTTCAATAATTCCTTCACAATTTAATTTTAACGTCTATAACTTTTCTAAATATCTTGTGAATGTCTCAAATCATGCATTTATATGTATTACAAGTGAATTCGATACTAATATCCAATTCATTTTAAGAACACGACAGATTCAAGTCTTGTGTGGAATTATTGTTTGATGTCCTAAATGAATCAAAATGATGAAATACTAATCAAAATATTCTCAAGTTGAAAGTTTTAAACTGCTAGTTCTAATAAAAGAATCCATGCTAAAGTTTTAGATTCTAAGTCCCATTTAAAAATCTTTATTTGTTGATTAGAATCATTGTGAGAAGTTATCTATTGAGACTCAAAGCAATTTTGATTTCTCGACAAATTTCCACCATTAACAGTAATCATCAACATATGAATTGAAACATACATTATATTACATAAATATTATTAGAAAGGGTTATAGGTAGAAGAAAAGGTCATAGACAAAAGCAAAGGTTATAAAAAGATTGAAACTAAATTGTAAAGAAAGAGTTATCGAAAGAAGAATGGGTCATAGGTAGAAGAAATCGAGATAAGAAAGCATAATGCATTGAAATAAAAGTTGGGTCAGAACATACACGTTCTTCTTTGAACTGGTAGCCATTTGTGTGACGCGTGTGGTGTACAAAGTTTGTGTAAATGTCAAAAACCAAAGAAAAATGACTATGTGATTGTTTATTTATATATAATTCACATAATGGTCAAATCTCAAAGATTTCAACAGGTGTACAGCAAGTAAATGAACCTAACTAAGACATTGCCACTTGTCTAGAACTGTTTCTTTTGTGAAAACTGCTTCTAACTACAATGCGAACCTCTTTTTATATGTGGCACTCTCACAAACAAGTCTTCTTTTTGAGCATGACTTGAGCTTCCTCTTACTTGCATATGAACTTCTTGAAAATATAATCTTATTTGACCAATTCAAAAATTAATCATCAAGAGTTTCAACATTTGGCTTTCATATTGTCTATACTCCCTTTCGATCATTTTTATACCTGCTTCCTTCAACATCCTTCGACTAAAATTTTTACAGCCTCTTCTAGATATGATAAGCTCTTCTCAAACATACCTATTTCGATTGACTCGAAATCTTCCTTTCGATTAATCCAGTGCTTAGTATTTGCTGTTGTAATCCTATACCTTTCAATCTTTATCTATACCTCCTTCCTTTTATTTATTTATTTCTCTTGACAATTCTCTTCGATTAAAAGCTTTAATGACCCTAACAGAGACATTTTGTTGTCTCACCAGTGAGTAGCAATATAGAGAAAAAGTGTCGTTAAAAAAGGAAAAAGCAAACAATCAAACAAATGAGAGAAGAAAATCGAATAGTATCGTTGGAGAAGAATGAGGAAAAAGTAAAAACAAGAAAAGGAAGAATATTTGAACATATAATAAGAAAGAGAAAAGAGAAAATAATATATAGGCTTACATATACTTTTGATCCTTTATCTTTTTATTAAAACTCGTTTTGGTCCTTTATCTCTTAAAAGATTCATTTTGGTCTTTTAATTCTCAAATTTGAGTCAATGTTGTTCTTTTGTTAATAGTGTTTGTTTTTGATTTTGAAACATGATTTTGAACTCTTTTTTGATCGATTCAAGACTTGAAACTTGTCTCATTAGAGTCACTTACTTGAAAACTACGGAATTCGACTAATTTTTGAACCAAAAAGGGCTATAAATATGGTGAAAAATGAGCTCCATGAGCAACAAAAAAAAAAATCTAATATTAGATTTTCAGTTTTCCAATTGCACATAGGACTTACTTTTCACACATTTATCATTATGTTTATGGCCCTTTTTGGTTTGAACATTAGTTGTGTTTCATAGTTTTCATGTAGATGAATTTAATGAGACAAGTTTCAAGGCTTGAATCAATCAAAAAAGGGTTCAAAATTGTATTCCAAAATCGAAAACGATCACTGTTAACAAAAGGACAACATTGACTCAAATTTGAGAGTTAAAAGACCAAAATAAATCTTTTAAAAGATAAATGACCAAAACGAATTTTAGTATAAAAATAAATGACTAAAAGTATATTTAAGTCTAATATATATAGTTATTTTTTAAAAAAGGGTTAAATATGTTTTTCATCCTTTAAAAATATGACAAAATTAGTTTTAGTCTCTAGAAATTTTTTTTCTTGAGTAAAGTCCCTCAAATATTAAAAATACCCTAATTAGATCCTTGTGCTAAGCTCTGTTTAACTTTCCTGTTAAATGATGGTCATATAAGAATCACAGTCACCATTAATTTGTTAATGTGGTCATCCATGTCAACCGTTATGTCCAAATTAAATTAGTAACATACTTTTTAAATAAATTTATTACATGTTTAATCCTAAATCACAGATTTTTTTTAACCCTAAAGCAAAAGTAATTACATAATTTTTTATTAAAAATTATCACCGAACACTATAGGTAATAAAATACTTTACTTGAAAGCTGATGTAACTATCATTTAACAAAAAAGTTAAATAAAATTTAGTACATGAATCTAATTAAAACTTTTTATTATTTAAGAAACTTTATTCAATTTTTTTTTTTAAAACACTAAAACTAATTTTGTCATATTTTTTTAAGAACCAAAAACATCTTTAGCCCTTTTAAAAAAAGTTACCTTTAGCCATTGTGGTGTGATAATTAGAACCCAATTTTCAAGCCCAACTTTTCTCCATATCCTTGTAATTACAAAATAGAGAGAGAGAGAGAGACTCCTCGATGAGCTTGGTTTCAGTGAAGTGGAGTCGTTGTGATATCTCCATCGAAATTCCTCACACAGTTTCTGAAAATCGAAGCAACTTCGGTGGTTAGTTACCGCTCGTTTCCATAACCACAGATCCACTGTTTTTTCCTTTCCATTTTCCCGGGAAAGCGTGGGAAAACAATGGAAAAGATGAACAGAGCCTTCGAGAAAGTGAAGATGATGGTGGGAATGGAGGTCGATGACGAAGAGCAACAAGCTGCGGCATTGGACAACAACGGCAACGGCAACTCCTTCGCTTTCATGGACGAATTCAACCGCAACTGCACCCTGTCCACCAAACAGGTCCTCTCCTTCGCTCCATTTCGGTTCTAATTGAGAAATTCAAATTGTTTATTGCTTGGTTTTTGAGTACGTAGCGACGAGCTAGTGAGGAATAGAAAACTTGAGTGAAATTAGCTGATTCGGTAGCGAAATTGGATATGCTCGGTTTTGAACGTGGATCTGGTCCTTAATTGTGGTTTCTGACTTTGCAATGTTTTATAATTTGATTTTCCGTTGTTGTCATTTTCAAAGTTCAGGTGTTTTGGTATTTTGATTTGATTTACTGCTGTCAGATCAGAACCTGTTGTCAGTATATTAGGCTGGAAGATAGGTGCTCGAGAAGTTTTGATCTGACTGTTACATGAGGAAAGCTGCTCCATAGTTACATAATTCTCTCGATAACCATGCATGCAGCCTAACGAATTTACCATACCACGTACCTCAGACTGGATTCTCTTTGAAGATCTCATAATAATAATGTAAAAAGTACACGAATCACATATCCATACCTGTACCAAGTACCTGATAACTATGAGCTACCCAAGACAAGGTTTTAAATAACGCGGAATAGCGCCGTATGGCAGTGTAGCGGTGTGGAGTGGCCCCTGCCCACTATAGGGGCTGCCATAGTGGAGCGGTTTAGTGTAGCGGCCATAGAGGCACGATTCCAAAAAGGCCCTCTAGATAGAGACATTAGGGTTTTTTTTTTGGGGGGGGGCGGCTATTTTTGGGACTTCAATTTCCAAAAATGAAGTCTACAGCTGTAATAATAGTGAAAATGATAAAAAAGAAGACTTGGATTTAGAAGATGATGATTATTGATTTCTATCTAGGAAACTTGTATTTGTCTTTTATTGGTATTTACTTGTACGTTTTGTTTAAGACCTATGACTTTTTATTGTTAATTATGAATGCCATTAATTTTGAGGGTTTTTTTTTTTTTTTTAATAATTTTTGAGAATTTATATGTGTATAGTATACATTATATAAATTATATAAATTTTTTCAAAATAACAACTATCCCACTATAGTGTTTTTTGGGCTGGCCGCTACGCCACTATCCCAGAATTAAAACATTGACTCGAGAACAAGTCACATTGAGATTTATTTGGCTCTCAGTTTACAGTGTTCTTGAGGAAAATTAGCAAAATACTGCCCCCTAGGGATATTTTTTACCATGAATGTGCGGGTAGCACAGGTATAGAAAAAAAGGTATAGTGTTGCATGGGCAGTGGTCATCACTCTTTTTTTTTTTTTTTTGGGGAGGGGGGAGGAGAGAGATACTGAGAAGTTATTACAGTGTTTCAATTCACAGATGATATGGGATTGAAAAATCAAATCAAGAGAAAATAGATGATATTTTCTTATAGAAATTATCATTGTAGATTTTTGTGTGTTGTTGGAAATAACTTATGCTGGCTTTTAGGTGATAAATGAGAATGATTCACTGATGGATTGAGGGGAATTATTAAATATCTTCACAAAATCATTCATAAAAGGGTGAAATAAAGGGAATATTTGTTGGAAGATGAAATAAACTGGATGACTGGAGTACATTTCATTTGGATAGGAATATTTACGAACTGTCTTATTGAACTGAATTCAGATGAGTAAGAGGTATCTTTCAAAACGAATGGAATACAATTTATATTAGAATGACATTGTATAACTTTTAGGTTCATATGTGCTGTAAGATGTGACTTGGTTAATGAGTGGAGATACGCAGTCTATAGAGGTATCCTGTTTTGAGGTTCCTGAGAATAAAGTCTCAATACACTAACTGTGCAATTTCAAATATATAATGATATCTTCTGTTTCAAACAAATGGTTTTGGAGGATGATATCTTTGTTGTTTGGAGGACCCAGAACTACATGCTGGTGTTAGATTGGTTTTAAGAATGTACAGAATTGAACTAAAGCAAACATAGGACTTTGAGGAGCATAATGATGATGTTTCTATCTCTCTCTTCTTTTCTTAATTGTTCCCATTCACGTTACCTGTTATTGTTGGCGGTTGGTTTTTGTTAGGACTTGGGGAATATAGAAAAGGCCTTAAATATCAGTTTTTCTTGATATTTTTCTGAGACCTGATTAACTCTTATGATTAGGGCCATTAGGCTGTTTTTAGCATCTCTCTCTAGTCTCTACATATCTATCTTTGCTCCTATATTTTGGATTTTTTTTTTTCACTAAATTGTGCATCAATCTCCTCATGTTTTCTTCTTTACCCAAACTTCTGTCATATTGAAACGTTCATTTGATTCATCAAACAGGTTTCTATTTATAAATTGTCTTTCACAGTTTAACTAATAAGCTCTCTCTCTGTGACCAGAGACTATATGGTTTTGCCATATGCTTTGCTGCTGGAATAACTTGTACACTATTGGTAAGTTTGACATTATGAATTTTCTGGTTAGATAAATGAAGCTTATATGCTTGATCTTCAGTTCAACATAGAATATTAGTCTTAAGCTTGAATCTTTCTTTAAATTTGGCCACACATGAGTACATGTAAAATCTTAAACTCCTGCAATTTTGGATTCTGTTACATAAATCAACAATTAGAATAGAATAGATGGAAAAAAAATTACATATTTACAATATGAGGATAGTAATGGTTTCTCACC
This sequence comes from Spatholobus suberectus, assembly GCA_004329165.1. Lineage (NCBI taxonomy): Eukaryota > Viridiplantae > Streptophyta > Magnoliopsida > Fabales > Fabaceae > Spatholobus > Spatholobus suberectus. Next base: position 11,162,110 of record QUWT01000781.1, on the reverse strand, counting down.
TTTTTTCGTGTAAATTTGATGGGAATCAGGGAATATAGTTCTTTTCACTGCCTTTCTGAAAACTTGACCTACAATTGTTACTCTTTCTACTTTAATGTAGAATTTTAGCTTTTTAACTCAAATTTATATTGACATACAAGAATAAGCACTAATTAATTGCATTTCCCTCCCCCATGTTACAGTCTATGCTTGTTTTCTTCAAACCAATCAAGTTTGCGATAACATTCACTCTTGGTAATTTGCTTTCACTTGGAAGGTATGTTCTGTTTTACATCTGTATAATTACATTATGATGCTGACTTCCTTGTGCTTTGCAATTTAATGTATTAGAAACGGGGACAAATTTAAACAGTCTCTTGTTCACTGGATTCCCCATTCACAGGTTTCAAATATTCTGCTGTTGTCAGTAATGAAAAACGGAGTTTTAATTTTTTTTTTCTTTTCTTTTGCCAAAGGGGATGGGGGTTGGGGGTGGGATAATGTTCCTTTACTCTTTATATCACTGAACACAGCACTAATCCTATATGCCTCAAATTAGTACTTATGCCATAAGACTCTCACACCCAATAGGCTATTCTTTTGGATTGGGCTCTCTTTCTGGGCTTCAGTCCTAAGTCCTAACAATTAATTGGTAAAATTCATTAAGTATTGCAGGAAACTGAGACTTAACCCAGAGATCACAGAAACTGAAATAAGAAAGAAACATAAATGGAGCATTACAGTGACTAGGCTAGCTCTTCCAGGGCCTAGCTTCCTCCTAACCTAAGTCCTACTATTCCCACTGATTTCTTTCTTGCCTACGCTCACTCCATCTGTCGGCCTTTTTAACACCCTTAACAAATTTCACACATCCACACTCTTCCTCTCCCCTGCATCCATGTGTCTAGACAGTTAAAAGAAAATCCCCTATGCATATTCCATTTTATCTTACCTCTGTTGCTCATGATGGTCCTTTCGTGATGGTCCTTAATCACTTCCTTTCCTTTCTCCTCACATAGGCTCTTGTTATAACAAGGTATCTATCACAATACTTAAAAGAGAGATTTTCATGGTTTAATTTCTGTTCTTATGGATGAAAGGCACCAAATATTAGGAGTTCATTTTGATAAAATAGATGTTATATAAGTTGAATTCTTACTTCGTGGTAAACAAATTTTAACAACCTGTATAGAACTACTTTCTTAAGACATCAAGATGAAAAATAAGCATTACTGATTTGCATAATCTCATTCTGGACTTCAGTTTTCTTTGTCTTCCTTTTATCTGGGTGGTGTAACACTCAGTATTATGTGTGTCTGATGTATTTCTTGTATAATTAAAGGTTATGATTTGAACATTGATTTGTGCTGTAAGTAGCTAGATTGATCAGTGGTGAGAGATTACTAGTATTGAAGTGATAATTTTTCCATAGGTGCAATCTTTGAGATTAAATTTTGTTTATAACATTGTTCTCTCTATTATAAAAAAAAATTATGTCCCTCTTTTTGTCTTTTGCTGTTGAAATTGTTTTCTAGTTACATGCTAAGTGGGAGTCTTTTTTATGGCAGCACAGCATTCCTGATAGGTCCTAAAAGGCAAGTGACAATGATGCTTGATCCTGTTCGTATATATGCAACCGCCATATACATTGCAAGTATGATAATTGCGTTGTTTTGTGCTCTTTATGTAAGTCAAAATTTATCTGTCTTTTCTTCCTTTTATTTAAACACAAAAAGAGACTTTCTTTCTTTTAATAGCTCATTATCTCATTATTTTGCATTACGCAGGTCCATAACAAATTATTGACACTTCTTGCAATTATTTTGGAGTTTGGGGCACTTGTTTGGTATGTCACGAATTTTCCAAATGCCTTCCATATAAATTTCTTCGATATAACCTGCTGTGTGCTGTATGCGCACAAGTTACCATACCATAAATCTGATGTGGCATAAGGAGGAGTATGCCGGTTGTAGGGAAAATTCTAAGATAAATTCAATTATATATGCCCTGAAGAAAAATGCTATATGTCCAGCAATAGGCTCTGGAATAAATAGTTAGAATGGTTATAGACTTAGTTAGGGTAGGTTAAGAGAAGTTAGTTATGGAATTTGTTAGTGGTTAGCTTAAATAGTTGAAGGGGAATAGAAGGAGAGGGCATTGACAATTGTTAGAATTGAAAAACAGAAATAGCTCAGTTGTGAAAGGGGCAACCCTTGGAGAATTCTCCCCTTGTTCTGTTCAGATCCATTCTTGTTCCTGCTATCTTTATTCAATTCTTCAATTCTGGTTTATTGATTCGTAACAGCCAGTCTGGCAGTACCATACTGAAATTAGTAGAACGCTTTTTCCATTTCAGTTTTGTTGGATCCAACAGTTTTGCTGATTTCTTCAACTTAGTTTAGCCACAGACTTGTCAGTTTGTGATGGTGGTAGTATATGTCAGGCCATACACCAGAGATATATAAGTGCTATCATTTCTGGTGTAAGCACGAACAGATCATGAAAACTGAAAACCTATTTAGTAAATATGGATGTTTTTAGTTGAAATGGCTTGGGTATTCTGTTTATGTGGATTGGGGGAGAAATAAGATAAAAGGAGAAATTCGGCCACAGTGCCTAGTGAGAAGGCAGAAGGATGGGAGTTGGAAATGAACTAGGCATAGCTGGCAGCAGATATTCTACCACTGCACCAATGTGTTTTATGTTATGGTGTAAATAATACTTGAACGTTAAAGATGAACAAATACTTTAATAGTTTAATTTTGATCCATTATCAACTGTATTTATAGTCACATCATCAAAAGAGTTTGACTACTTAGGCAGTTATTTTAGCCAATTTTTTTAACAATCTGGCAGTGAATGATTGGATGAAATGCAAAAAAGATTTACATTGGTGGTGGATCAGAATTAAATCCGTACTTTGAACTATACAAATTTTGTTATTAATGGAAACTTATAAAGCATAAAAGAGTAAAAATATTAGCTTCCTTCTAAAAATTAATGATGTGCATGCTTCATTATTTGTATAATCTGATATTTCTCATATATATATATATATATATATATATATATATATATATATATATCTTCTTTTAAGTATATAATTTTTATTAGTTACTTCAAAAGAAAATTGTGAAAATAACAAAAAACATTAAATATATAATGATTGTTCTTAGTAGTATAGCAGATTAGAGTTATCTTTTATCCTACTCTACATATGGTATAGTATGTCTTCGAGCATGCAATAATATGATTTATCCTGTTGTGATCCCATACTTGTTGTATCCCCTTCTATGTAATGTTTTAATGTTTCTTCTATCTTCTGATATTTTGATTTACAGGTATAGCTTGAGCTACATCCCTTTTGCGAGGTCCATGGTTTCAAAGATCATGGTTTCATGCTTTGACACAGACTTTTAGGTTATATACTCAAAAGACTATGGCATTGTCTGTTGAACTCACTGCATTGACAACCACAATATCCTTGCAGTTCTGCAGAAAAGGTTTTTTGCCGCTGAAATACAATTGTGGATTGTGGTTCTCTGTTGCCTGCCCTTTCCTTTTGTGGAGTCTTGTCTTGGTTTTTCTAGTTTGTTAGACGTAAAATCTTGAGAATATGTATTATGCTGTTAATGAGCTAATGTAAAGATTTTCGTTTCTCTCAACTGGTTGTCCTTTCATTGTTTACTCTTGTTTGTCATTTCTTTTCTTTACAAATCTTCATGCTGCTTTGGGGGAAGGCCGTGTCCCAAAGTCTGCAACCTTTTATTCCAGAACAATTCTTATACGAGCACAAACCTAACAACTGATTCATTTAATCAGTTAAAAAAAATTACAACTTAGTTAAAAAAAAAAAAAAAAAGGCAACATGGGAAACACCAAAGAGAATCCTGTGACTCCATTTAACAAGAAACAAAATCATGAATTGAAAAAAGGAAAAGCAAGACGCAAGAGCCACTAGAGGAATCAAGTACTATGTTGCTTTTTAACTAACCAGTTTGATCTTCACCAGACACCTCACACTACTGACGGACCAAAACATACTGAAGGAAAACACTGAAGGAGAACACATTTTCAAAGTAAAAGTATCTTTTTTTTTTTTTTTAAGGATTATTAGGGAGGTTCATAGGCAATATATACTATTGGCGCCAATAAAAATTTAAAGTAGCAGCTTTATATTACTCACCAATAAAATCCTACCTGCACGCGACCCATCTATAAATGAACTACTAGTAAAGGGGAAGGGAATGACATACTGCACCAACTTTGAAATGTGTTTTTTCTAAACTATTACCAACAAGGCCACTAAAAATGAGATAATTCATGAGTTCATAGGTTTAAATATCAATACTGCTATAAAAAATATTAAATTTCAAAACTAAAGAGTACGCAAGAAAAAAAAGGTAAATAAGTAGGAAGAGGTGAAAAGAGGCTAATTAATATACAAACACGCAGTTCACACGTTCTTATTGATCATAACAATGTATTTTGTAATTTTAATTGATTATACATATTAAGACAACAGTGAACAGTGTAGAGAAGCAACGAGTATGTGGTATCAACTGTTAGTAGCTGCTGTAAAACCGAAAGAAGCATAAGACATAGAACCACCATCCCAACTATCGTGTACAACTTTGGCCTTTGCGTTTTCACCAGCAGCTCCCATGGCCACATGCAATGGGAAGAAGTGATCTGGCCAGGGATGAGCCATTTTTGCATACGGGGCTTTCTCTTCGTATTGATTTACTTCCTCAAATCTACAAGAGCCATGGATTGAAACACTTGCATTAAACGATACACAAGAAGAATGCTATCCTTTTAACCATTTCAAAGAATTTTAAGCAGTCGTGTTGATACTCGCCAATATACCAAGGGTAAAAGTTTCTAGCACATCAAAATAGCTACATCGTGCTTATACCTTAATTGTCTAGTAAATAAATGATAGGAAGAGAATGGTTAACAAAAATAATGAGTAAATTTTATAACCCTAGTTGAAAACTAGGGCTTACTTATTCTTTTTTGCTACTTGATAAGCTATTTCATAAGCTCAAATAAAGTCATCCATGAACAGGATGTCACAACATCCTAGGAAACTATACCATTGTGTTATGTTCATCAACCTGTGTAAATAGACAGGTTACCATACGAATGTAAAAGTTCACCAGACCCAAACTAAAGTCATACACGGGAGGCAAAGCTACATATACAACAGTAATGTATGTTGGTGAATGTAAAGTAGCATTTGGTGCATGGCTAAATTAGAATAAAGATGAGTGCTAGCATCACTCTCTTTAATACTCTCTTTCTAACACTCTTTACTATTGGCTGCAATTTATTGAAAATTACAAATTTTAATAGGTCTCACTTCTAAATCAAATGCGAGACTCATTAAATGAGAAGACCAAGATTTGTGATTTCCAATAAACTTCAACCAATAGTAGAGAGAGTATTAGAGAAAGTGAAGCTAACATTCCTCTTAGAATAAAACATCCTCTACCATTTCGTTCTCATTGGTTTATTGCTCATTTAGTGGAACCAAAATGCATCATATTTCGACCTCATTCTATTTTGTTTTATCGATAAAACATATCAAATATAAAATAGAACCTATTTGTTGTGTTCCATCTGCTATGTCTACCAAATGCTACCTAAGAGTTATGGAATAGGCATTACCAATCCTCCACTATACAGGGGGAGTATATATTTCTAATAACTCCCTCTCTAACACTTTTTCTAAAACACTATCTTCTATTGATTGAAATTCAAGTGGGACCTACTTCTTTGGGAGTCACATCCATCAAATGAGGAATGAAACCCAAATATTTAGTGACATCCATGTGGATTTCACTCAATAACTCTTTGTTTGGATTTATAGAAATTGAAAAGAGAGAAGTGGAGAAGAAAGAAGTGGGTGAGAAAAAATAGTTATGTTGTTTGTTTAAAGAGAGAAGTAGAGAAGAGAGAAATTATTTGTGTGGGACTCACTAAAAAAAATCTCTTCTTTGTTGAGAAAAGAGAAAAATGAAAGATAAAAAATTGTGAGACCCACTCAAAATTACAATTCTAACCTTACTACTTTTTTCCTATCTCACAATATCTATATATATTACAAGTAAATATGTCTTCACAAGAAAAATTTATTCTCTTTCTCTCTACTTTTCTATCCAACCAAACAAGTAGAGAGAAAACTCAAATTTTCTTCCTCTTCTACTTCTCTCATACTTCTTCCAATCCAAACACCTTAAAAATCTACCCATTCTCTACTCAGTCTCTCTTCTTTCCTATTTCTCTCTTCTCTACTTATCTCTTTACCCAAACAAAGCATAAGAGAGTGTATCAGAGAGTTAGATAGTGCGTCTTGCTAACATTTCTCATATATCTAATATTTTAAACTATTAAGAGTTTAAGACCTTACAAAGATCTGTGGGTAGTATTTGCATTTCTTTTCCTCGCTTATAATTGCTATTTGCTATGCATAAGCATGTGAGTGTGAATATGAATGTGAAAACCAAAGCAAAGAATTAATTACCTTCCATCAAGAAGAGAGCTTTTTAACCAGGATATAAATGCCGTAGCCCATGGAGCAGGTGGGCTATTACGAGGCCCAATTGCTCTGAGGTTGTGGGTGGCACTCCCAGACCCAATGATTAGGACACCTTCATCCTTAAGAGGGGCCAAAGCCTTTCCCATGTTATAGTGATAAGTACCACCTTTGTTAGATGAAATTGAGAGTTGACACACTGGAATGTCTGCCTCTGGGTACATCAAGAAGAGAGGCACCCATGCACCGTGGTCAAGCCCACGTTTCCTATCTTCATCCACACGGCTAAACCCTGATGCCAAGAGTAGCTCCTTCACCCTCTTGGCCAAGTGTGGAGCCCCAGGTGCTGGATACTTGAGCTGCCATTAAAGGGTACAGATTGAAGACAAAGCTAGAGAAATAGTAAGATTAAAAGAAAAAAAAAAAAAGAGGGAAAGAATTCTATGTATTTGTAGTACTACATTTGAATTATGCTCAAATCATTATAAAATGTGATACATTTTACCATGATTTGAGCATAAATCATAGTAAAATGTGATATATTTTACTGTCTGCAGTTTTTGTATAAGTACAAATATTTGATTCGTCATTTTTTACATTATAAGATTTCATTCATAGAGAACTTATATGTAAAATGTGAAACAGTGAATTTAATACCCACTGTACAAGGTTATTCAGAGAATTCTGTAATTTCAAATGCGTAATGAGACAGCTATACCTAAATTATGATAAAAAAAAAAAAGAAAAATTGAACTTACAACATAAGAATATATACCCTTAATTATCATTGTTGCATTTTCACTTTTCACTACAATTGGCCAGCCAGAGTTTGGCTAGAATTCGGCTTCCTAGTGTTCGTATGGTGCGTGATTATATGCTCAACTATGTATGATGCTTAACCCGTCTTCTTTTCTAAGCCAAAAAATTAATTCTTTGTCACATATAGTACATGTTTAGATTTCAGTTAAAAGAGCTCAAAAGTACTTTTATTTTCAAAGAAACATTTTTTTCCTAGAATTGTCTAACTTATTTCAAGTAAAAATAAGGTTAAACAACTCTATCAAAGATAATTGATATAATTTTCTTTGTATTTAAAGATGGTTAGTACAACATAGAAAATTATACTAATTATTTTTAATAGAGTTGTTTAACCTCATTTTTATTTGAGGTAAATTAGACAATTCCTTTTTTTCTTTTTCATTTGTAAATTGAAATTCGTAATTTACGTTGAAATTCACAAAAGTACTTTGCAAGCCATAGTCTTCAATGTGTTGCTCTATGACATGATTCTATCTAGCTTCTTCAATTACATATTTTATTTATTTATTAACCCGTTTCGATTCCAATTAGTTGAGATTTAACGTAGTTTTCAAAAAACAAGGGAATGAGGGAAAAAAAATGTTAGTAGAAGTCAAAGATACCAAAAAAAAAAAAAACTTAATATAATATTGGAAACGAAAACTTCATCAGTCGGCATTTGTTAGCGTAAAAAAATGAGGCCTACCAGCCATTCAATGTCAAAAATGGACGCCAGAAACTTCTAAAGATAGACATTGTTTCCAAGAAATGTCCACAACCAAGTTGGGAGGGTAGCACTTCGCGGAAATAAAAAGAAAACAATTGCCAACGAAGCAGTCAAATAAGTTCTTATTCATACCTAGTCTTCTTCTTTCTCTCTCTCTTTCAATTTCCCACCATGATGCTACATATAATTAACTTAGCTAAAATACAGTACCTATTAAAAAGAGGGTTTAGCTTTTCTGTTAATCACTTTGACTAAGTTTTAAAATTATATTTTGTTTAAAAGTTTATATGGTTATTAGTAAATCTATATATTCTTGTATCACTTGTTTTAAAATCTATTTATAAACCAATACTTTTAAATTTATTTCTATTAAAATTTTATATAATAATATATGATTTATGTTGTAGGCTAGTTTATAAGAATTTGATGAATTCTTCTAAAATGAGAAAATGAAAGACCTATCCACTATAAATTTAAAATGAATTAATTATATTGATAAAATGCTTTAATTTAAATTATTAATAAATAAATTCTTACGTTTCATTGTACTCATCTTTTGATTTTAGATGAACAAATATGAAACTAAGATACAAAATGCTAACCCTGTGAAAAGATTAGTTGGCTGATAATCATTTTGACCAAACCCATTCAAACAAATTGCACATCCGTAAATATATATTTTTTTATGTGCTACGAAAATAATATTTATATATTAATTACTCGCTCTTTTCAAAAACATCTGTGGGACGTCTTTCATATTTCTTTTCCTTTTTTTTTTTTCCTCTCATAAACCTTATTCAAAAACTTTAAAGGAATAAGGAATTTAGCCTAAAAACTAATTGAACTACCAATAATGTTAGATACCCAAAAAATTCGAAGATCATTTTACATTTCACATTAGAGCTTAGCTCAGACAGCTTTGTTTTTCTTACTAACAAAGTATATTCAAACAAAAATCTCAAACGATAACTACCACGAGAACAATAACAACAGCAATAATATTTAATTATTTACTAGCGAATCGTATTCAAACAAAAGATATCAAACGAGAACTACAACGATGATAACAACAACAACTACAACAACAACAATCATAATAATAATAATAAAATGGCGAGAGAAACATTGAACAACATTAGAAAGAGAGTGCAAACCTTGTACATGGATCTGGGGAAACCATAGAAGTCGTAGATGGTGTTATTTTGGTCAACCACGTTGACGGTGGGGACATGGGTGTCCCAGTGGCCGGAGATGACAAGAATGGAAGTGGGTCGCTGCGGAAACAGCTCCTTCCACGAATTGAGGAACTTCCATGCAGAGATCGAATCATCTATGGCAAGAGTTGGTGATCCGTGGGATACATAGAATGTCTCTTTCAATTTCAACCCCATATTAATATTATTCTCTTCTATTCTCTCTTCAACGGAATCCCCACTTTCTATCTTTTCTTCTCTCCTTGGCACAGAATTCGTCGAACTGTAACAAAATCTGAAGATTTTATTCATAGATAATTATGAATAAGCTATTTAGAGAGGGATCAGCTCAAGAAATAAGGTGGGGGTGCAGATTATTGAACCAAGAGAAGTGTTTGCATTTTGTAGTTTGTAACTTCGTATTATATTCACCGTGTCTCTGTTTCTGACATTTGACCGGCAAACATTTTATAATGAACTTAATTAAAATGTATCACTGTCATTCAAGAATTTTGATAAATGATAATATTGCTGATTTTTGTAATAATTATTTTAAAAATTATATTTAGAGTAATTAATTATATTAATACCAAAAAAAACTTTGTCATATACTTTTTACACTGATACATTTTAAGAATTATATTAATACCAAAAAAGAATTTGTCATAAAATTATACACCTGATTGACAGTGTAAAATTTTTTATACTGACAGTATATGACCATTAAACTCTTGTACAAATTAAGATAATTATAACCACTATATATTCTGATTTAAATTAATTAATTACAATCATAAAAGTTCCATCATATTTTTCTTTTCCAATTGGCAATAATTCAAATAGGGAACACCAACAATAAATTTCCGTGACTCTAGGCCCAAAATCCTCACTAAACGGATCACATAAAGTTCTTAATGGAATTGTCTCAGCAAATGAACAAATTAAGAACAGAGAAAGAGCACCGCAATCAATTTGAGCGTGAAAGAGAGAGAGTTGATTTTCATGCATGCAGAGAAACATTACAAGCAAGCTAAGTCTCATTAAAACACTCAAGAATCAAACACATCAATACATGCATGCAGCTCAAGACTTCCTCCCCACCTTTCAGTCTTCAAAAATTTGAACTGCTACTTGCTCCTTCTTCTTCTGTGGAAGACTTTCCCGCACTCCCCCATACTCCTTATTTGAACCCGCAGCCCAGCAGTGATTTCGGTGCAGCATGGAAATGGCGTTTTTGGTGGAGAAAGAAGGAACAACCATCATAGTGTTAACATGCAAGACTATGTCTAAAATTTGGGGAACTAAACCATAGATACATAATTCTCTTGATAACCCTGTGTACCGCATGCTGAATTCACCGTACCACGTTTCGCATTCTAAGTTCTCCTTAAAGGAAGTCTTGTAATAAAGGCTCACAAAGTGACAAACCAATCTGCATGAACCACGAACCCGTATCCGTACCATCTACGTGATAACTATGGACTGAAGTGAGGCTTATGTAGCCATTAAGTGTTACACGCGTTGAGCACTTGGAATAGTTAGCCCACACCTGGGCTTCCAATCCAACGATAATATCAACCCCCTCCGAACTTTTCATGCAAGATCTAACGGTGGTGGCAGCTCTACATTGTTTTGCAACAAATTTCCCCACAAAGTGCACAAAGGCCAATCCATGGTGTGTATTACTATGGCTTAGAAGCCCAAAACGTGACCGCAGCAGAAATAAATTTGGGTACCCATTTTGATGCCCAATAACCCAATAACCTATGAATCATTGATACTCTAATTTACTTCACATATCCATATCTAATACGTATTCGATATGATACTCTTGGATACTTAACTAATACTACATCTAAGCCTTTAAAAAAGTTATTTAATTCTTATATAGTTATATGAGACATAAAAGCATATATAATATAGAAACATAAAAGTATTATTTCCTAATGAACCAAAAAATAGAAATTGTTCTCTTCATGAATGATCTTAAAAAAGAAATGAGATTAATACTATTCTTATTTGTAGACAATAGAAAGGATTTATGATGACAAATGATTTATAAATTTTACTTTTTTATAGTAATGTCCAAAAAGCATATTCTTAATTTGGATTTGCAAAATTATAATTACATTTTTATTATTTTCTATAGATTTTTATACATATTTAAATATGTATCTTACACGTATCGTATCCTATATATTTTTAAAATAATTGTATCGCCGTATCGGATACATATCATATTGGATATACGTGTCGTATCTGTGCATCATATCCAGTAACTAATACAGCCTACTAGATACTTAGCAGACTAAGTTCATGAAAAGAAGAAAAAAAAATAGTGCAAAGGAATAAAAATCTAAGCTATTGCCTTATAGGCGTACACGTAAAAAGAAAAACAAAGGTTGAATAAATAATATTCACAAATATGTGGAGCACTCAGTTTAAAGCTTTCTACTATTCTCTGTTCTTCAAGAACGCACACAATGTGTTCTACCTTTCCACATAATTCAACACTTAACATCTATTCCTTTTACTTTAGTATTCTAGTTTAGATTTGAAACCTATAACCATAACTCATCTTCAATAATCACTGACGAAATTTTATTCTAAATAGGTATTACTTATCCTGTTCCCACACTGGTATTCAATCCTAATTTATTTAAGGTTAAATATGTTTTAAGTCCCTATAAATATAGTTCTATCTTGTTTTAGTTCTTGCAAAAATTTTGTTAGTTTTAGATCTTTGACATTTTCTTAGTCTTTTTGTTTAGTCTTTACTATTAACTATAGTTAATTTACTACTGATATGACTAACAAAATAAAAAATATTAATTAACATAATTAAGGTAGTGAATAATATTTTAAATTAAGATAATTAGATTATTTTTAGGTGTGTAATTCAATTAAGTAATATATTTATTATTTTATATAAATAAGGTGATTACATATAATTTACTTTTATAATTTATTTTTAATTTTTAATATATTATAAACAGTGACTTTTATTACTTTTAATATTGTTCTTACTTTTCGATTTACTAATTTACTTTTAATATTGTACTTTTAAAAAAAATATAATTTACTTAGACGCTTATAATTTATTTTTAATATATTACTTTTGTCTTTGAAGACAAAATTACTGCTTGTAATATATTAAAAATAAATTATATTACAATCAGTCAAAATTAATGAATTAAATGTAAAAACAACATAAAAAATAATATATTAAAAGTAAATTATAAGCATCTAAATAAATTATATTTTTTTTAAAAAAATTACAATGTTAAAAATAAATTAGTGAATTGAAAAGTAAGAACAATATTAAAAGCAATAAAAATCACCGCTTATAATAAATTAAAAATAAATTATATGTAATTACCTTAATTATAAAGTAAATTATCTAAATTTAAAATATTATTTATTACCTTAATTATCATAATTAATATTTTTTATTTTGTTAGCCATATTAACACTAAATTAACCATAGTTAATGATAAGGATTAAAAAAAAACACTAAGAAAATGTTAGGGATCTAATTAAAAATAACAAAAAAATTGTAAGAACTAAAACCAAACAAAGTCATATTTGTAGGGACTTAAAACATATTTAACCTTTATTTAATTTCATAAAACTTTCTCTCAAAATTATATGAATAAATTTTTTTTCAAATTTTTTTGTTTTATTCAAAATATAAGATTGATTATTAATTGCAAGCACAAATAATACTAGTGATTCCTAAAACATTAATTTTACTTTTTTCGTAATAGAAAACTAGAAAAGAGAGAATGTCGAAATTTTGTAAATCAAAACTTTTGTAAATATATATATATATATTTTTTTGAGAAATTAGGTTATATACCGACAATGTAAAGTAGTTTTACATTGTCATCCAATCACAAATCATCATGTGTGGTTTGTTGACATTCACATTAACTACCATAAAAGTCATACTAACGGTGATTTTTAATTGGTTGACAATGTAAAAGCTTTTACACTAACAGTGCATAACCATTAAACTCTTTTTTTCCACAATATTTTTAATATTTGAGCTTACAAATTTTATTAAAATTCCTATGCACTTATTTTCAATTTATCTAAATTTGTATATATATTTTTTAAAACTAATTAATTATAAATTCTTTTAATTATTTTAGCTCAGTTAAAATATAGTTGCAGGGACAATTATTAAAATATTAATTAAAATAGTAACAAGTCCAAAAATAAAATAGAATACTAGCTTAGTTAAAATATAATTCCACGAATAATTACAATCAGAGTTCTTTAAAAAATTTTATCTTAAATAGTAGCAAACAAAATAAAACTCTAATTTATTTATTCTTGTAAATAAAGAAAATAGGAGACAAGGATGCCACACTATACACCAATCTTAGTTTATTCAAGTTTATCTATTTTTCTCTAAATTTAAATAAAAATTCTTTCAAATTCTTATTTTGTTAAAATAATATTTCCAAAAACAGTTGTAACCACCAATAATATAATATAAATAATAATCTTACTTTTTGTATTAGAAAAACTAGAAAAAGAGGATGCATGTTACATCATGTTTTTCAATTTTAATTCCATTACCGACCACAATGTCCAAGAATGATTAAACTTTTTTCTATACTATGCCAGTTTTGTCAAATTATTCTCAAGCATCACAACATCCAATTTGATTCTTCAGATTTTTTTTTTATTACTAAATGCACTTCGTTGCCTCCTTTCTCCTTTTTTTTTTTTTTTTTTTGAATAAACTGTTTTGATTTGCATTTTATTTTCTGCAAATTAGCTTTTTTGGTTAGAATTAGTTTTTGCATTAGTAATTCTTATGTTTATACAATTATAATCCTTTTCTTTTTAATATTATTTGTAGTGGAGTTGATCATTAGTTAATTGTTATATATTTGTAGGTATGTGGAACTTTTCTGTGTATCAATGATTTTAAAGGTATTGATAAAAATACATTTTATATATATATATATATATATATATATATATATATATATATATCATTATTGTTCATTCCTTAAAATTTTTCTCACTTCAAGTTTTTCTCATCTTATGAAACCCCTCAAATGTATGAAGTTATGGATGTTTTCAATATTCTTATATTATTTATTTATTTTTACTTTGTTGCTTCTTCCATATTATTTTCTTTAAATAATCTTTCTTATTTGTTGGAAATACAAGAACTATATGTTGCAATAAAAATGCTAATTGTTTTAATATCCATATGTGATGAAAAGTGATATACTAATACCCTCTGCTTAATAATACACTGTTGAAGGCGAAAAGGTTAAGGGGATCAACTACTCCATCCAACATGAAAGATAAAAGCCTTCAATTTGTCAATAGGAGACAAATGTCATAGACACCATTAATGAATTAAATCTCATCTCAAAAATAATAAATAAATAAAAAATAAATTTTAGTATTATCAATGTTTCTAATTAATGTACAATATGATGTTTGTTATTTATATTGATTTCTAAATCTAATAATATGAGTTAATGTTTTTATTTTACTTTTTAAAATCATTCTCAATAATAAATTTAAAAGATATCCATATTTTCCAAATATCATTTCATCTTTTCTAAATTCAAAACATATAAAAAAATTTCTATTACTGAATCTTATGTCACTTATTATCATCACAATAATTTTTTTTATATAAAAAAATCCCTTTTTTAATTATTTCTTATCATTTTAATTCATGACAACAAATTAATAAAAAAATACATAATATTTAAACTTCTGATTTTAATATCACAATTTTAAAATCTCCTAAAATAAATGTATTATGATTTTAATATCTTCTAGAATAAATGCATGATTTTAATGTTTGTGATTTAATATCACAATTTTGATTTCTTGAAATAAATGTATTTAAAAGAGAATAAATAAGAATTTGAAATATAAAGATATAATCTAAGACATATGATTTTTATACCAACCGTAATTATTTAAAATACGCATGGATAATTTTTTCATTATTGAAAGAGACAAAACATAATTGATAATAAAAATTAAAATATATAAATATGTAATTTAAAAATTTTCCTAAGTTAGACTTATTTCATAGTGAATAAATGAAACTTTAACATAAATAAATTGAGATTCTTTATGAATAAAGATACACATATTGCTTTATTCTAATTGAGCAATTCATATCAATATCTGATAAGTAAAGGTGCCAAATTTTATATTTAAAAAAATAAAAAATTGAATCACACGTGTAATTAAGAATTAATATCTTATATAAAGTCAAATTTTAAAAAATTCCCTAATTAATGCAATGAAGATAAAAAATAATTTAAACAATACATCATACTTGATATTGTAAAATAAACACTTGAATAATTGTTTCAGCTCCAAAATCAGTCAAAACTATAGTCCATTATATATTTGTTCCTAATTAAGTATTTGTGTCATAGTAAATTGTTTGAATTGGGCAATTGAAATCAATAGTCTAATAATTAAATGTGCAAAGTTTCCTATTTTCAAAATAAAAATAATTAAATCACATGTACAATTAAGAATCAATATCTGATATAAAAAAAGTGGGATATTCTTATCAGTGAGGCTTCAAAAATTTCATAAATATAGATTGCACAAGCAATATTAATGTAAAGTAAACACGATGGAGGTCACAAATAATATTGAAAAATAAAATGACAGACAAATGCAACATAGTCATGCAAACATAATCTATTGCAGTATGCGTTTATTTTTTTGGGCCACATGTTCAACAATATTTTCCTATATATATTTTTTTCTTAACACACATTTAAATAAATTAAAATGATACAAGACATGTATAAATATAAAATTACTTGAATATATATCAATATTCATTATTATATTTATATTTTTAAAAATATTTATACAAATCTATTAACATATATTTTTATAAAATTAAAAAATAATTACAAATATTAAATAATATAAAAACTGTAGATTGTAAATACCGTGCAAGGCACAGGGTATTATACTAGCTTTTAATTAATTGACAATCTAAATTTTTTATATTGTATTAAACTTAAATGCTTTTATAATTATTGAGCTTTTTTATTGATTTTTTTGTTATCATGTTATAAGTGTGAAGTATTCACTACTTTGTCGATAACTAATCTCTACCAAAAAACCTGGTTGACCACCTTAGTAGGATCTTCTCTCTCAATCACGCTTTTTTCATCTACAATACTTAAATCTGAGACATTGCTTAAGAGATTTGAGCCAGTTTTACTCGAACCAACATAATGTTGGTAGTTGTTTCATTGATTTAGTTATATGTATTGAATATTAAGTTATAATAAATAAAAAGAATACCAACATACATAGTGTGACATGGTTGGCAAATAAATTTGTCTTTTATACATGTGGTCGAGGATTAGATCTCTAGATTTGTGTGTATAGAATAATATATGTTGTAAGATATCAACTCCTTAAATGAATTTCAGTACTTTGAAAGATTAGTCCTTAACTTTTGGCCAAGATACCCTTGGTTAAAAAAAAATACATTGAAAAGAGAGTAAAAAGATGGGCAAAGAAGTCTTCAATCAAGTAAGTGGAATAACTAGTTTATTGATAAAGTAAAAATACAAATAAATTATAATGATAAAATGAGTACACAATTCTTGACCCACAAATGTGACCAACTGTAACATTAGCGCAAGGACAATTCTCTTTATAAGTAGAGAAATGCTATTTGTACAACAAATTTTACAACTAAGAAAGAGAAAGAGAAAAAGGAGAGAGAATATTGAATAATAATAAATGCTATGATAAAAAGAGATAGATATAAAATGAAGTTGTATAAATTATTGTACAAATAACATATCTCTAGTATTATAATATATAAAATAAAATGAAGCTTCTTAATGCAGACTCTCCACAATAAATTGGTTTTCTAAATTATTTCATCCATAATCACCCACCATCTAAACAAATTTGGGCCATTGATTTTGATCCTGTGAAATTCTTGTACTGAAAGTTTCTATTACCTATTTTCATACAATATTTATCTAAGTTGCGTTTAAAACTATTAACCATTTCTACGTTTAATGGCGATTATTAATAAAATTAAATATTTAATTCTCTGATGGCATAAGTTATCATATTCATTACTATTAATATTAAAATTGAAACGAATTGACTGAATTGTTGAATAGGTGTTGGTCTAGTAATTGATTTGGGTAACCTATTAGATCGAATATATACCTGAACCAGCGTGAATTGATTTAAACTGATATCGATTTAAACTCAACTTGTTTTATGTGTGAAAATCAAACATGATACCTAATAATTAATTCAAGTAACAACATTTACTTCGTCATATCTATATATTAATTATATGAGTGTATAATTCAACTGATTGACACTAATGAGTCTAATTCAATCAGCGATCCAGGCTCTCATCCGAATCGGGTTGAATTTAATGACCCTGATCCTATTTATTCTCTTATATTAGCAATTATTAAGTAATGTCTACATTACTTAATATTTAAACACATATAGAAGTGGTGTGGTATTTTCCTGTTAACAATCTACCACTACCAGTATACTTCCAAGTTCCGACACAATTCCACATGCTAGTGTTTTTTTGTCCTTCACAAGTTGGATGGTACTTGAATAGGCCATCCAAGAAAATGCCACAGGTCTGGAGATTAGGAACTTGGCCATATCATTGCATTGAAAAATGACACTAATCAATATGGTGTGGTATAGTTGATAGATAATTAAGTTTGATTTTAAATTTGTGTGTATGAAAGAACATCTGTTAGAAGATATTAGTCTCTTAAATGAATTTCAATTGCAAATGACAACATCTGGACGACTGGATATAATCATTTTTAACCATTTCATTCAGCTAATGTTCTTGATCTTACACCATCCTGTATTAGTGAATAAGTTGCCCCTTTTGCATCACCTCATCTAATTAATTAGAGAGGCAACCTCTTTCCATCCACCAAAGTTACAAAGGTTTTGAATAAAGCTAGTGCGAGTGAGATTGTACTAGTCATTTCCATGAACAAATTTAAAGCCATATAAGAATTACGTGTTTCTTTTACCTGTCTACTTCGTTCCTCTAATCAAAAAATGACACACAGAATTTCTCTCTTTTTTAATAACATTCTCTGCCACCTAGTGGGATAAGGCTATTATTGTTGTTGCTATAAGTAATTCTTAGCTTTTTTTTTTTCCAATTTAAAAGACATAATCCATGGTTGTGTTTTATGCTGTAATATCCAATTATTGAATTCCTCGTACCGGATCTTCCTTTGAATCCTAACAGCAGTGCACGTGTCATCCATTTTGCACAAACCGCAACATCAGTTATTGTTTCTTAGGTGTGACTTTTAGGTTGATACCACATGTTGTCCATATGGTCAGGCTAATCCTACTGATTAAGTCACATTGCCTTCTACACCAACCCACTAAGTTTGGCATCAAGAGTCACCAGCGGTCCAAACCAGTTTTGAACATAACACCAGAGAACCCAACACTTGTGTGGTTCAACTGGCAAGACACATTGAGAGTAGAAACCTTAGATTTGACGCCTAAGGAAATGACAGTTGTATAATATTTCATTCTGACAATGAAGCCAAACAGTGAGTTAAAGTCCATCACAGATGGTAAAGGGTTCAAGCTAACCGTTTTGTGAAAGAAATCAAAGGCAGCATTGAATCCAAGAACAGGGTTCAGGTTCTGTCTGCTATGCAATAAGTTGAAGAACAGTGCAACTAATAACGAGTTAGAAAAGGATACCAACGACAATGTGTCCATGAAGAGGAAAGGAAAATGTAGAAAAAGCATGCACTATAATTTGTCAATCACTAATCGTATCAGAAGCAATAATAACTACCCACTGATACAAGATGAAATTTATGAGCCTGAACAATAAATACATAGTAGACTAATAACCCATGGAATAAGGCTACTTGATTAGATACTTCTAAGATAATTTGAAAATTATAAGTTCATACTCCGTAGAAACCAAATTTTGCAAACAACCAGCCTCAGCCTTACAAAAGAAGCATTCAAAATTATGAATAGTTTTCCAGTCAGATAAGTTTATTTTACATTTATAATTTAGCCACAGCTCTATTAGCACGAAAATGAAAGTTCAGTTATTCCAAACTTCAAAGTTAAGCATGTTCTCCTTGACAGGTAAACCACCCCTCTAGTTTTCTATAAAAGCATCTAAACCACATGGAGCACAGGATAAACTTCCATAAAAAGTTTTATTACAGGGATTGTGCACGTCATTGTCACGCATTTCTGCATTCCATTTCTGTTCGAATATAAGCAGATTTATCCCATAAACTAGCCCCTTCCCCCTTCAAATGAAAGATCATCCTATCCTCTTGATAAGATGGGTCAAAGTTAACAATCTAATCTTTAAAGGCTTCCTTTGCGAAGTTGAGTGCTAGTAGTATCAAAGAAATACTTCCCCTAGGCCTCAACCTCCCAAAATATTGCACCAATGGCATTGCATGTCATTAATAATAGACACGTCATGTACCAACAAATTCTAGAGCACATCATGTTCCATAAATCAGTCTGCTCTTGGATCATCACAGTAAATTGCTGCCGACCAATTAAATCCTAACATTGATTTTAATATATTGAATGGAATAAATATCTAACATGCCTAACTTTTATTAACAAAGCACACAATGCATACCTACGAAACACATTCATATTAGCTGACCTCTTCAGAAAAAGAACAGGAAATCCAAAATGCAAGGATGCAGCTATCAGACCTTGATTTAATAAGACCTGATTAATACATGAATAATGTGCAAAGCCCCAAGCATAATTGCAAGACAACATGTTTTAATAGGATAGTTAGTGTAATACACGCTTTTAACATATTTCGAATCGTGATGGTCCAAGTGGAAATGGACTGCAAATCCTACTGAATTTTACCTACATCTTTAGCTTATCAGCCACGTCACAGGGATCACAAGACAAAGAGCTTACAAGTTAGAACCATCTCATCTTGTTTGCTTAGCTTTCACCCTTCATTCTGTTACAGTTTGTTGTAACCATTTGGTGCAATCATTTGGTTGGTTTAGTTAGTTATTCAGTTAAGCAATAGGTGTTATTCTCTGTCGCATGGTGCACTGCACCCTATGAGGTACCAAGTTGTCCACACCATGAATGCAATAGGGTCGTCCAAGCATTGCTAGTTTGCTTAGCTTACAAGTATTGCTATCATATATCATTTTTATCACAATTCATTCAAGTTTTACTCCTTACTAAATTTGTTAGAAGTGGTACAAATCCTCAAATTGCATGAGTAGTTGCTAAAACCAAAAAAATAAAAAATAAAAAAAGACTAATTACCAACCATCACATCAACAAGAAGAGAAGTCCTCAAAATAAATTTCTTTTATTAACAGCAATTAATTTATTATAAATCAATTCTTCGCAATATATGATCCAAACATAAGTCTAAACTTGCAAGCAACACATCTTCACAGATATTGAATAACTGTTTAGAGGGTAGGCAACTGAACAGCAACTATTCTTTATTAAGGACGTTAGTTGACAGCTGATGTAAACTGGTAAGATGCATAAGACAGAGTGCCCATTTCAATACTGCTGTGGATAAGTTTGGCCTTTGCATTTTCACCAGCAGCACCAATAGCAACGTGCAGCGGATAAAAGTGATCCGGCCAGGGATGAGCCTTTTTTGCATGTGGCGCTTTCTGTTCATAATGATTTACATCTTCATATCTACAAAAGCAATTGAAAACTTTAACAACCAATCCATGAAGAGCCAAACTATACAACATTCAATGACTAGTTTTCTAATGTCATACAATATCTTGGTAACTAGATCCATGCAGTTCACATCTGTAATAAGATCAACTATGCATTTAGCAAATTTAAACATCAAAATAGGAAAGGGGTACCTTCCTTCAAGAAGAGCATCTTTCAACCAATTATCAAATTCTAGAGCCCAGGGAGCAACAGTGGAGTGAGGATCAAGTGCTCTCAAGTTGTGAATAGCACTTCCAGAACCCATAATCAATACACCTTCATCTTTAAGAGGAGCCAATGCCTTTCCTATGTTATAATGATGAGTTCCATCCTGGTGAGATTGAACAGATAGCTGACAAACCGGGATGTCAGCTTCTGGGTACATCAACAAGAGAGGAACCCAAGCACCATGGTCAAGCCCTCGCTTTTTATCTTCATCAACGCGGCCGAAACCAGATTTCTTGAGCAGTTCCTTCACCCTCCTCGCCAATTGTGGAGCTCCAGGTGCAGGATATTTCAGCTAGTAGAGAAAGCATGGAAAGTAAGAGATTTCTATATAAATCTACCTAATAGCATCACCATGGATAATCCAGCCCCAGGTCAAATGAAAAAACAAAGCATTATTTTGGAATGCCAAAAATTGAACATCAAGACATAGTTGTGTACACAAGCAATTGCCAGGATTGCATTCCTACATGTGGAGTTATGGAATATACGTTTGTTTCTTCAAGTTAAATTTTTTGACATTACAAAATCAACTTAGAGGAAAATGTTTCTAATAGCAATATCCTTATAGGACAAAGCTTTGGTTTTTAACCGAGCCGTCATGTGATCTATGTAGTCAACCTCACATAGTGGGTTAAGGCTTTGTTGTTGTTATCCTTACAGGACAACATAACATGGTTCTATGAGCTACCCACAAAGCAAAAAAAAGATAGCGTAACCATATATATTTGGGGGAAAAAGTAGCTACAAAATGTTCATTTTGTGCCCTTAATTTAACATGCTATGAACTAAATAAAAAGAAAGGATTTTCATTTTTTGTTTATTCATTTCTAGTATAAAGTGGTGGCACAAACATTACACCCGGACAACAATTTTACATAGGATCTGCTCACAAAGATTGAAAAAATCTGCTTTCACACTGAAAAATCTAACAACATAATTGTACACCATCCACGGTTCACTGAAAATTGAAGCCACGTACGGAACTCAAATTAACTAACTCATTACGAAATTGGAAATCCTCAAACAAGAAGGAGGATGAGACAGCCAGAACAATAAAAAACATAGAGCGTGTTTTTAGCACTCCATGACCTCACAGTTGCCAGATGTTAAAATTTAACCGTTTTCAAATAAATAAGTAAAATCTACCGCATAACTATGAATCTATTTTTTTGATTCATTGGAAAAGAAGACAAAATACAGAAACAAAGAACTACCCTAACCCATCTCTTAAGAGGATGGTATTTAGGGTGGGAGAGGGATCATTCCAAACACAGAGGAGTTGAGACTGTCTAGCCCCAAAATTTGCAAGAAAATGAGCAGCCTTATTAGCCTCCCTATCAACATGAGAGAAAATAATTGACCAATCCCGATTAACAAAATCAAGAATCCTCATGACAAGAGCCGCATAATGGTGGTGCGGAGGGCACGATCCAGAGTTGATCATACCAACAATAAAGGAATTGTCCAACTCATAACAAACATTCTGTAAGCCTTTATCCCACAAAATTTGTAAGCCATGGAGAATGGCCATAATCTCCGCCTTTAAAGCATTCCCCGAGCCATCAAACGATGAAAACCCCATGATCCACAAAGAGTGATGATCCCGTAGGACACCACCAGCATCAATATTATGAGAAATATATTGTGTGAAAAATATAAAACAAAAAACATAAAACGATATATTGTGTGAAAAATATTTTTAATTTGAGAGAGAATGATCAAATTTCAATCTCTCAACTCCTCGGTTAAGATAATTATTAACAGTTACTCATTAACTAACATATAATCATTTCTTGCTAAACTAAAAATACTTCTCTTAAAAAAAAAAGGAGAACTTAATGGGCAAGAGGTGAATAGGGGTAATCAAAATCTAGAGGTGTTGGGTGGAAACCTGGTACATTTGTTTTGGGAAGTTATAGAAATCATAGATGGTGTCGTTGACGGAGTCAACAACGTTGACCGTGGGAACTGCGGTGTCCCAATGACCAGAGATAACAAGAATTGAAGTGGGTCTCTGAGGAAACACGCCCTTCTTCCATGACAGAAGGAACTTCCTAGCCTCAATGGACTCATCTATGGACAAAGTGGGTGATCCATGAGATATGTAGAATGTGTCCTTCAACGCCATATCTGTTACCGAATCTTCTTTTCTTTCTTGATGTTCTCTTTCTATGATCAACTTTAATTTTATCACGCACACAACAATCTTTAAAGAGCCTCAACTTTTCTATGTATATAGAGAGAGACAAATGTGAGAGCGAGAATGAAGGAGGACACAAATAATTGGAGTTTTTTTTAATTGATATAGTTAATATAAATTTCAAACGTAATAACGTTAAAGTGTATAGTCGGATGAAAATGTCAATAATATGTTTTTATACTTTTCATAATAGTTTTTAAATGAATTATGCTTGAGTTTAGTTAATTAATTAAGTTTAATAAATATACGGTGTAAAAAAAATTATAATATAAACTAATTAAAAATTAACTTTAGTGTAATTTTTAAGTGAATATTATCGAATTCTAACATACTTATCATACCTGTGTCTTTTTTCTCTAATTGAATATGTAATTGATTGTTGGACTCATTATTGTACTCTTCCATTCGCTAATTAGCATGCAGTGATGGCAATGCGTGTCATGGATGGCGCGTTAGGTGGTGGCCAATGTCCCCTCGGTAGTTGGTAGAATTTGACCTACCAACCTTTCTTATTATTAAGGCTATACCGCTATATTGACAGTAAGAGATGAAAATAAAAGTAAGTGATGTTATTGTTTATTTTTTTAAAATTAAGATGAAACTCATTAAAAAAAAGATGGAATGAGATCTATTTTATTATTTATAAACATTTTTTCTTCTTCAATTTGTGAAGAATGTGATAGAACACAAATATTTTATTATATATTAACTTTTTTAACCTTATTATATTTGTCTTGTATATTAGTTATTACTTCTCGCCTCATTCTCTCCTGTTTGCTCTGACATTTTCATGCCTCACCCTCTTCTTTGCCTTCAACATCAAACATTTAATAAGAATGACAATAACTAACTAAATTATGACAAAAAAAAATAGTTTAATGTATTATGATATATTAAAAAAACTAGTATTTGTATATGTATTGAATTGGATAAACATTTATTTGTATATAATTATAATTTATAATAAATAAGTATTTTCAAATTTATAAATTATATTATAATTAAAATTCATAATAAAAAAATATTTTTAAATATATAAATTATATTTTGAATTTATAATAAATAATTTAAATTGTAATATAACGTTATCTTTAAATTAAAATGGTTTAGTAATTAAGAAAATTAAGTATGCAGATAAAGATAAAAAGAAGGTAGTTTAAGATGATTGAGAGAGATTTTTTGGCTAGTTGTAGGGATACTATGTGAAATGCACCTCCCAAAAAAATAAGAAAGTATTGAGAATTTACAATTAAAAGAGTAGGGAAGATAGGAGCTTTATTCTCCAAGTTAAAGATTCTGATTTATAATATAGGAATATATTACTTTTAAAAATATCAAAAATTAAAGCATGACACATGCCTTTTGTTAAGTCATTTTTTATTATATCTTTTCACTCAATTTTATGGTTCTAATAAAATAATGCATAAGAACATAAAATAAATAAAATATAAAATGTTTTTAAAATAAGGACAATGTGGGAATTAAAAAGTTATTACTCATTTCATTTGCTCTTTTTTCCAAACAATGGAATTGAATCTTTATTTTGTTATATTATAAAATATTCAAACAATGAAATGATATTTTTAATCCATTACATTCCATTTCATACCATTTCACTCTATTATATTTCAATCCATTATATTCCATCAAAATAGCCTAAGTTGCTTTCTTATTATTAAGTTGCTTGACGCACCAACGTGTTGTAATTGTTCCTAACTACATATTCAACAGCGTGTTGCATGAGTTTATAAATTAATTTTTTTATGATATGAGTTTATAAATTAATGTACATGATATAATTTAGAAATATTAAAAATATTTAAAAAAACTAATGTACATGATATAATTTAGAAATATTAAAAATATTTAAAAAAACTATGTATAATTGTGAGTATTATATATAATAAGATTTGTAAGAATAGTATTAAGAATAAAGTAAAATTGATGTAAATGAAGTATAAAAAATCATTTATATAATAAAAGGAATATTTAAATAGTTTTTTGACATTTGGTTTTCTTTGCGGGTGAGGGGTTCTTCTTCAAATTGTTTATTAAATTTTAAACTTTATTATTTGTAAATATTATATACATTTGAAATTCAAAAATATAATTATAGCTATACAGCACATTAAAATATTGGATATTGTAATTTTTTTAATATCCACTTATCAATCACATTAATTTTTAATATATATTTTAATTTATGTGTTACATAAAAAAATAAAAAATAAAAAATAAAATACAATCTAATAATAATGCATAATTACAAACGAAATTTTAAATGCTTCCAATGAGTTGTTTTATTCTTAAACTAGTATTTTAGTATGAGCATTGTATGGATCAAATCTAATACGTAAAAATTATAATTATAATTAATTATCATAAAAGATATGAAAAATTATTTATATTATCTAATTAAAGTAAATAAATATCAAATGACCTACATAAAATTTATTATTTTTATTTGTGGACGAACAATTTTTCCTTGGAAAACAATTTTTCTCTAATTTTTTTTTTGACAAAAATAATTTTGACTTAAATGACAATAAATATATAAGAATGATAGAAAACATGTAGAAAAATATCATGAAATTCAATGTTGCTTGAATAGTACAATTAAAGTGAAGATAAAAAAAAAAGAGTTTTCACTTTGAAAATAATTAACATGAAAAGATAAGAATATATTTATTATCAATTTTAATTAAAATATTTCATAATTTAATTAATTTAAGATCACTAGATTCTTTAGTTCTTTGCTTGTTTCGAAGAATTATATATAAGATCCCAAGGCTTATACAACCCAATATATAGATAAGTCTAAATCACAAAAACTGTAAAGATTACATTCACTCATTCTTTTTGATTAATCCTCACAACTTAATAGTCAAGTATTTTCTTGTTAGTATTCCTAGCAATGATGGTACAACTCTTGATATCTTATTTGAGTTTTTACGATTTATACTTGTTAGACATTTATTTTAGGTTTTGGATTTTTGCTCCCAAAGAGCAAACATGAAAATATATACCTGTAAATTGCACACACAGGCATAATCATATAGGTTACATTGCACACCAATGTTCACATAAGTAAAGATTGAAGTTCGATCACCCAAAAAATCAAGAGAAAGAATCAAACACGAGGAAAGGATACTACTTTGAGATCAGACAGAATGAAGCCAAAATAATTTGCTTGGACAGAGATTCATAGGTCTGCATTGCAATGGACTTATCTTCACTATGGATTAATTTCAACACTACTTTTAAATGTTTTAAACTCTTTTCGCAAGGAGGGTTTGTTTAAGTTCCTTTCTGTGTTATTCCAACTCCTAGAAGTATCCATAAAAGCAAGTAAATACAATAGGTTTTTTTTGATAAAAATAATAATTTTGATTAGATCAAATGAAGATAAGAAGTTAATGAGAGAAATTAAATAATCTCAATCCTCTCAGTTAAGATAGAAAATAAGCTCATGCTATTGATTTTTGTAACCTTCCTCCACCAATGATGATGGCATGAAAATAAGAAGCACTATATTGCAATAAGACTATAACAACGTAACATGCAAAAGATTCAAACCTCCCATGCATTATTTATTTAAAGTTTTGAGTAGGTATAGTCCTATACACAATATTTGACAACATGCTTGTTACACATGTCACGGTAATACATCTTTGAATCAGGGGTCACAGAACGACTCCATTGGCAAGCCAATTACCACCAATCCTTGTTATTCAGTGAGGGCAACACTATAGCCAGTACCATATATAACATTTCCTGTAACAATATTTCAAATATTTTGATTTTATCAATTATTTTTAAGAATATTGTTATTACAATGGTACATAACAAATGAAATTGACAAATATAATGAAATACCTTTTTGTAGTCTTTCAAAGCCATAATAGTTTTCACAGGGGTCAAAGAAAGAAAATATTCCGTAGCATTTATTGGGGAAGGATCAACAAGCTAAGTCAAGCCTTAAGATGGAGATTCGTTGCTTTCAAATCTCCTATAATAAAGCTTTATAATTATGACATGTTCAAAAAAATTATGTAATATGCATACACAAAAATTCTTTATTCTTAGTAAGTCTTGGTTTTTGCAAGTTGAAGGATAATAATGATGTTTTTTGTGTCCTTAGAACCAAAGAAATGCATTGAACTCATCTACATATGGTTCAAATAGAGTGTAATCTATTTTATAACTGTTACATCAAAAATAAAAAACATAAGAAATATAAAATATAAAAAAATAGAATTATGTAAAAGAATATATAGTTAGCAGAATCAATACCTATTAGCCTTTAATATAGTATAATTCTTTTTAGACTTTATGCCCTTTTTTTCATTTTGCTTTTCAGTCCCATAGTTGGTTAAAATTTCGATTACATCTTAAAAAATCATATAAAGAAGAAATATAAGATTGAGAGTAAAACATTAGGGTAAAAATCAAGAATATGTGATTTAATTTCTAGGACTTACGAATCAAAATTTCGAAATCTATTCTACCACCACAAATATGACTAACAGGAACAAATGAATACATATTTGCAGCCAATGGTTCATTATCAACCTTAACAACTTTTGTTCCATATTGAAAGTTGATCTTGTACTTATGTGAGGTAGGTCTAAAACCCCTAGTATTAGAAGTGACACTAAACGAATGAATAGAGTAAACTGAACCCTCATCCATAATATTTTGTAATTGATAAATAAGAGCTTTACGAATAGAAGCTTGAATTTTAGATCCTTGCAAAAAAAGAATGATAAGAACCGATCATGATATTTATATACATATAAAACAATTCAATATATTGAAAAAAAACATAAAAATACATTTGTCTCCATTAAAACCAACTCCATAGAGTGATAACTATTTAGTTTATTCGAATTCAATTCTGGATCCAACTAATGTCAGACCAATCTTGGCTTGATGATTTAGTTTTCCCTCATGGTAGAGACAAATGAAAGTGAATCATATTTCATAAAAGATGCCATTGCAATAGAAACAAAGAGTAGAATAGTAGAGAGGAATGAAAAAGCAGTATCAAAAAAACTATGTAACAACTAACCATTTAAAGGGAAAAGATAAATCATTTGATACCTTAAAGATATTTTCATATTTTCGTTATTATTTGAAAATTAAAAAAAGTAAATTCAAAATTAAAAAAGAAAAGAAACCTTAAAATATAATATTATTCTTTTGTTTAATCTTCTTATTGTTGAAAAAAGATAAATCATTATCTTTTTTAATAAAAAAGATAAATATTTGTATATCCTAATTTTCTTTATTCTTATTTTACCTTCATCACTTTTCAATTGTTTGGAATAAATTTCACTTATCAATTTCATTTAATAATTAACAAAATTATAATCTATTACCTGATATAAATTCATGTATATCATTAACTTATACAAATCAATAATGCAACATTTTTTTTGGTTAACTATCATGTATGAAATTTCAAAATTAAAATGTAATTAAACATAAATTTAAATTTTCATGTTTTTTTTATTATTAGAAATTTAAAAAAAATAAATTCAAAATTAAAAAAGAAAAGAAACCTTAAAGTATAATATCATTCTTTTGTTTAATCATCTAATTGCTGGAAAAAGGTAAATCATTATTCATTTTAATAATAATATTTTATTATTATTAATCATTATCGTTTTTAATGTAAAAGATAAATATTTGTATATCCTAATTTGTATTTATATAATTACAAATTTGATAATTATATAAGTGGCTTTAAAGGTAAATTTAAATTTGATATCAATGAAATTTGATGTCAATTTATATATATTTCTATATTTCCATTATTATTTGATTTTCATATTTTTCATGTTTTTGTTATTATTTGAATTTGATGTGGTTGTTAACTTGTTATTTCTCAATTATCAAATTAAAATATATAAGGGTATATATAGGCATATCTCTTGTACTTGAAAAATATGGAGTTACATTCAAATATTTTTTTCTTTAGAGTACATGTTTATTTAAATTTTTATGTTTTCATTATTATTTGAAATTTTAAAAAAATAAATTCGAATTTGACAAAGAAAAGAAATCTTAAAGTATATTATTATTCTTTTTTCTAATCATCTTATTGCTGGAAAAATATAAATCATTATCATTTTTAATGAAAAAGATAAATATTTGTATATCCTAATTTGTATAATTACATAAGTGGCTTTAAACGTAAATTTAAATTTAATATCAATGAAATTTGATATCAATTTATATATATTTCTATATTTTTATCATTATTTAATTGTCATATTTTCATGTTTCCGTTATTATTTGAATTTGATATGGTTGTTATTTCTCAATTATCAGATTAAAACATATATATATATATATATATCTTGTACCCAAAAAATATGGAATTGCATTCAAATATTTTTTCTTTACAATACATGTTTATTTAAATTTCCATATTTTCGTTATTATTTGAAATTTTAAAAAAATAAATTCAAATTTGACAAAGAAAAGAAACCTTAAGGTATATTATTATTCTTTTGCATAATCATCTTATTGTAGGAAAAAAGATAAATCATTATGTTTTTTAATGAAAAAGATAAATATTTGTATATCCTAATTTGTATAATAATTATATAAGTGACTTTAAACGTAAATTTAAATTTAATATCAATGAAATTTGATATCAATTTATATATATTTCTATATTTTCATTATTATTTGATTGTCATATTTTCATGTTTCCATTATTATTTGAATTTGATATGGTTGTTATTTCCCAATTATCAACTTAGAAAAATTTGCATTTTTAAGTGATAATTAATTTATTTTTATTTAAAAATATGTTTTAATGTAGATTTCCTTTTTTAGCAAGGTGTAAAAAAGTACCTTGGAAGGCATTACACTAGGTGAGCACACATGGCAATACTTTTCTCCAGAATGAGTTGCAAATGTATAATATATAGATAGATTATATAATTGAGGAGTTATTTGAAATTGAAGTATATTGCTAGATTATGTATGGGTCTTTTAAATTTAGATATATTTTAAAGGTTAAATTAATAAGTAAGTCCCTAAACTATTTTAGAATTTTTAATTAGGTCTCCAATCTAATAAAATTTGTAATTGGGTCCCTTGGGTTAGTTTATGGTGACTTGAAACTACTAGAAAATGACAATTTATTGTAGTTTTAAAAATCCTAGCACCTAATTACAAAAATTTCACTAGATTAAGGACTCAATTACAATTTTTTTAGTTTAAGGACCTAATTAAAAAATTTTAAATAGTTTAGGGACATACAAACTAATTTAACCCATTTTAAACTATAAATTAAATTTTATTTTAAATTTAATAATTGATTTAAATTAATGTAAGTATATGTCTTAGTGTCATTCATTAAAGAGAATGGTAATGAAATTAAAGTTTGTGTTAAATAATTTAAAAACAAAAATTAATTTAGATAATTGTGCCATAATGAAACTTAACAATTGTAATAGAATTCGTATTAACGATTGATAATTTGAAATTTGACTAAATTACACTTTTGGTACTCTTATAATTTTCAATTCGCAATTTTGGTCTATTTATTTTTAATTTCTCAATTTTTGTAACACCCCAATGTTTTTCTTTTAATTAATATGTATTATTATTATTTGTTGTTGTTGTTGTTGTTATTGTTGTTGTTTTGCCTTGTTTTTAATGAAACGGTATTTTTGAAAAAATAGATATTAGGCTTTTAAAACTGGGTTTTGTGATTTAAATGTTTTAAAAAGTTTTAAGATCCTTGTGTTGGGCTTAGCTTTTATAAGCTCAAGGTTAGCTTTAAGAATCCCTTAGGTTTCTTGAAAACAAAATCTAACCCTTTTTCCTCATTCTCTCTTGTGCCTCTTGGGAGATACCAGCTGTCGGAGCCACTGTAGTCAAAGAGTAAGGAGCCATAAGAAGTTATCATTGCACCATTTGCATCCTCTTGCCGAATATCGTCTCTTACAAGGTAAGGAAGAGCATATGTTGTTTTCATTTGGATATGCATGTTGAAAAATGCTTACACAATCTTGAAGTGTTTAAATATATTGTTACATTAGCACTTATAAAATATTGTCTCATTTTAAAAATTAAAAAAATTATGAATCAAATTATGATTAAAAATAAAGTAAAAATTTAAAAGTAAATAAATAATCAAAAAATATATACAAAAATATTAAAAATTAAAAAATCACTAGTCACCATTTCTCTATTTTTAGTTCATAAAAATAAAAGAATTAAAAAACATAAATTTAATATATATATATACACAGAGTTAGGATCCGTTGACACTAGGTGTCAAAGTTAACCAAATTACACTTTCAATAACTTTTTGTTGAATGTAAATTTAACTAATCCAACCGTTGAATTATGTGATATTATCGTCATGAACATGTATGTCAAATTTCACATCATTTGGACTTTGTTAGATATGCTATCCAACAATGAATATTTACATGTATTTTAATGTCATATTGTACATTAAAATAAAATGGTGTGATGAACTATTAAATAATTTTAGAGTTGTATGAAATTTTCTATACTTAATCTAATTAATAATCACACCACTTTATTTTAACGTATAATATGATATTAAAATATATGTAAATATTCAATGTTAGATAGCATATCTAACAAAGTCCAAATGATGTGAAATTTGATATATATGTCCATGAAGATAATATCACATAATTCAACGGTTGGATTAGTTAAATTTACATTCAACAAAAGCTATTGAAGGTGTAATTTGGCTAACTTTGACACCTAGTGTCAACGGATCCTGATCTTATATATATATATAGGTAAAGATCAAGTTACTCCACTCAATAACTATTGATATATATTAAATTTTAACGATCCAACTTTTGAATATTTTGATATTATGTCAAAGATTGTGCATACTAAATTATAGGTAAATTGAACATTTGTAATTAGTTAATCTTATAGTTGACATTTACTTGTAATTTAGAAAAATATATTATACGTTAATTTAAATTTATTTAATGAAGTATCAAATATATTTTAAACTTTATAAAAATTTATAAACTTGATCTACTCAATAAAATCTTTTAATTTAACGATTAGATCGTTGAAATTTAACATATATTAAAATAAGCTCAAAACATCTTATGGACTACTCATAAGATATTTTTATAAGCTTTTCCAAACACTTTCATACAAACTTATGGTAAAAAATGAGTCTAAATAGGTTGTTCATAAGCTTTTCCAAACAGAGCCATAATTCCAATATTGAATTAAAAGGACTTTAAGAATTTTCACTTTTGAAAATAGTATTTCTTGACCTTTTGGATTGTCATGATGATGGATTTCTATTGGATCTTTGTCTACTAATATAAACCCATAGAATTCTCCAGCTTTGCAAGATTCATGTGGAATGTAATGAAATTAAGATGAAAGTATTTTTTAAGCTATTTCTTTGAGGGGAAGTCTTATCCATTCTTTCTAAATTATCATTATTGGGATAAGCTCAAGTTTTTCTTGATAAGTTTTATCAGAGAGTGATAAAGTGGTTTGGGTTCTAGAGATATCAGTTTGTTTTATCAAGGTATATTATGATAGTGTAGAAGGGTAAACATATTGTAATGAGGAAGTAAAGGTTTTTGAGTAATCATGGACTTTTCTTTTGTCTTAATTGGAGAGTTTTGAACAACTTGGACCAAAGTATTGGCCTTAGAGGAACAAGTGCTGAAACCTCTTTTGACATAGCCATGCCATTACTCATATTGAGCCCCATAAAAAATATCTTTTAAGAAAATCAAGTAATAAATTTTTAGAAACTAAATTTTTTACATTATTTTGCAAAATATTCAGAGTTGTCTTACAATTAGTTCTTGCTAAAAACTTTTTGTTAAATAAATCATCTTAAAATTTTGTAATGCATATATAAAACAATTGATAAAATTTCTTACTACTATTAAAGTGTCCTAAGAAGATGGTCTTAGTACTATTTTATTATTTCTTCTTAAATTTAAATCACTTAAAGTTCTTATCAAACTAGTCATTTTTAATCTTTCTTAGTATTGCATGTGACGGGACCACCTCTATTTTTAACTTGATTGACCAACAAATTTACTACCTCTTTTAGGTCTTTATTAGTATTTTAACCTGTGCATTGTACAAAATAAATATTTATTTTATATAACTTAATTTTATAATAAATAAATACTTCTGAATATATAAATTATATTATAATTAAAATTCGTAATAAATAAATATTTTTAAACATATAAATTATATTTTAAATTTTTAATAAATAATTATTGTAATACAATGTTAATTTTTAATCATTGATAACTTTTTAAAAAAATATTGAAACTTAATTTAAAACTAAAGATATTAAAAATGATGAATTAAAAGAGATAAGAGGTTAAAAAAATTCTAAAAATGCTCTCGTTGAAGAATGATAGCTAAAAACACTCTCATTGAAGAATAACAACTAAAAACGTTTTTGTTCAAGATCGCTATTCTAATTTATATAAAGAAAGGGATTTTTAATTATTGATAATTTCTTTTAAAAAAATATTGAAATTCAATTTAGAATTAAAGATATTGAAAATTATAGATTAAAAGAGATAAGAGATTAAAAAATTCCTAAAAATGCTATCATCGAAGAATGATAGCTAAAAATGCTCTTGTTGAAGAATAATAGCTAAAAACGTTCTCGTTCAATATAATTGTTCTCATTTAATATATAGAGTGGATTGCCATGACCGTAAGCATGGAAGTTGACCAACATCTTAACAATTTTTTTTACTACAATTCACACTAACAAAGACATGTTTTAAATAAAAAAAAATCTAAACACAATGCCTAAATCTCTCCTACGACTTAGGCTTTGATACCAAGGTAGAAGGATCGATTCATTTGAAATTATAGTTACATTACTTCTTACACCATCAATAACTTTATATAAAATGTGTTTTTTATTGATCAAATTGTTGAGTTATAACAATATTTCCTTGATTCTATACTTCAAATTGTCAAAATTGAATAATTATAAGTATATAATCAAATAATTTTTATTTCTATATAATTTGAAAGTGTATATTACATTAATTTTAATGTATGTCAATAGAGTATTGAATAATTTTAGATTAATCCTACATTTTATAGATATAATTTATATAATGAGAAATTTCATTCTAACAATAAATTTTAAGACAAATTATCCAATAAAAATTATTAAATAGTGTAATAATTAATATAACTTATAATGATATATATAACTTCATCTCTTTTCTCTTTTCTATATATAACAAACTTTGAAATTAAAATCGTTAATTTTTTAATTAATAATTATTAATATATTTGATCTTTTTAAACATTATGCCTCATTTTCCACCAATCAAAAATATTTTTTCTTTCCATTCGTATTGTCATTTATTTAACAAGAAATGTTTTTTCAAAACATGTATTTTTTTCTTCTATTTTTCAATTTATTTTTCATGTACAATGAATCTAAAAATTTTATATTATTAACCAATTAAAAATTATTTTAAATATAACTTAAAAATAATTATTATATGATAATTTATATAAAAAAACCCTTTGTAATGTGATTGTAAATTTCTAATTAAATTATTCCTTTTTATTTCTCTACATTTTCTGGTGTACTAAATGGGCTAACATCCTAGATAGAGGCAATCCATAATATAGGCATAGGCACATAGTGTGTCACCCAAAGCGAGTCTTACAGGTAGGGGTGTTCGCGAATTGGATTGAATCAGTTTTGAAAAAAAAAAAGCATTTGATCTAATCACTTCGGTTTTCTTAGTTTATCATCCAATCGGTTTGGTTCAAAAGTTAAATTTGATCTGATCAGATCCAATCTAAAAATTGGATTGGATCAATTTCGGTTTTGGTCTCATTTTTATTTTTCTTTATAGAAAGTATTAAATAAATTGTAAGATATATAATAAATATAATAAAAATAATAATTTAAAATATCAAATATTTCATTTATAAGTTATTATATAACTAATAGTAGTATAGCTCTTTAAATATAAACTATTAAAAATAAATTTTTACAATTTGATAATTACATTTATATACCTTTATTCAAATAATTACTAAAAAATTATCTTTAATTAAAGATATTCTTCATAAATAAGTATAAGTTATGTGATAATTTTACATAAAATAAAAAATAAAACTATATACATGAGTGATATCATAAATTTATAAATAAAAATATATACGTATGTATAAGTTCGGTTTGAATTAGCTTGGATCGGTTTTGAAAATCAAATCCGAAATCCAATCCAACCTAATAAAAAAATTTGGTTTTTTAAGTTTTAGTTTTGTTCGGTTTTCAATTTTTTGGATCGGTTTTTTCAGTTTTTATTGGATTGGATAAGTTTATGAACATCCCTACTCATAGACACACACAAACTTTTTCTTATGTATTTAGCTTTGAAAAAGAAAAGTTTGACTTTTTAATTTTGACTGATTGCTAGTAAAAGTAATTGATGTGAGTAGCAAACATATTGACATGTATTTTTGAGCAAATTTGAGCATTTGTTGAGCGTGTGTGTGTGTATATATATATATATATATATATAGACATGTATTATTTGAGCTAATTTGGGCATTTATTTTAGTTTTCTATTTTTCTAACGCAAAAAGCACCTTATGTCTGGATGAATATTTTATTTTGACATATTTATCTTATTTTTATTATGAAATCACGTTACTTTTTTAATACGAAAAATAATTGATATGTTATATCATTGACATATTACTACATTTTAATCATTAATAAAATAGAATTTTAAATAATATAATTATTATATGAAGTAATTTTTAATATATAATTAAGCTACATCTTGACAACCAAAGTGGAGGAAGTGACTATGTACACTAGTCTTTTATTTTGTAGGGCACTATCATGCTTATCATGTTAAGTATAGTAGTTATATCACAAATTTCTTACTTTGTAGTAGACAACAATGTAAAACGTGTGTATTCATTTTCTTTGCGGTGCATGGATGAGCACTCCTTGTGCATCATCTATTTGCATCTTCATTAATAAAAATATTTGTTTATAGGAAAACTATAATTATTATTTTTAAACAAATTATTTCATTATTTATAAAGTAATTTTTTAAAATATATTTAGTTATATTATTTCTTAATTATATTTTTAAAATATATGAAGTAATTATATTATAGAAAGAATATAATAATCATTTTCAATAAAAATGCTTAATTAATTGAATATTTTTACTATTATCTAATTTAATTTTCTAATATGTATAAAAAGTGCTTTTTTCTAAACAAACATGCTATTTTAGAAGTGCTTATAAGGTCTGTTATGTAATTTTGTAACAAAAAAAAACACTTCTATATTGTCACATCCAAACAAGTTAAAAATTACTATTATTTAAAAAAGTGTTTTTTATGATTATAACCAAACACAAATCAGTTTTTGCTTATACAAGAATCTCTTAAAAATAAATCAATTATTTAGAAATCACTTTTTTTAATCACAAACAAACGGGCCCATGTCTATGTTTGAATTGCTGTTTGCAAGTGCTAAATCTACGTTAAAAGTAGGTTGGGAGAAACATACTCTTTATTACTTTTGGATCAGAAGTAATTTTAGAATGGTTGCAACCGTAATCTAAACATAGACTATATTGTCTATGTAATGTTTAATGTATAAAATTAATGTAACAAAAAACAAAAACATAAGGGATCGTTTAGTTTTTGTTTTGGAGTTCACCTTGACCTCCCACACTCTTAAGCTGACATTGCTCCTCTCAAGTAATACTGACTTGGAGGCAACTGTTACGAGGGTAATCTCAGCCACCAGACCTTTTAGTTGGCTTACCCGAGTAACCAACCCAAGAGTCACATTAACAACCTACAACGGCATGAAAATTAGAGATACCTTAGTTGACCATCGCTACCCTAGCTATGACAACTACCCAGCTAAGACAGGAAAATCACTTAACATGGCACCCAACGCGCACTATCATGTGGCATCATAACTACCTTAATGGCTTTTCCCGTCAAGGTGCTCTATATAAAGGACTCCACACACCAAGTATACATCACTCTCTCTCATTCACTCCATTCTACAACTCTTTCTGACCTAGGCATCAGAGTCATTACAGGTGTCATCACTAGAGGCGTTCAACATCGTGAAAGCTTATTGGAGATCTTGCTCTTCCACACTCATGCCTTACCTCACAACAATTTAAAACAAATGTTTTATGTTTTTATTTTTTGTTTCGTTTTTTTGAAATTTATTTAAAAAACAATAATAATAAATAATAAATAATTATTTTTACTATATCCTATAAAAAAAATGAAATAAAAACAGAAAATATTTTCTCACACCAAACAACTCCAAAATTACATGACTTTGGGCTCATGTCTTTGAATTTGAAAAAAATGTCCATGCGTGCCAAAATCAACAATATTTAGCACACTATTTTTAATCCACTAATTGTGTTTTGATAATAGCTGCACTCACTTCCTCTAAGTTTGGAAACATGTGTCCAGCACCGGGCAGTTCATGGTATTGAATCCACGGAATATTTTGGGCAATATAGCGTTGTAGCATAACAGGGACAAGTAGATCATCATCACCATGCCATAGATGAACATGGCCTGTATTATTTGGGAAAGGGTTATCGATATCGAAAGGATCAAAATCCCAACTTCCAAACCCAACTCTGACGTCACGGCAAATGGATTCAGCTACACCTTGTTGTTGCACCTGTGACTTTGACTGCATGAAATTTGTGAACTAACATGAATGTCCAAGTGCTTGGAGCAGTGAAAATTAACAACTAGCTCGCATATCAAGGTTGGCCTTGAGGTGATGCAAGTAAAACTCTAGCTATAGACCCAAAAAATAATTTAACTTATTGATAATATTTTTTTAAAAATGATTAATTACTTAATGAACAATAATAGTACTAGTATTTTAGTCTGTGCAATCTACAAGATAAATATTTACATTTTATAACTTAAATTTATAATAAATAAAGGCTTTTTAATATATAAATTATATTATAATTAAAATTGATAATAAATAAATATTTTTAAACATATAAATTATATTTAAATTTATGATAAACAATTTATATTGTAATGCAATGCTATTTTAACTATTAATAATTTTTTCTAAAAATATTGAAATTCAATTAGAACTAAAGATGAAATGGATAGATTGAAAGATATATATAAGAAGTTAAGAAAAATTTATAGAATCACTCTCGTTAAAAAAAAAACTCCTAAGAATGCTTTCATTGAAGAATAGATCATAACAATGCTCTCATTCAAGATAACTACTCTAATTTATATATATAGACAATTATAAGAAACTAAATAATTTTATTAAAAAAGACCCTTCATCTTATGATTTGATTTTTTTAAAGTGACTAGTTATAACCATTAATTGAAAAATTAATGGTAAATATTGTATTAAATAAATACACAAGTATATTAATTTATGTAATTATTTAAATAACAACAGTTAATTTTTGAATTGATGACTAACTCACCCCTCAATTTAATTTATAAAATAAGTTCCCTACTTTGGAAAACAATATTTGATTTCTAATCTTTCTAATATTTTCTAAAGAAAAAAAAGGCAATAAGATAGCAGCTCTCCTCCTAGAAAGTTATTGGGTTAGTGTCATTATTTTTATATTTTTTGGTTTGGTTTATGTGAATGTCTGCAATGTTCTTTTCTAATTGTTTTTTACATTACATTTTTAATTCTATGTAAGACCACTTTATTTTTAATTTATTATAAAATCGACTAAAAAAAGTGAATCTTTTTATCAGAGTTCCTTTTACAAGAAGATACAATAAACAAAATATCCTTGACTAATTATGTAATGCTTATGTTCTCATTTTTTTTCAAAAGAAACAAAGAAGAGTAATATATTATATTAATTCTTAAAATTACGAGAAAATCATTTTAGTGTCTAAAATTATTATTTTAATTCTTAAAATTAGCAAACATTGGTATCCTTATTTTTTTAGAGATTAAAATAGAGATTGTTTGATAATGTTAACGACTAAAATAATATTTTTACAATTTCAAAAACTAGATTAATTAATACCTTTAATTTATTTTAAGAATTTAATTTAGTGTATTATTAAAAAAGTAAAGAAAACTCGATGATATGTCAATCAAAGGTGGTTCAGAATTATAAAAATAATTTTTTTTACTATATATAATAATTTATAATTAGATTACAATGTATAAAATCTTTATAATATAAATATATTTAAATTAAATTCTTTTTTTTTCCCAAACTCACCTCACCCAAAAACTTATTCAAAAAAGTAATACCTTTAAATAAAAAAAAAGCTAATAAACTTGGGATTAAAGATAAGTAAATGACCAAGATTGATAATGAGTCAAAAATTTGTATATAAATAATAACGACAACAATAACGCCAAGATAAATAATTAGTTCAGATTTATAGTTTTATTGTTTTATAATAACAAGTGTTCTTAATACATTCTCTCTCTCTCTCTCTCTCTTTATATATATATATATATATATATATATATATAGGGGCAGGATTCATTGACACTAAGTGTAAGAATGAGTCAAATTACACATTTAATAACTTTTTGTATAATACAAATTTAACCAATACAATTGTTGAATTTGATGATATTATCTTTATGATTATGTATATCAAATTTCACATCATTTGGAGTTTTCTAAATATGTTATCTAATATTGAATATTTCCATATATTTTAATATCATATTGTATGTTAAAATAAAGTGATTTAATGAACTATTAAATAATTTTATAATTGTATGAAATTTTGTATAGTTAATCTAATTAATAAGAGCATCAAATTCAACGGTTGGATTGGTTAAATTTCCATTATACAAAAAGTTATTGAAGGTGTAATTTGACTAACTTTGACACCTTGTGTCAACAGATCCTGACCATATATATATATATATATATATATATATATATATATATATATATATATATATATATATATATATATATATATATATATATATATATATATATATATATATATAGAGAGAGAGAGAGAGAGAGAGAGAGAGAGAGAGAGTCAAATTTAACCGTTGAAATTGTGTGATATTATATTCATGAACATGTATGTCAAATTTCACATCATTTGGACTTTGCTAGATGTGTCATCTAACATTAAATATTTACATATATTTTAATTTTTTATTGTACGTTAAAATAAAGTGATGCAATGAACTACTAAATAATTTTGAAATTGTGTGAAATTTTGTATACTTAATCTAATTAATAAGAATATCAAATTCAATAGTTGGATTGATTAAATTTGCATTCTACAAAAAGTTATTAAAGGTGTAATTTGACTAATTTTGACACCTGGTGTCAACAGATATATATATATATATATATATAGGGAGTAACAATCCTTAGATCAAGAACAAAAATAATGGACCGCTGAGATTAAAACTCTATCAAAAACACTTTTTATGAGACTACCAATATCGTTGTCACTACTGTCACCACTCCTACCACCATCGCACCCCCTCCCCCACCGCCACTACCGTTGTCGCCACCACCATTGTCATCGTTGCCACTACTACTGTCATCGTCACTATCGTTGTCGTTATCATCCCTACTACCATCACCAATGCTACCACTATTGTTGTCGCACCCCCACCACTAGCGACGACGATGGGAGAGGTGGTTGGGGCAATGGTGGGG
This sequence comes from Spatholobus suberectus, assembly GCA_004329165.1. Lineage (NCBI taxonomy): Eukaryota > Viridiplantae > Streptophyta > Magnoliopsida > Fabales > Fabaceae > Spatholobus > Spatholobus suberectus. The sequence continues at coordinate 11,120,937 of QUWT01000781.1, read as the reverse complement.
GTGCGGCGGCGATGACATTGGCGATGGTGGTGGGGGTGGTGATGACAGCAATGGTGATGGTGGGCGATGGCGGTAAGGGTGGTGATAGCGACAGCATTGACATTGGTGCTCTCATAAGATTTTTTTTTAATAGAGTTTTAATTTCAGCAGTTTAATATTTTTAATTTTAATGTAAGGGTTATTATTAGTTATTCTCATGTTCTCACATAAGCAAGTGTTCTCTCACAGGAGTCACTCACACACACACACATATACATACATACATACATACATACATATATATATATATATATATATATATATATATATATATATATATATAATGAATAATAAATGCTTCTTTAACTAATGTTATTAAGACAATTAACAAAATACTTCAATTACATAAAATTTTTCTATTAAAATCTTAATTTGGCTTGTTTATCAATAAGGCAAGAATAAACCTAAATCAGGCCAACTAAATAGTTCATTTCACCTATTCTCACTCTGAAATATATTAATTAATTGTTAATTATTGATTAGTTTCTTATGAAGTAACATTCAATAAGTGTTAGGTAGGTACCAAAGAAAAAAAAATGTACCACAAGAAACAGCAAAACAAGAAACTTAATCGAGATGACTCTTTTCAAATCTCACATTAACAAAATAAAAAGAGAAAATAGGCTATGCGCTAACAGTATAAAGTAGTTTTACACAGTCATTCAATCACACACCACAGTATATGGTAAGTTTGTTGACTTTTACAATAATTACCTTAAAAGTAATACTAATGGTAATTTTTGATTGATTAACTGTGTAAAATTTTTTATAATGACAATGCATAGCCATTAAGCTCAAATAAAAAACTCAATGAAATATGTAGGACAGGTTGGAATAAATAAATAAATTATTTATTTATTTAATAATGATTTATTACATAAAAAATTATGTCATAAATGTTCATTTAATTAAGAATTTATAGAAATTACGCATGATTATAAACTAGACCAATTCAACCACCTTTAATTTTCAATATCAGTAATAATATGAAAAGATAAGCCTAAATAAATTCAGTAAAAGCTTTTACAAATGCCCCTTTAATGTATCAGGCTTTCCTACCTATGAGGTTTTTTTTTATCAATATCCATAGGCTAATAATAGATACTCATTGAAAATAACCGAGGACAAAAATGAAGAGGTGCATGGTAGCTATAGTACCTGATGTTTTCTGTTAATCAAGAAATTGGAAATGATTAATGAATCTTGATTGGAGATAACAGCAGGGTTGCGCTGTACAACACTTGATGTAGGAAACAACTTTTGAGTAAACCACCAATATGTTAGCCATGGAAAATAGTGAGCAACTCGTAGTGCCCATTGGTCTTGTGGGGGTTGCTCGTAGTAGGCCTTTGTGGACATGTTTGAAGGCAATTTACGCCACCAATAGTTTACGACTGGAGCCATCAGTGTCGCCCCAGCAAGTCTGTTTGCATATAATTCAGAACCATTAAACTTGTGACTGAAGACCAAACTCATTAATGAGTGCATGCACAAAGTTGAAAATACATGAAGAGTTGTTCAGTCATTACTAATTGTACAATCATTTACCGCAACTAATTTGGATTTTTTTTTTTAATTTTCTGTCAATAGTTTTTACATAGAACCGAACACCATTTTGTAAACACTGGATCAAGTGGCTGACCATTTTGAATTAAGACAATGTTTGGGAATTTGACAATGTTGCATCAAATTTTGTTTTAATTTTTGTACAAAAGAGTTTAATTTTTATTCACTATTAATGTAAAAAATTTTATACTGTTAACTAATTAGAAATCATTATTAGTATAACTTGTAAGGTAGTTATTTTAAAAATTAATAAACTTATTATATATGGGGTTTTTTAATTAGGTAACAGTATAAAATCTTTTTATACGGTTATTGCATACACTATTTAGTGTGTGTTTGAATAAAAGTTCCATCCAACTAACCTCACATTCATTCCAATCCATCACTCACAATATTGCTTATCTGTTTATGCATTGGAAAGTGTAAAACTTCCATTCAATGTCATTCTAGTGGATTTCCAAACACATTCTTAGTCATTAGTAATTCTCTGCCAACGAACTTCAAAGCTTAATTGGTAGTCTTATAAAAATCTTTTAACATTTGGGTATAATGTTATTATATTGTTGGAGGTTTATCAACTATCATTTCTTTTCTATTCTCACTTGTATAAAATTTCTTACATCTTATGTGTAACCGAAAATGGAGGAAACAAAATCATAAACAAGAAGAGGAAAATAAGAAACAGCAACTCTCTCTTTTACTTACCTATGAGGAATGAACTTGAGGCAACCCCAAACAGCTTGTCCTCCCATAGAAAGTCCCATGACATAGAACTTAGTTCCCAGTCCCAACTTATCTGCAAGCTCTTCAATATCAAGAGCCAAACTTTTAACCGTTCGGTTAGGATCGGGATCACTTTCACCATACCCTGGTCTATCAAAAGACACAATGTATGCTCCAAGTTCCTCAAGAAGTCCCTGATCATTCCAACCAAACAAAAAAAAAACTGGAATCAACCAAAGTGAACAAAAAAAAGCCTCTTTTTACTTTCTTCTCTAGTCATTAATACAAGAGAAGAAAAAATACTTCTTTTTTTCTTATTTAACTTTTGTGTATTCAAACAACACATTCTTTTTACTTTATTTCTTTTTTATTTCTATCATACCTATTTTTCTTTTTTCTTTTTCTTCTCTAATTTTCTCTTAATATAAAGAAAATATAAAAAGGCTTAAATATGTTATTAGTCCCTATAAAATAGGTAAGTTTTGATTTTAGTCTTTATAAAAAAATTTCTTTGGTTTTCATCTTCAAAAAACTAAGACACTCTTTAACTGCTTATGCGTTTAATACAATGCTAAGTGACCATCCCAGGTGACACCCGTTAGTGTTTGTAGTATCATATTAGCATGTGATATCTCTAAAAAAAATTTTAGATCTCTAAAATAAATGTAATTTATCTATCTTAAAATGAACGTTAGGGACCAAAAATAGTTATTTCATATTTTAGAGGAATAAAAATCAAAGCAAAATATTTTACAGGAACCAAAATCAAAATTCTTTCATTTTATAGTGACAAAAAATAGTGATTTCAAATTTTAAAAAGATAAAAAAAAAATAAAAAATACAAGGACCAAAATCAAAACACGTTCATTTTATAGGGACTAAAAACATATTTAAGTAAAAATAAATGTAAATACATACTTGGGGAAGGTTTGTTGCAATCACAGCATCATGTCTGCAAGAAGCAGACCCATGCAAGAATACAATCTTCTTCTTGGCTACTTCTCTAGGAACACCATGTTCCTTATAGGCTAGGTGCCTTCCATCTCTGAGCTTTATCCTTGGTTCTGTGATGGGGGGACCGCCTGGTGAACCACATATTTTCGGAGGTGGAGGGTGAAAGGCCTGATATGCCATGGAAAAAAGCCCTATCAACAAAATTGGTACAATTTTGCTTAACATTTCTATTCGTAGTAAAGGAGAGCACATAATAACTATTTATAATAATAGTAGTGACTATACTTTTTCTGCCTCATGTCAGATAACAACGTGGTCAACTGGCCATTTACGGATCACATGTAATTGCTTGCTCATGAAGTTCCTCTCCAATTTCAATGCATCTCAGTCATACAGGTGCATTCAAATGTTTCAATGCCTGAGATTTAAATTGTAACAGTGTGATCTACATGAACTAAAAAATCTCAAAGACAAAAACAAAAGAGTAATTTATCACTTTAGTCTTTGAAATTAGAAGACACCGTTATATTAATGTATAAACTAATATTTTAATCTGTGCATTGTATATAATAATTATTTATTTTATATAACTTAAATTTATAATAAATAAATGCTTTTAAATATATAAATTATATTATAATTAAAATTTGTAATAAATAAATATTTTTGAACATATAGATTATATTTTAAATTTATAATAAATAATTATTGTAGCACAATGTTAATTTTTAATTATTCATATTTTCTTTTAAAAAATATTAAAATTCAATTTAGAACTAAAGATATTGAAAATGATAGATTGAAAGCAATAAGAGGTTAACAAATTCCTAGAAAAGCTTTCATTGAAGAATGATAACTAAAAACGCTCTTATTCAAAATAGTTATTCCCATTTATTACATAGGGTGGATTGACAAAAATTAAAAAAAAAATTGAAAGTATAAATCGTCAATCACATTAGTTCAAATTAAATTCAAAAAGAAAACGTATGACTTAAATGATAATCTTGTCATATGTTTAGAGATTAAAATAACAGTAAATAATTAAATTTAAAAACTTATTTGACATTCAAAAAACTTATTTTACATTTTCTTAATTTCAAAAACTAATATAACAATACCCACCATTTTTAAGGACTAAAGTAGTTATTTACTAAAAAAATAAAAATGTTTCGTTGCACTCTATTTCCCTGAACGACAATGAGGACTGCTTTGTCAGAGACTCAGAGTCTAAAATAATATTTTATATTATATTATGATAAGGTGGCGAAATCCATTTTAATGGATTTTCATACCCAAAAACTTAAATATTAAAAAATAAAATAATTTAAATAGTAAAAAGTTTAATTATAATTTTTATCAAAAAAAAGTTTAATTATAATATCACATAAGTATAAAAAGAACATTTTTTAAACAAAAAAATATGTTATAAGTAAATAAAATTTTAAAGCAATTATAAATATTTTTTTTTTAACATTTTGAAGTTTTTAATTTCGCATTGTCGATAAGACAGAACAATCACTAACATTTGTCTGAATATTAACAATACATTATAAGAAACCAAAAAATGGTTAATGTGAAGAAAGATTGAGTGATGCCAACATCATTTTGTATTTTTGGCAGTAATTTAGCATTCGTTATCATTATGTACTGATTATATCTATCACATGCATATAACCTTTCAGAGGTGGAGATGTGAAGGGAAGTACAGCGATTCACATCTGTCGCACTCCAATCAAGTTCATAGAGCGTGCCTGGTTTAATGCGACAGATTTTGAGCATGTTGGACTTTCAGTTTGGATGTTGAATTTCAGTTTAAAAAATAAAATTGAAGAAATTACTTGGTTTTGATTTTAAATTGGGTCTGGTTATAAATTGAATTTTGAAACTCAAATTGAAATAAAAGATAAAAGAGAGTTGTTTTTGCAAACTCAGTTTGTAAAATAAAGTTCATTCAAATTTAAGTTTACAAACTTTAATTCAAATATGCACTTAGTCTTGTTACCAAAAATTATTGAATAGTTTTAGATCACCATGTGTTTATAATTTTGGCTAATTTTTAAATAACACGTATTTGGATTTTTTTAATTTATGAAAAAATATTAATAAAACTTAACTATGGTCTATGTATAATAAGAAGATTAGTTAGAATCATGTTAATAATTTCCCTCTCTCTAAGGACATAACCTACTTAACCTACACGTGGGCAGAGACCCACCAATGCTGCATCAAACTTGTTTTTGCCATTTCTCAACTCAGTGTTTCTCCCTGCGATGTAGTTTGTTTCTTTTTCTGTCCTTTTCATCAATTTCACACCCATTAATTAAGGTGTTGTCCCTCAATTCCATTTGTGATTATGCCTCCCTAATAACGATGTAATGATATTTAGATTGGATCAAAAGTTAACCATTTTTATGTATTAATACTTATGGTTTGTTCCTTTTCTGTAAAGTCGGTCTCATTTGCTTGGAATGGAGCATATCAATATAATTATGATGATTGTGCTTGTTATGAATTAGAGCAGGAAGCTGTATTGGCCCCTAATGTTCCAGCTATGTATGAGCTTTATTTTGGTGTTCCCATGTCGATCAGAGGTTGTTCCCTGCATGCTAAATAGACGTCATGATTCCGCAATGGTTTCATTGTTGCTAAAACATTCTGAGGCCAAACTTCTTTTGTTGATTATCATTTGCTTCATATCATAGTTCTAAATTGCGGGCCACAATATTGCTGCTGCGGAGCTATCTGCAATGGCAACAGCCCACAATTGCAGTGTGAACTAAAATCACAAAAATTGCCACAACACAACCGCAACACATCCACAATGGGGCCGCAACAGAGCCGCAACTCTATCCTGTTCCATTTTTTTGTGAAAAAATAAACAAAGATTCAGGCTTAAATCTTCTATTCTAACAGGTGTGGTCGCGTGGAATGTTGAGCAAGGGAGAGAGGCATTTGATGGTGGTTGATTTAGGTGCTGGTAAGCTGTGTGATGCATTCAAGGCAAGGAAAAAGGGTGAGGTGGTAGAGATAAGCCAATAGGCAGAAAGGTAAGGTGGTGGGGGCAAGGGAAAATTGAGATACAAACATATAATAATTTCACACAGCAACGGCTGCAATATGCATCGCAGCAGCCGCAATATCCGCAATCGCAATGCCCACAACCGCAACCGCAATTTAGAACCATGCTTCATATAGCTAAATTTAAAGGAGCACTTGAAATCCTGTCAAAAACTACCACCAAGCTTCATCTTTTGGTCTTAATTTTGGAGTGAGTCAACCATGGATGAGGTGATGTTTAGGGGCAACGTACGTACAGTGATGAATAGATATATATCTGAAGCACTTGAAAGCAACACAAAATTCACTTGGGAGTAAATCATTTCTGGGGGAGAAAATATCAGGCTCGATTAAGCTGGAAGCAAGGATTTTTACTTTTTTTAGTCATCCAGTAGATCTTGAGGCACTATTGCTAATCATCCACGTGTATGGAAAGCATTGCATTTTAGAGGATTTGTTCTCTTTTCCAAAAATGTACTGCAAAACAAAAATCTACATCACCTCTCCCATGTTACTAATTCGGTGGATATGTCTTTGGCAGTTTGGACGGAACCAGAATTTATTTGTTGGGGGCATGCACTCTCGAGACCAGAAGATGTGTCTCAAATTAAGTTGTCAACCCCTTATGTTGTTTGTAAGTTTCTCCATTGGCAAAGGTTAATAAATAACCTTTAATTTTTAAATCAATATAAAAGAAAGACTAATAAAGTCATTTGATTGCAAATGCAATCTTTTATAACTTTTAAAATAATAATAATAATAACATATTAAAAAAGAAAAAATTATTAGAAAAAAAATAAAGAATACTCAAATATTTTATCAGAAAAAAAAAATTAATCATGTCTACAATAAAGACTATAAAAAAAAAAATAACACTTAAATATCATTATTTACACAATTAATCTCCCTAAATAAATATAGTTATCCACACACACACACACACACATATATATATATATATATATTAAAAAATTAAACTAAAAAAGTTAGGGGGGAGGGGGGGTTAACAAGTAGTTCCGTCCCTGTTTGGTAGACATGTGCTTGGTATATGTGTGTGTCAATCAGTGTGTTTGTTTGGTAGATATGTTTGTTAGACATGTGTGTGAGATTGTGTAGCAGTGAGTCTTTATTGAGATGGAAAGAAAGATTTCTCTTGTATATTATTGAGTAATTTCTACATTAATTTATATATACAAAATCTGAATTAATTCTTAAATTTAAGAATTATGATCAAGTTATATAAAAAAACTAAATAATATAGTTAAACTATCTAAGGAAAATAAAATAAAATAGGAAAGCAAAGAAATATAATCAACATAACATCTTGATAATATATCAACATTTCTTTTGTATGTGTTTTTTATATATTATCGGATCTTGATCAGATTAGAATCGAGTTTAAATAAATAGCTCTATCAAAATTTTTGGGTCAAATAAAGATAAAAATAAACTCAACCCAACCCAACCTACGCACACACTTACTGCAAAACAGTTTGTTGGGGGTTCTCAGTTTTTAGGTTTTTAGTTCTTCTGTATTTCGATGTAAATCTCAGCCATTGAAACATTTTAAGCCCCATGTCCAATCGAGAAGGATTGAAATGGAGATTTCCATTTTGTTGAAAAATGGAGAGGATTTGAGACATGTATGCTGAGTCTTGTTTTGAGTTTTAACTTTAATCTTAAATTTGTTTCATAAATAAGAGTTTGTTAAAAACGAGAAAGAAATAAAAAATGTTTCTTTTGTTGGTTGATAGTACTAAGAGAAAAAAAAAACTTATGAAATTCACATATCTTAGTTTGTTTTGGTTTATGGTATATTGGGAAGAGTAGAAAGAAAATAGAAAGAAAAAAAAATGAATATTGATGTATTTTTTTATTTAGTTGAAGAGAAAAAACTTAACTTTTAAAAATAAAATTCAATTATTTTATCTTACATTTTTCCTTTATTTCATTTTTTTCTCTCTCCTCACTTTTCTTCTTCCCTACCAAACAGAACATTAAGTTAAGAAAAGAGACAAACTATAAAAAATATAAAAATAATTATTAAAAATAATTATATTTTATTAAATTATAAGAGATATAATTGCTTGTTTAAGAAAACTTATATTATTTTTTCTCCTATGTTTTATATTTCTCCTGTATTAAATAACTTAAAATTTCATTTATTTTTCATTTTTTTACTTAAATTCTTTCTTTTTTTATTTTCTTTCTCAAATGGAGTATTAGAATTTTTTTTGTCTACCTAAACCATTAACATTGTCATTACTGTCACCATCACTATCATAGTTGTCACTGTCACTAAAATTATAAAAGATATAATTGCTTGTTTAGGAAAACAAGGAAATATAATCAACATAACCAATGACAAATCCAAGGGGGACAAGCATTGGCGTTGGCCCCCTCCCTTAGTACCTTGGTGTGTGTGTTTGTGTGTGTGTGTGTGTATTATTTTTGTTATAGGATTTAATGATTTTATTTATTATTATTAAATTGTGAGACCTTTATATTGTGAGTTTTGTTTGATTGTTGTTATGTTTGTGAGACTAAAAAGTCTTTCAAAGCTTAGAACCAAAAATTAGAAATTATAATATGTGGATTCTTTAATAAATATCTTTGGGATACAACTTATTTTTATTTCAGTGGCAAAAGGGGAATAAAGAAGATATGTTATAACTCATGAAAATGCTTAATGTATTTTTGTTTTATGGAATTTTAATTAAAAATGTTGTACACCTCTTTGATTCCATTTACTATTTTAATGGATTGAAAAATAATGCACAAAATTGACAAGTCGATAGAATATTCATACATATTATTCAACCATCAAGTAAATATTACTCTATTTAACAAATTTTTTAAGAAATAATTATTATATTTCTTTATTTTTTGAAATAATTGGTCTCTTATAAATTATAGAAATTTTCAATTGTTTGAAATAAAAAAAAATTGGGAATAGAAATTTTTATTTTGTTTCCTTATTTTCATCGTTTGAAATAAAAAAAATAGTTAAAATTTTATGTGTAAAACCAATAAATATTTTTGTAGAAGTCATTAGTTGTTAAATAATTATTTGTTGAAAGTTAAATATTTAAATAATTGCAAAGAAAAAAAAATTTGCCCACCACCACTGCTATCGTTGCTGCTACCACCATCGCTATCACCATCGCTGTCATTACCATCCCCATCACCATTGCCAATGCTACCACCACCGTCGTCGCACCCCCACCACCAGCGACGATGGTGGGGGAGGTGGTTGTGACAGTGGTGGGGGTGGGGGTGAGGCGGCGATGGCATTGGTAATGGTGGTGGGGGTGGTGACGATAGCAATGGTGATGATAGGCGATGGTGGTAGGGGTGGTGATGGCAATAGCAATGACATTGGTGGTCTCATAAGATTTGTTTTTAATAGGTTTTAATTTCAATAGTCTAATATTTTTAATCTTGATCTAAGAGTTATTATTAGTTGTTCTTATGTTCTCATATAAGCAAGTGTTCTTTCACAGGAGTCACTCACTCACTCACACACACACACACACACATATGTATGTATGTATGTATGTATGTATCTATCTATCTATCTATATATATGTATACACACACACACACACACACACACACACACACATATATATATATATATATATATATATATATATATATATAATATGAAAAACAACCAAATAAAATCTACAAACATTTATTAGCAAAATTTTTAAAACTACGTAATTTTTTTGAAGTAATTAAAATAAATAATAAATGCTTCTTTAACTAATGTTATTAAGACAATTAATAAAATACTTCAATTACATAAAATTTTCTATTAAAATCTTAATTTGGCTTGTTTATCAATAAGGTAAGAATAAACCTAAATCAGGCCAACTAAGTAGTTCATTTCACCTATTCCCACTCTGAAATATATTAATTAATTGTTAAATATTGATTAGTTTCTTATGAAGTAACATTCAATAAGTGTTAGATAAGTACCAAAGAAAAAAAATGTACCACAAGAAACAGCAAAACAAGAAACTTAATCGAGATGACTCTTTTCAAATCTCACATTAACAAAATAAAAAGAGAAAATAAGTTATGCATTAACAATAAAATTCGTTGCACTCTATTTTCCTAAACGACAATGAGGACTGCTTTGTCAGAGACTTAGAGTCTAAAATAATATTTTATATTATATTATGATAAGGTGGCGAAATCCATTTTAATGGATTTTCATACCCAAAAACTTAAATATTAAAAAATAAAATAATTTAAGTAGTAAAAAGTTTAACTATAATTTTTATCATAAAAAGTTTAACTATAATATCACATAAGCATAAAAAGAACATTTTTTTAAACAAAAAAAATATGTTATAAGTAACTAACATTTTAAAGCAATTATAAATATATATTTTTTTAACATTTTGAAGTTTTTAATTTCGCATTGTCGATAAGAGAGAACAATCACTGGCATTTGTCTAAATATTAACAATATACTATAAGAAACCAAAAAATGGTTAATGTGAAGAAAGATTGAGTGATGCCAACATGATTCTCTATTTTTGGCAATAATTTAGCAGTCGTTATCATTATGTACTGATTATATCTATCACATGCATGTACCCTTTCAGAGGTGGACCTGTGAAGGGAAGTACAGCGAACTACAGGTCTCTCGCACTCAAATCAACTTCATAGAGCGCGCCTGGTTTAATGCGACAGATTTTGAGCATGTTGGACTTTCAGTTTGGATGTTGAATTTCAGTTTAAAAAATAAAATTGAAAACATTACTTGGTTTTGATTTTCAATTGGGTCTGGTTATAAATTGAATTTTGAAACTCAAATTGAAATAAAAGAAAAAAGAGAGTTGTTTTTGCAAACTCAGTTTTTAAAATAAAGTTCATTCAAACTTAATTTTACAAATTTTAATTCAAACATGCACTTACTCTTACCGTTAAAAATTATTGAATAGTTTTGGATCATCACGTGTTTATGATTTTGGCTAATTTTTAAATAATACATATTTGAATTTTTTTTAATTTATGAAAAAATATTAATAAAGCTTAACTATGTTTAATAAGAAAATTAGTTAGAATCATGATAGTATTAAACCATACAATAATTTCTCTCTTTCTAATGACATAACCTACTTAACTTACACGTGGGCAGAGACCCACCGATGCTGCATCAAACTTGTTTTTGCCATTTCTCAACTCAGTGTTTCTCCCTGCGATGTAGTTTGTTTCTTTTCTGTCCTTTTCATCAATTTCACACCCATTAATTAAGGTGTTGTCCCTCAATTCTATTTATGATTATACCTCCCTAATAATGATGTAATGATATTTAGATTGGATCAAAAGTTAATCATTTTTATGTATTAATACTTATGGTTTGTTCCTTTTCTGTAAAGTCAGTTTCATTTGCTTGGTGTAACATCCCAGGCGCTGACGAGGGCCGGGAGTAATCGCCGGTGCAAAAGAGATAAGGCACGGACAAGAAGCAGTTCCTGACAGGCTTCTAGTGGGAGGGGTACATGAATGAATCGAATACACACTAGAATGAGAGGGATCTAGAGACTGTGCAGGCATAGGACTGTACAGTTAAGGATAACTTAAGGAATTAATAAGTGCTACCTATACTAACAAGATGCATCTACTTTTTGGTAGCCTATCACTTAAGAACTCCATAGTTAAGCGTACTTGACTTGGAGCAATTTTGGGATGGGTGACCTCTTAGAAAGTTTCTTAGGAGGCGTGTAAGTAAGGACAAAGCACGCTAAAAAGTCTTGTATTGATTTGTGGAGATAGTCACTGATCCTAAAAGCGGTCAGGCATTACACTTGGAATGGAGCATATCAATATAATTATGATGATTGTGCTCATTATGAATTAGAGCAAGTTGCTGTATTGGCCCCTCATGGGCGGACCTATATAGTAATGAGAGTGTGCAAATGCACCCCCTCATTTCGAAAAAATTACATCTAAATATCTTAAATGTTTATATTTTGCCCCCTCCAATTTTACCTATTTGAACCCATTGTCCCAATTTTTTTGTGTATAATGGTATCACTAAGGTTAGAACTTATGACTTCATGTATACGACCCAAACCTCCCAAAATTTTCATTCATCTAATATGTTTATTATTTTTTATTTAAGTATCTAATTTAATGGCCAATTTGGTGGTCAAGATAAAATAGAATAGGATATAAAATATGAAAACAGCATAAGAATAAGATAAGATAAGATAAGCTTTAATCTCATCCAATATTTGGTGCACACTAGTTACCAAATAATATTATTGTGTTATATAAAATTATTTTTTATTTATGTAGTTAATTTTCTTAAAATTATAAAAAATTATATACATAGGATTTTTAAAATTATAAGAAAAATATTTGAATAATAATTATTTAAATTGAATTTTTAATTAATAATATACTTAGCAATGATTTTGCTTGTTGCCACAACAACAGTAGAAAGAGTCTTTTCTGCTAGGAAAATTGTGAAAAATAGGTTGCATAATTAAATAGGAGATGCATGGATAAATGATTGTCTAGTGACTTATATTAAGAGAGATGTAGTCAATAACGTTGACAATGAGCTAATCATTCAATGATTTTAAAACATGAAATTATGTAAAAGACAATTATATTATAAGGTATGTAATTTATTTGATTAGATATATTAAAATTTTATGATTCCAACATTTATATCTTTATCTTCATATGTATGATAATAATAATTATTAAATTTTAATTTTAAAAATAGATTGCCCCCATTGACCTAGGGTCTTAGATCCACCATTGGGCCCCTAATGTTCCAGCTATATATGAGCTTTATTTTGGTGTTCCCATGTCAGAGGTTGTTCCCTGCATACTAAATAGAAGTCATGATTCCGAAATGGTTTCATTGTTGCTAAAAAATTTTAAGGCCAAACTTCTTCTGATGATTATCATTTACTTCATATTGCTAAATTTAAAGGAGCACTTGAAATCCTGTCAAAAACTACCACCAAGCTCCATGTCTACAATAAAGACTATAAAAAAATAAAATATTTTTTTCAAAAAATAAATAACACTTAAATATCATTATTTACACAATTAATCTCCCTAAATAAATATAGTTATCCACACACACACACACACATATATATATATATATATATTAAAAAATTAAACTAAAAAAGCTCGGGGGGAGGGTGGTTAACAAGTAGTTCCGTCCCTGTTTAGTAGACATGTGTTTGGTATTGGTATATGTGTGTGTCAGTGTGTCTGTTTGGTAGATATGTTTGTTAGACATGTGTGTTTTAGATTGTGCAGCAGTGAGTCTTTATTGAGATGGAAAGAAAGATTTCTCTTGTATATTATTGAATAATTTCTACATTAATTTATGAGTTTAGTGACTATGCATTGTCAATATAAAAAGTTTTACACTGTCAACCAATTAGAAATCGCCATTGATATAACTTTTAAGGTAATTATTACAAAAGTCAATAAACTTATCATATATGGTGAGTTGTAATTAGATGACAAAGTAAAATTACTTTACACTGTCAGTGCATATCCTATTTTCTCTTAATTTATATATACAAGATCTGAATTCATTCTTAAAATTTAAGAATTATGATAAAGTTATATAAAGAAACTAAATAATATAATTAAACTATTTAAGGAAAATAAAACAAAATAGGAAAGCAAAGAAATATAATCAACATAATATCTTGATAATATCTCAACATTTCTTTTGTGTGTGTGTTATTTTGTATATTATTGGATCTTCATCAAATTAGAATCAAGTTTAAAACAAACTGGGGGGCAAGAAAACCCGACCCCTAATATATATATAGTTTTTAACCTTGGTGGAAATCAAGGGCATGGGCGGTTTATAAAGTCAAGGGCAGGGGTGGGAATGGTAAAACCCGCCTCTGCCCCACCCCGTTGCCAAGCCAACTTAACTTTGAATAAACAATTTACCTTAAATCATCTTAAAATTTGAATTAGTTAGAAGGAATTATGCTCTATTATAATATTTGAACTTTTTAATTATTGTTTAATAATTTAAATATAAATTTATTTTTCTCTTTTTTACTATCTTCTCACTTGACTAATTTAATGAATTTTTTTTATCTAATCAAATTTTAATTTTCTTTTAAGTAATTAATTTATATTTAATTAAATGATAGAAACTAAAACTCAGTTAAAGAATTTGTTTTAATTTTTCACAAGATATTTAAAATTTAAATCTTAAAAAATTCTAGATAAATCATGATATTTTTTTTCTTATTTTTACACAATAAAAACTATACATAAATTGATTAGTATAAAAAAAATGCATAAAACATGACACAAGACGATAAACGTACATTTGCACCAAAGTACATTAGCGTATGAATTATAATAACATTTATATTTTATTATAATTTATATTTCAAACTTATTTATTTCATTTCTAAATACAGTAAAATAAGACATTATTTATAACATGCACAATATCAAGATTGGTTATCAAATTGCTTTTAATGATAATTTCAATTTATTCACTTATTAATGTTAATAAAGATGTATTATTAACACAATACCTATAATGCTCATCAAGAATCTCTTTATATTCTTGTATGTCGCATGGATACTAAAAGTAATATATATATATATATATATATATATAGAGAGAGAGAGAGAGAGAGAGAGAGAGAGCATTAATCTTCATATCTGCTATATCTATATGGGTCTCAACAGAGCTTAACTTTGACGTCGGTTCATCACCCCTCCTTCAACTGATGAATGGTAGCGAATTTTTTCCATCACTCACCAAATTTTGCTATTCTTTTCCTCTCTTTTGGTAACAGAATAGAGCATACCACGCGGTCTCCATTTGTTCCAACCAGTGTTTAAAACTTTGTTATTTTATAATTGTTTAAAGATCTATTTTATAAAATAAAATTTAAAACAGAAAAATGTGTGTGTGTTATATATATTGATAAATATACATAATAATTTATCAATTAATTTGTATCCTTAATTATTATTTTCAATAAATTAACTTAAATTTAACTAAATATCTGTAAATTCATTATTTATAATTATTACTGTTCATAAAACATATTTTAAAGTAATCATATTAAAAAATAAAATAGACATATGCATATAATAATTTATTTCACAATTTCTATCCTCAATTATTAATTTAAATAAATTATAATGAATTATTTTAAATTTAACTACACATTTATAAAATCGTTACTTTTAATTATTATTTTTCATAAAATATATTTTAAAATAACTAACAGAAAAAAAAAATCAATTTTAGTGTAGGTATTAGTACAATATTTAATGCTATTATTATAGTTTTTATATAAATTAGTAAATAAACATATGATTTCTTACATCGTATTAATTATTGAATTTAGTAAAAATAATATGTAACTAACGTTAATAATATCATTAATACTATATTTATTAAATATAATATATTTATCGAATTTCATAAATATAATATTTTTTATTAAACATATGACTTTCCTTGAAAAACTATATATATTAAAAATAAATTATTAATTAAAAACTAACTATTACAAAATTTGTTACCTAAATATATCTATCTATCTATCTATCTATCTATCTATCTATATGTGTGTGTGTGTGAGTGTATTAAGATACACATTAGAAGTTGTTTTAGGTTTGATGTTGTTTTTAAAAATTTTTTGTAATACACATTTCAAAATAAGAAATTTAAATATATATTAATATAATATATATAAATTGATAAATATATATAATAACAATTTATTTCTTAATTTCTATGTTTAATTATTATTTTAGTCTAATCATTATTAAGATGCATTAACCTGAAGTATTTGAAGGATTAGAACCCGGCAAAAGCAATGAAAATTTCATAAATGGAAGGTTCAACTCACATTAACATGAAGTATTTAAAGTTGATTAATAATTTCGAAAAGGATGCTAGTAACATAAAATGTTTTCGCCGTATGTAAAAGGTTAGCAAAAATAGTGGTTAAACTATGATCACTACAAAGAAAATAAAAAAAATATAATGCTAATAAAAAGTGAACAAATATAAGCAATCATATGGCAAAGAATCGATATTTGAATAGTTGGCAGAGTGATTGACTTTGTTATTTGTAAGTAAAGAATGATAAATGTCCAGAGATTAATTTATAAGTAAATAACCCAAATCGAGCACACTCTCGGTGGAAAAACATAGATTTATAAGTAAATTTGATGTTTTCTTATAGAAATGAACAACATGAAATGAAGTAAAAGGGCATTTTCGATACACTTGTAAATTATTGGTTTAATTACACTTTTCTGTCCCCAAAAACTTACAATTTTACAAATTTTGTCTCCAAGAAATTTTCTTGCAAATTTTGCCCCTAAGTGCAAAAAACTGTCATAAAATTATCTTAATTGTGACGGTTTAAAGAAAAAACCACCACAAAATGTTTTAATTGTAGTGATTTTTTTATGTTAGGACAAAATTTGTAATATTTTATAAATTGGGGTGGCAAAATTCGTGAAAAAAAAATTTAGAGGGTAAAATTCACAAGATTGTAAAACTTTAGATGTAAAAAAATGTAATTAAGCCTAAATTCTTTAAATTTATAAGCTCAGTGAAATTCAATATTAATCACATAAAAATTTAGAGAGAATGAACTGAGTAACCTTTCACTCCCCATTATTAAATCATAATCAATATGGAAATTTGAAAACAAAAAGTATCCAATGCGCGGATTAAAAAATATGATGTATCATTGGTACAGTGAAATCAGATTATGAATGATTCAATAGAATACAAAACCATAAAAGGTATCCAACTCAGTGGTTTTGTCTACATACTCCTACATAATTGATTCCATATTTCTCTGTATAAAGTAAGACATTTAGCAACCGGAATTTTGCTTCAAGGAGTAGGGTCTGGTGCCCGATGTCCTCTATCATAGTAGTTATTTATCAGTTGGTTTTCCTGCCTTGGAGAATTGGACAGAACATTAAAGCGATTTATTTGAGAAAGAATTGTTTCAGGAGTCTTGGTAAAGTGCCTCCATACTTTCTATAGCAATCGTTGATGAATTAATCATTCTGAACTTATGCCTTCTCTGAACCAGGCATAAGAAGCTTGTTGAACTCTCATATTACATTTTATCAAAACATACATTCCAAGGACACAGATATTAGCAGCCACGAGAGTCTGGAAAGCAAAATATAAGTGAAGAAAGAAGCATGTTATTCACAATTTTCATAGAAAAAACATAAACAACACAACCTATCAAAATACTTGTTTGTGTTTTTGTAGTACTCCTTCAATTGTTAGAAAAGCAAAAGTGATGTCAACAACAAAGAGCATATTAAAAGGAACATATTAAATAGGATACAATCATTAGGTTGATGACCTATTGGAATGCCATAGTCCATGGTTGATATATCAATGAGGCCTATACCAAGTTACGGTGGCAAGATTATACTTTCAATAGATATTAAATAATTTTATTCACCAACGGAACTCAGTCTTAGGTGGTTTAAGTTTAATTTTATTAATGTTTTTTTTACTTCGTAAGAGAAAGGCTTGAGTTGATAAACATGTACGATCAATTCTAGTAAGGGCACTACTAATAGCAGGTAACTCAATGCTTCGGCTATTTATATGAGAAAAGTAATATTAGACTAAGATATACAATTAACAATTCAAATTTTAAATTTTAAATCTCTAAGATATTGTTTTAGATTTAAAAATATTATTTTTTATTTTTAGGAATTTGTTTCATCTTTGATATAATCATTTGAGAGAATGAATATTATTGAAATGTTTTTGTAGACATAGGCAAGAGATGTTAAACCACATTAAATAAGTTATGTTTTTCTGCTATTTCTATATTTTGTGTTTTTCTAGTGTGTGAAAGGTGTTTGTTTCCCCAATAGTATTATCAAAACTAATGGTTATGCAGCCTGGTAATCTATCAGAGGATAAGTATTGAAGCCTAATGAAGTTGATAATGAATCTGTGTGGAATCCTTGTGTCAAAAGTCTTTTTGGCAATGGAAAGTCAAGCAGCATGTCCTGGTAGCTAACAGTAGTGCAAATTTTTGTGTCGAAAGTCTTCTTGGCAATGGGAAAGTCAAGCGGCTTGTCCTAGTAATTAACAGTGGTACAAGTACAAGAAGTGTCACCATCCAATACTCGTGGAGCGGAGGTGGGAACACACCAAAGTTTGCACAACGGAAGCGTGATTAGAGAAGATTGTGACAAGCATCCATGACTGCAAGAGTTGAAGAGGAAATTTAGAAATTTTAATTAAAGGGGGAATTGTTGGAAAATAATTCAAATTTTAAATTTTAAATCTCTAAGATATTGTTTAAATTTAAAAATATTATTTTCTAGTTTTAGGGATTTGTTTCCTCTTTTAATATTAGGATGCAAATTGTATAAATAGGGGTTTTTAAGATGAAAATAACCACTCAGCGTGTAGAAAGGGTCACCCCGACGTAAAGAGGAGGTTATGGAGGGTTTTACAAGTTTATCCACAAAACTTGTATTGGAATGTAATCATTTGAGAGAATGAATATTATTGAGATGTTTTTTGTGGACATAAGTAAGAGGCATCGAACCACGTTAAATAAATTGTGTCCATCCGCTGTTTATATTTTATGGGGTCATTTGTGTGTGTCTCCCTAATTAACAAATGTGTCTATTGATTTAATATGGTGTATTAAAATTTAATTTTATAAACTTAACATTTGAAGTTATAAAATTTTTTGTTATTGACATTAAAAAATTATTAAAAAATATAATTAACTGGATGTTATGCACAACGAATTTAAAAAAAATATAATTAACTGAATCTTATGCACAACGAATTTTAAAAAAATATATAATTATAACCAATATAATTATACATTTTTACGAATTAAAAGAATAAAAAATGCCCCTAGTAATTACTTGAATTAATATAATTATGTATTTTAATGAATTAAAAAATAAAAAAAAATAGTCAAGTGCATTTCAGCAGTAAAAAAATAAGGTTGATTAAGGTTTTGATCCTTAAAAAAATTATATTTCTAGTTTCAGTCCTTATAATTTTTTGGTTCGTTTAGTCCCTCATTTACTTTTAGCCATCAATATTAATCCCGTGAGGGACTAAAAATGAGCAACAAATGGGCAAAAAAGAAAAATTAACCTTATGGGGACTAATATTGATGACTAAAAAGAAAAGAGGAACAAAAAATAAGCAAGAAATTTCATAGGGATTACAAATAGAAATTTGAAACTTTATAGAGATCAAAAATTTGTTTAACCCAAAAATAAATATGATGTTATCAAGTGACATTTGATTATGTGGCAAAATCTTTTTAAATATCGATTTATCTATTTATGTGTATGTATAAAATTAATATAATTATGTATTTTTATTAAGAAGAGGAATAAAAAATCAGCTACTTTTCGACAAAAAATGAATTATATATAACAATAATAATTATAGGTAAGGATTAGATATGTTTTTGCTCCTCCAATAATATGACAGAATTGGTTTTAGTCTCTAGAAAAAATTTTCCGTAACTAAAGTTCCTCAAATATTAAAAATACTCTAATTAGATCCATGTGTTAAACTTTATTTAATTTTTTTGTTAAATGATGGTCACATTAACTTCCAAGTAAAGTATTTTATTACCTGAAGTACCTAGTGATAATTTTTAATAAAAAATCGTGTGCTTGCTTTTGCTTTAGGGTTAAAAAAATATGTGGTTTAGGATTAAACATGTAATAATTTTATTTAAAAAGTATGTTACTAATCTGACCTGAACATAACAGTTGACACAGACGATCTCATCAGCAAATTAATAGTTATTGTAATGCTAGTATAGCTATCATTTAATAGAAAAGTTAAATAGAATTTAACACAGGGATCTAATTAGAGTGTTTTTAATATTTGAAGGACTTTATTCAAGGAAAAAAAATTCTAGAGAGTAAAACTAATTTTGTCATATTTTTGGAGGACCTAAAACATATTTAACCTTTATAGGTAATTATCTTAAATATATTTTTGGTCCCTATAAAATGAATGAATTTTAACTTTGGTCTTTGTAATTTTTTTTTGTTTTCATCCCTTAAATATCTGAAATTATTATTTTAGGTCTTTACTATCATGTGACACATGTTAACTACTTATATGTGTAATGGAAAGTCAAGTGACCACATTAAGTAGCACCTACCAGTGTCTATGGTACCTTGTCAGCATGTGACACCTCAAATTTTTTTTTTCTAGATTCGTAAAATAATGTTATTTATCTAGCTTAAAATAAACATTAGGGACTAAAAATAGTGATTTCATATTTTGGAGGGATGAAAAAAAAATAAATTTCTTTACATAGACCAAAAGCACATTGTGAGAAAGGTTGGGGTTGACCAAGATAAGAGGAGAGTACTGGTCAACAACCACAGAAGCAAGCCAAGAAATTAATGAACATTTGTTTCTGAGTGTTGAACAATAAGCCAGATTTAACAAGCAAGTTAGTTCAAAGAGCATAATTAAGAAAAGGCGATTAATCTTAAACAAGGGATAATTCTAAACATGGAGAATTTCATTGTCTCCAAGAAATAGGAAAAACTAGTTTCATACCCTAAGAAAGCTTGTAAGGAGATTATACAAGAGTTCTACTCCAATGCATACATTGTCAATTCTTAGACCCAGTCAAAATACTATAGTTTATGTCAAGGGAACTCATATTAAGTATGACCCTAATACCATCAATAAATTATTTGGCTTGGAAAGACCATTGAGATGTGAGTTCACACGAAGGATTAATAAAGCAGATAACAAAGTGGCTCTGAAGGAGCTTTTCACAAGACCAAATTCCACATTCCCAATAAAATGCATGTGATACATCTTGAAGACATCATCTCTAACAAATGAGGTAAAAAGGTTTTGATGAAGACAACCCAAATAAGAACAATTTGTAAGGCATTTAATCTTAATTGTGATTGGCTCATAAGAATTTAAGAAACCTAAAATTAAACCAAAGTTTTTCTAAAGTTAAAATTACAAGTGATTTTTTAAAAAGATCAAAGGTTTTAAATCTATCAACCACCTATTGTTAAAATCTAAGTTTTTATGGGAATTAATAAAGTTAAAATCGAAGTTTTCTAATGAATTTAAACTTAGGATAAAAAAGGTGTATAAATGGACAATAGAACTGCCTAATTATAATACTTATCTCGTGATAATTGATTATTTGAATGGGTAATCGATTATACATCAAGATAATTGATTCTCTTCAGATAATTGATTATCAATGGTGAAAAGTTTCTTTATAATTGATTATGCTTTTGGATAATTGATTATTTACTAATTGGTGCAAAAATACAAGATTTGAGTTTTGAAATTGTATTTTGTATCTTTTATAAATATTCTCAAATCAAATAATCAATTAGAAAGGATTTTGAAATTATCAAAATATTTAGAGCATGTTTGGGGCAACTTATTTTTCTCCATTTCAGCTATTTTTGTGAAAAATAAGATGTTTGAAAAATAAGTTGTGTTTGCTGCAATAGCTTAAATTAATAAAAAGCTTCTTTTTTTTTTTAAGAAAATAAGCTATTTTATGGCATCACTTCTTCCTAGCTGTTTGATTATTTTCAAAACGCTTGTTTCCTCTCTAAATTTGTATCCCCAAATTACCCCTGTCAAAAGCTACTTTATGAGACAACGAGTTCTTTTATTACATTCTTTATGTTTTATGGCATTTTCACTACGTTGTTGCAATAGTTATAAGTCCTTTGCCCTCATCTCACATCTATGATTTGAGAAAATCAGATTCAAAAGGAGAAAATAGAATTCAAATGGAAAAATCATATTTATGTTTGTCATGTTATATTTTAAACTTAAAAAGGAGAAATCTAATTCAATAATTTTATGGCAACAAGTTTTAATGTTAACTATTTAAAAAAAAGAAACAAATATTATTAGTACAAATAAATAACTATATATCCTTTTTTCGTAATTTATTATGTAAAAGCTGATTTCGTTTTTGTATCTAAACAAAATTAATTATCTTAAATTGTTTTTCAACAAACTTACCCAAACAAAAACTGATTCTAATTATAATCGATTATACATTTAATTGATTATTGAAATACTCTAATTTTCATGGTTGTCCCAAACACACCCTTAGTTATTATAAAAGGGGATAGTTTTCTAAACATAAAATCTAATCAATTTGGAAGAATTATTGAAATCTATCATACTCTCTTAAACCTTTCTAGTTAAGGTTTAAGAGTCATAGTTGTGTTTTAATTTATTATTATCTTCACTATTTAGAGTGAGACATTGCTTTTGGTTTTTATTGTTTGTGAGAAAGGGTGGTATCCTTATCCTGTATCTAAGGTGTGGTATTCCTAGGTTGTTCAGGGTGTGATATCTTTGTGATTTTTTTAGTGTGTGGTATCCCTAAGGTAAATTGAAGTGATTTAGAGTGAGGCATTCCGCATTGGGTTTTCAAGGTGGGTTTTCTTGAGTGTAAAAAGACTGCTATTACAATACTTTAATTTGATAATGGAGAAATTTTCAAGTGTGGCTTAGGGACTAGTTGTAGGTCATAGTGATAGTGATTGAACCAGTATGAATAAATGGTATGCTTTTTTCTATCCCCAATCTTTTATACTCCCTCTAGTCATTTATATAAGAAATAAATGGATGCATTTTTTTGTCCTAATTATAAGAAACATAGATCCACTTTTATATGTATTAGTTGCTAATTTTCTTTCATACCCTTAATTTATTGTGAAATTTATTATTGAGACACTCATTCATTCTCTATATAAGTGGATGCATTCATTAGCCTATTAACAATATAAAACTACACTCATTGGTGGAAAAATTATCTCTTGAATTTTGTGTAGTTCGTTGAATATAACCATTACTTAAATCATATAATTCTATGGGTATTTTTGGAATAAAAATTAAGTCTATGACATTATTAATTAAAATTAACTAACATAACAACTTTTATCGATCTTGATGAATTAGTTATTTGTTTCTTATATAAAGGACCTGAGGAAGTATTTCAGTATTTCAATTTCTTTATTATGTTTCTTTTTAATTGTGTTTCCAATGTTCATAATTATTTGAATTAGTCCTATGGCTTACTCTGCTTCTTCTAATATGTATACCCTTCACGAGTTTGAGAAAATTAGTTTACAAAAAGATTTTTAACAAACTTAATTTACCTTCTTCTTAAGTTTGACTAACCATTTGGGTTACACATCATAGGACAATTTCTAAAGCTTTAGGCCATTTTATTTTGCAAACCTTACTACCTTACATCAACACTTATGATTTGACGTTAAAAAAGGCTTAATTGGTGTTGTTGTTAGGAAAAGTGAAGGATAAGCTAAAGCTTAAGTTTGGGGTTGTTGTTTGGGTACCTTGCTTAAGGACAAGTAAGAATTTTAAGTTTTGGGGAGAGGGGGGGAGGAAGGAATTGGAGATAGCAAGCCATAAAGAAAATTTTGGGACATGTAAAGATGGTTTTGAGCTAATTGGACAACAAAAAAGCATTTGTGTGTATAAACTTGAAAAATTAGAAAACCAAAAAAAGAAAATTAAAAAGATAAAAGAAAAAACTTTACTGTTAAAAAGGTCAAAGAATTTTGGATCTCAAGATAATTGAGAATAATTAAGACAGGAAATTTTGTATGTTAGCTTTAGCTTATGATTTCATCTTTTAACCAAATTAGCCTAAATTCTTTGTCTCATTCACCTCGACCTTAACCTCATTACAAACAATAAAAAAAAGATCTTGAAGAAAACCTTTGAATTGTTTGAAAATTTTTAGAACTTTATCAAACATATGGTAGGACTTAGTGCTTCTTGATGATGAAAAGTAAACATAAGCTTAAACACTTGGGTGAATGATTGTTGAGAATAGAGAATAATGAATATCTTATGAAGCATTAAGGTTCTCTATGTGCTTGATGTTTTAAACAACTGAGTTAATTCAATTAATAGCAATGAATAAGTGTTATTTAATCGAATTTTGACTTAAATGAATTGATTAGTTGAAAGTATACACTTTTACTTATTGTTTGCAATCCCTACTAGTTTTAAGATTTGCTTTAGGACAAACAAAAATTCTAAGTTTAGGAAAGTGATAAATTCATATTTAATGAATTTATGTGCAAGAATTGGATATAAAAAGTAAGAGAAAAAACAAACAAAAATTGAAATAATGGAAAAATAGATAAAGATTTGTATAGATTTTGTTTTGCAAAATTTTGTAAATATTGAATTTTTATTGATTCTTTTTCATTTTTATAGAGAAAATAGCAAAACTAATAATCTTGGCCTCAGTATTGAAGATGCTAGGACCAACATTCTACACTACACAAAAGAAACTTCACACTGATCTCTAGAACTCAAGCGCTTAACATTGGAATGAAAGAAAGAACTATAAAAAAAAAAAACTGACACTACTATAGCAATACTTCTATTTAGCACTGTAAATGCTCCAGGGAGAGGAAACACTGGAATTAATGTTGATGTCCTTGAAGTTACACTTTCGGTCAGCGTTGGAAACGTTAACTAAGCATTAGAAATGCAGGTTCAAATATAGATTTTTTGGCTCATCATTGAAAATGCTGAGTCTAACACTTAATGCTAGTGCAAAGCATTAGAAGTGTTGTATCAAACATTGGAAACATGGGGAACACATTTTAGGCTGCTATATAAAGCCAATTTCGAGGCCCATTTAAGGGAGCTATCATTTTCTTCACTCTCGAGCTCCATTCTCTCTAAGAAAAACCTAAATATCTCTTCACCTAGTGAAGATTCAACTCATTAAGAGAGAACTTTGAAGATTCAATCGAGTTGTCATCATTTTCTTCTCTCTTACTCTATTTTTCATTATGCTTTTCTAGATTCCCTTTGGTTAGGGATAAATGAACTCTATAAGAATCCTCTGCAATTGAATCTTTTATATTCAATGTAAGTTTATTAATTGGCCATTGATGTAACGATTGAAAGTTGTGTTCATAATGAGAAATCTTGTGAATGCGGCTAGAATTGAAATTGATTATCATGATTTAAGATAAAATTAGGAATAAAACTTTTTGGTTCGTGTGTTCTTGTAAATTTTTGAACTTAATGAAGAAAAAGATGTGTTCATAACATACACAGTGAAATAAAAGGATCTATTTTATGTTCAAAATATACTACAATAATGTATGTATGTATGTATAGGAAAATTTAAAATTATGTACCTAGATAACAGTTATTGAATTATCAAAATTGTCTTTAATTGTGTGAAGACTCTACGCGTATCCACACTAAGACCAATCTCTGCTATCAAATATTTGATTAGTGGAACCATAAAACAAGGTTATCCTTCTTTAATATTTTAGTATTTGTGAGCAAGGAGAAGAAGGAGGAAAACAATGGATCTATCAATGTATCAAGATGCTATTTATAGCTAGCAATTAAAGATACATTTCTTGATCTTATCTAATAAAATCAAACAGATTTGATTTTGTTATAAGACAAAATTTTCCCTTTTAATTTTTGTAAAGCTCACTCAAAAATATTATGGTAATTATAGTAACTAATCACATAATAGTATTAGATACACAGTAATTAAAGTAACTATTTACATTGACTAATTATAGTAACTAATCACATAATAGTCTCAGATATGTAGTGATTATAGTAACTAATCACATGACTAATTATAGTAACTAATCACATCCATGTTCATGAAAGGATAACTTTTATATATGTATATATATTATATTCTTGGTGCTAGCAAATAATATAATAATACTCCACCTAGAAAATTTTATTTATTTGATTTAAAATTAAATTCTCTAATTTAATTTATCAAATAAAATAATTTCTTTAGCAAAGATTAGCACACTCGTTTGTGTGTGACCCCATTGGTTCAATACTAAGCTAGTCATAAATTAATCAAATTAATTTACTAATCAAGGTAGGCGTCTAGCAACACTCCTTAATGTCCAGATAGTATGAAGTAATGTCTTTTACTTTCAAGAACCAATAGAAAAATAATGTGATATTTCCTTCCATCATTTACAGCTCCAGATTAACTCTATAGCATGGTATTAATGTCAAACTCTAATAAATTATCTATATATTTATTCAGTAAATGACTTAAGAAACTCTTTTCTTTAGTCATTCAATTGCCCTGGCCAAGGTCTTAATTTTATGATGGAGCTCAAACTCATTACCAAGAGTTGATGGATTCCTTACCATTAATTCTACAAGTATTTAATTATATTCAATGTCCATTCAACTAGTACCCTAAGACATTAGGTGTCCAGGATTAAAATATACTAAATATCTTGTTAATTACTATGATAATCTCAGGTCAAAGAAAACTATTACCTTTCTTCTTAAGAATTTTCTATTGACAAATTTAAGATAATGTCAACCATCAGAAATTCTGAATTGAGTCAATTCAATGATTACATCCACATGTGCATCATCTATATATGTAAATTAATAAATGAGGTATATTAATCTTTATCCAATAAAGACTATCATATATATATATTGATCTATCCAGATTATTAATGTCCTATTCATAATAACCCTATGATCAAGAACAATTTAGATTAAATTATAAAAAAAGACTTGTTTCTCATTATCATAATCTCTATCATGATAACAAGTCTCAAATTTTAATCAAGGACCTTGTCATATTAACTATTTAATCAAACAATAAACATGATAAAGAAATAAAGGACAATACTTTATTAAAAATTAATCACATGATAAATTAGGTCTTATGCATACATATTTATCCCCAACACCTAATGTTTGATTTAATTTTGGTAGAGCTAAGGAATTAGAACACTAAAGTTATTTTCAAATGGGTTTCATGCCAAAGAATTAGACATAACCTAATTTAGTAAATCTGAATTTCAATGTTTGTGAAGTGACTTGTATTGGATTGGATGAAATTATTAAAGGAAGACTATAAAGGGATTCAAACCTCTAATCATTTCCACCATCCATTTTATATCACTAAAAATTGAAAATCATAAACAATAGTTCGTTAAATTTAATTAATCTTTTATGTTCTGTTATTTTGTTTGATCTCATCACATTACCTTATTAGTTCAAATAGTAATTAATTATGAAAATTGGGGATTACACCAATCTTTGTGGGAATGACATCTGCAATTATCAAATTATTATTTGTTCAACCAGTATACTTGCTAAAATTAATTGCACACTTTATCACTCTTACTGGGTAGTTAACAAGGACGGAGGTAGAATCAAGAAACTTTACAATCATAATAAGTATAATTTTAAGGGAAAAGTTGTCTTCAAAAGGTCAAGTTTATAAAGGTCATAGTTTTAATCTTGAATTGAAAAGACTTTAAGAATTTTTGCTTTTGAAAATAGTATTCCTTAACCTTTTGGATCGTCATGACGATGGATTTCTATTGAATCTATGCCTACTAATGCAAACTCATAGAATTCCCCAAACTTTGCAAGATTTATGTGGAATGTGATGAAATAAAGGTAAAAGTGTTTTTTGAGCTATTTCTTCGGGGGGAAATCTAATCCATTTTTTCTCAATTATCATTATTGGGATGAGCTTAGATTTTTCTTAATATGTTTGATCAAGGAATGATGAAGAGATCTGGGTTCTAGTGATATCAGACGGTTTTAAAAGGTATTATGATATTGTAGAGGGTTAAACTTATTGTAACGAGGAAGTAAAGGTTTTTGAGTGATCATAAACTTTTCTTCTGTCTTAATTGGAGAGTTTTGAACAACTTGAGTCAAAGTGGTTGGCCATAGAGGAACAAGTGTTGAAACCAGTGGGGGTATTAGTGTTGAAGGTCCTATTGGAGCGTATATTGATACTAATAATACGTACCCTACCATTTAGTGGGAGGGTCGTATTGATCTTTTGACATGGCCTTGTTGTTACTCATTTTGAACCCCATAAAAAATCTTTTGTAAGAAAATTAGGTAATAAATTATTGTCTCCCTTGATATGAACAATGTCAAAATCAAAAGCATGAAGTAAAACTTGCCATTTGGCAAAAATATATTTAGAAACTAAATTTTTTCCATTATTTTGCAAAACACTCGAAGATGTCTTACAATCAATTCTTACTAAAAGCTTTTTGTTAAATAAATCATCTTAAAATTTTGTAATGGATAAGACAATTGATAAAATTTCTTACTACTATTAGAGTGTCCTGGGAAGATGGTTTCACTACTATTTTATTATTTCTTCTTAAATTTACATTGTTTAAACTTCTTATCAAACTATTCATTTTTAATCTTCCTTAGTGCTGCATGTGATGAGACTGTCTTTATTTTTAACTTAATTGAACAACAGATTTACTACTTCTTTTGGGTTTTTATTACTAGCACCACTAAGCATAGAAGTTGACCAACATCTTAACAATTTTTACTACTATAATTAATACTAACAAAGACTTGTTTTAAATAAAAAGTCCAAACACAAAGCCTAAATCTCTCCCACAACTTAGGCTTTGATAGCGGAATAGAAGGATCAATTCATTTGAAATTACAATTACATCAATTCTTATACCATCAATAACTTTATATAAAATGTGTTTTTTTATCAATCCAATTATTGAATTATAACAATATATTACCTTGATTCTATATGTCAAATTTTGTCAAAATTGAACAACTGTAATTATATAATCAAATAATTTTTATTTCTATATGATTTGAAAGTGTATATTACATTAATTTTAATGTATGTCAATAGAGTATTGAATACTTTTAGATTAATCTTATATTTTGTAGATATAATTTATATAATGAGAAATTTCAATCTAACAATAAATTTCAAGATAATTTGTTATCCAATAAAAATTATTACATAGTGTAATAGTTAATATAACTTATAATGATATACATAATTTCATCACTTCTCTCTTTTTGTACATAACAAATTTTGAAATTACAATCGTTAATTTTTTAATTAATAATTATTAATATACTTTATCTTTTAAAACATTGTGCCTTTCACGAATCAAAAATATTTTTTTCCTTTCGTATTATCGTTTATTTCAAACAAGAAAAGTTTTTATTAAAATATGTATTTTTCCCTTTATTTTTAAATTTAATTTTCATATACAATAAATCTAAATTTTTTTATAATATCAACTAATTAGAAATTATTTTAAATATAATTTTTAAAATAATTATTATATGATAATTTATATAAAAAAAAACCTTTATGATGTGATTCTAAATTTTTAATTAAATTCTTTTTTTTTATTTCCTCGTATTTTCCGGTGTACCAAAAACGGTGTGTAACGTGTGTTAGCATCGCATCATCCGACAGAGGCAATCCATAATATAGGCATGGGCGCAAAGTGTCTCATACAGAGCAAGTCTCACAGACACACACAACACAACACAACACAAACCTTCAAAACAAAAGCCACAAACACACACACACTTCCGATAGAAGTGACTCCGCGACAATTAAGGTTACCTCACACACTCTTCCCTCTTTCTCTCTCTACAGCTTCTAGGGTTTTCTTTTGCTTACTCTTTCGCTGCTTCCATTTTTCATTGCATTACAGTTCCATTTGCGATTGCATTTGCATTTCCCTCTCTTCCACTCCCTCCGCATGTGCCTCCTTCGTTCTATGTGCTGTCGATTTCCCTATTTTCTAGCTCTTTGATATTCGAATGTCGTGTAAATTATTATTGTTATTTCGTTAATTTGTTTTTTTTTTCCCTGAACTTTTTCCTTTTGTGATTTCTCTGTCGCAGACATTGAGTTGGATAGTAAGGATTTGAAATTTTCTTTGATTGAGTAACCTGATAATGCTGTTTTGCTAACTTTACCAACTGCAATTGTTTAATCTTATCATCTACAATTATCACGTTAAATTGGGTTTAATTTTTTCCCCTTACTAGGGAAAGAAATGTTGTGTCCTTTCTTCAAGTTGTTTAGGAGGTCTTGTATTGAAATTGGCTTTGTTTTTCATTACATGCCTGGCTTTTGGCTAGGAACTAGGTCATCTGGTTTGGAGTTCTATGATGTTGTTGTAGTTGTTGTTGATGTGTGTGTGTTAGAGAGAGATTTAAATTTTGACTCTGGCTAATTGGCATTCAATACTTATAATGATAGGGTTGTAATTAACTAATTATATTTGTATTGCATGTAAGTGGTGTGTGTCATAAAGAATAAAAAAATTCTGATTAGGTTTTATGTTTGCTGTGGTACGTGTTAATTTGATACTGATTATGTTGGGGATGTTGCTTTGTCAGTTACTGTCTTGTACGTTGACTTCTCTGTCATTGTTTCTCTTTGTCGTGTTTCTCATACAATGAACTTGAATGCTTATGAAAATTGCTTTTGGCGTGATAAATTATTGTGGCGTTATATAGTTTCCATTGTTGGCTTGCAGTTACTGACTTCCGTATAATGCATGTACGGCAGGGATAGGAATTGTTTTTTTGGCTGTCAGATTACTTTCTTTTGAGGTTTATGACTGTGTTTGGTTTTCACTATGAGTGGTGGTGTACCTAAGAGATCTCATGAAGATGCTGTTCATCAGTCTTCAAAGCTTCTGCATCAAGATTCGGGTACATATTCCAAGTTGATGTCATCAGCTTCAAATGACCACCATATTCCTTATGATATAGGTCAGGATTCCCGGGTGGCGAAGGCACTCCGTACTGAACCTCGTGATGCAGATAGAAGATCTCCTCTTAATACAGTGTATCGGATGCCATCATCTTCAAATGATTCTCATGCAGATCATCCCATTGGAACTGAGAACAGGATAGAATCCAGGGATTTCAAGGAGAATAGAGATCTCCGATTTGAGAATCGTGATATGAAGACAGAGAAGAAGGAGTTGCATGGTGAAGTCAGAAGGGATTCTCAGATTGCTAAGAGTGAGAAGGATGTGCGAGTTGATGGCAGAGGAGATGACAGCAAGGATATCAGATATGAACGGGATAGCCATAATGATTCAAAAGGTGACATTAAAACAGATAAGGATGGCTATGGTATGGTAAGCAGCCACTTGAATTGGAAAGAATCAAAAGAGTATAGGGGGAAGAGATTTTCTGATACCCCCGGTGGTAGTTTGGATTCCTGGCATACATCACATAGCAATGCACCAGCAGAAGTTGGAAAGGACAGTTCAAAGGCAGAAGAAAGGGACTATTTGGAAACTCATGAGGCTGTTGGAGAAAACAAAATTGATTCTAAAAGTGAAGATAGATTTAAAGAAAGAAAAAGAAAGGATGTCAAGCATCGGGATTGGGGGGATAGGGAAAAGGAGAGAAGTGATCGCAAAAGCAGTACGCAAGTTAACAATAATAGTGATGACAACAAAGAATCTACCAAGGAAGATAGAGATGTAGAAAAATGGGAGAGGGAGAGGAAAGATCTTCCAAAAGAGAAAGAAAGTTCAAAAGAGAGGGAAAAGGATCATAGCAAGAGGGAATCATGGATTGGAATGGAGAAAGAGGCTTTGAATGATGAGAAGGAACTTGGTGATGGATCAGCAAAAAATACTGAGCAAGAAAATGTGGTACCAGAACATAAGAAACAGAAAGATGTTGACAGCTGGAAAAATGTCGATGGAGAAGCTAGAGAGAGGAGGAAAGAAAGGGATGCTGATTTAGAAGGAGATCGGCCTGATAAGCGCAGTAAAATTGACAAGCAATCTGAAGATGGAAGTGTTCACGGCGAAGGGACTGGAGAGAAGGAGAGGGAAGTCCATAATTATAATGTTCAACATCGTAAAAGGATCCAACGATCAAGGGGAAGCCCTCAGGTGGCCAATCGTGAGGCTCGTTTTAGATCCCATGCTCCAGACAATGAAGAGTATTTTCTTTTCCTCTACTTTTCTTGGTTACTTGTGTGATAAGTGATAACTTAGTTACCCAATAAGTATCTTTTTGTTTCTGGTATATGTTTAATTTTTTCCTTGTGATTTTGTAGTTATAAAAGATGAAGCTTTAGAGTCCTATTAGAAATTTAGAATTATTAGATAATTTTTTCAATCCTTTGTATCTTGTTTTGAATTGCATTTGGGAGGACACTAGTAACCTAATGTCTACCTTTTAACATTTTCTAGGGGTAGCACATAGTAGTCAACTATTGCTCGTGTATTTTACTAGCCTGAAATTTGTAGGAACAAGTGAATTTGTGGGCTAACTACTTAACATTAAGTGTATTTGTCAGCAAACAAATCAGTGTTGTAACTTGTAAGTAAACACCTTCAAAAAAATATACTTAGATGTAATGCTCCTTAATATAATAAGGATACATTGACTTTTTTTGTTATCTGATGGGCCCACAATAGATGGGCCTCCAATCCATGTCTACAAGAGAGAGAAGGGAATAAGGACAGACACGGAAATAAGAATTCAGTTGGAGAAGAAGTGGAGGGATCTAACAGAATGCACGGCTGTTACAAGGGAATTGGTGGTTGACAGGCTGGGATCATGCAAGGAAACGTGATTATGAGGGATCCAGATGGGGGTGATGAAGGGTATTGAATAGTGGTAGAGGGGAGTGGAGTCAGTGGGCTGATGTCAATATGGACAAGGAGAACAATTTGTTTTCTCTGTATTCTTTTTCCTTTCCTTATTAGTTTCTTATATTTTCTCAGTTGCTATGCTCTGTAATCAGGAGCTTGCTCCTTGAGTTATTTCCATAATATCCTTGTGAAATACCAGATTCTATGATTCTCCCACTATGTTATTAGGTGCTCTTATATTTGGGCTTTTGAAGGAATAAGCTTGTGCATTTGAATGTGTATCAGTAAGCCATCGAATATACTTGGGCCTTTAAAGGAAAAAGTTTTTCAAAATCTTGTTTTGATTGAAAAATAAATCTAGTTGCAGACAGTAAGCCATCAAATATGTTTATATGCTAAATTGAAATTCAAGTTGTTGATGTAATAGTTGTTTTTAAACTGAAGAATTTTGTTTGGTGAAGACCAAGAATATATATGAATGTGGTTACTATTGCACTTTGACAAGGACTTAATTTTGATTTTTTCTCTTATGTTAAATTGTCATTTTTTTCCCTCTGTTCAATTTGTACTTCATTAATACCATTTTGGTTATTGGATTTATAGTCCTTCTTACTATTTAAGTTTTTTCTTTTGACTACTACTTTCTGTTTCATTTATCTTGCAGGTCTCAAGGTACTCTGTCATATTTTGTTTTATCTGGCTCAAAGCTCTTTGGCTTGTCATAGATTTGTGCCTTCATGAATTAGTTCGGGTTTTGACAGAAATTGCTCTACTTGGCCCATTGGTTTATGTGATGCATTCTTTCCCTCCAGATTGGCTCATCTCCTTTACACTTCCTTTTTAATGTTTTGTGTTGTGTGATTGTACCACTATAATGTACTTGTCAATTGTTAGTACTTGTTGATGTAATGAAAAGGATAAGAGATGGATATCTTTTTATTCTTCATGTCCATTATATGTAAGTTCTAATATTTCAGGTAAAGCAGAAGTATCTTCTGTCCATTATAAAGTTGGTGAAAGCATGCAAGAACTGATAAAGTTGTGGAAGGAATATGAATTATCTCAATCTCAAATGGAAAAAAATGTTGAAAGCCCTAATAGTGGCCCCACTCTTGAAATTCGGATACCAGCTGAGAATGTTACCGCTACAAACCGTCAAGTGAGATCAAACTCTGTTTTTATTAAATTTATGGTTGACGGCAGGGGCTTAGGTGATAGCTTTTGTTTGTGCGTATTTTATGTTGATTGTTTCTACTGCTTCTTACTGCTGGTGAAGCCTTTGTTCTTGTTTTATTTTCTTTTGTTTGCTTATTCTTGGCTTCTGTTGTATTCTTGTACCTTGCAAGTTATGGAATATTTTTTTTTTTTGGTTAAAGAAAAGTTTGGGGACTTTGGTTCATCATGGCCGATTATTGTGTACATGAAATGATATCTGCACTTATTTTTCTTATAAAAACACTTTGTATGTCTTTTTCCCCCTCAACATTTTTCTAGTTTCTCTTTTGTTTTATCTTATGTTTGTTTTTCATGCAATGGAAACAAATTTTATGGCATTTTATGATTTTTTTTGGGGGGGGGGTTGGTTTGTCATGGACAGTTTTTTGTTTATTCTTCGCCATTGGCAGGAATTTGCTGAAGTACTTAAGTTAATAAAATGATTTGATGAGGTGAAAGTCTTTTATTTATTTATTTACTTTTTTTAATCATACCTATATGTTTAAATTTGAAATTCAAGGTATGAAATTTAAATATGCTTTAGTTATTGATGCTATACCTAGCTTTGAGAGTATATATTATTATGTTCAGGTTAGAGGTGGCCAGCTATGGGGGACTGATGTTTACACATATGACTCAGATCTTGTTGCTGGTATGTGTTATTGCAAAAAGGTTGCAGCTAGGTTCTGATTGCAAAGGACTGGACTTGAAATCCGTACTGATTTTGCATTTTTGTTGCGTAGTTCTCATGCATACAGGTTATTGTCGCCCAACAGCTTCTCCACCTCCCACGGCTGTACAAGAGTTGCGCACAACCATTCGAGTGCTACCTCCACAAGATTGTATGTCCTTATAGAACAGAAAGATGCACTCTTTCTTCATTATCTAATAGCACCTTGGTACTGCTGTGTTAAATAACAGTGAATTGCATCTAAGTGATCTTGAAGAAATAACTGGTAATAAATTTATGGTAAAATGTCCTAGTTTACGTATATGATAATAAATTAAAATCTCCCAGTTGAACTTGAGTTTGCCATTAAGTAGTTTTGAAAGGTTTAGTAGTTATTATTTTCAGAATATATAAATATGGAACTCAAATTATCATACTGATCTTCAGATCAATTGACCATTATGCAACTATTTAAGAAACTTGATTTGGTTTAAAGTTGTGAATGTTATAGGTGGAACTTTTGAGTTTTCGTTGTGGTTCTAAATGTTAATTGTGACTTATGTAACAGCAGAAGAAAGGAGGAGAAAGAGAATGAGTAGGAATTGTTTTTTTTTATTCATATTCTTAGACTTGAAACTCTGAATTTAGCTTAGTACAAATACATTCAGTGGCTTATCTGCTTACTGAATTCAGCATTTAATAGCTATAACCTTTGCTTGGGTTATTATCATACTAATTGTTGTACTTCTGAAAAAAGAAAAAATAAACATATAACAACCGGTTACTTGTTTGATTACAACACTGAAATGCATGCTTGAGTACACCTCAAGTATAAAATCATTTTGTAAAAGGAAGATAGAGTTCATTGAAGTATAAATTTGCAGGACCTAGTTGAAAGTCTCAAATGCCACAAAAAATATTATATGTAGAAATTCTAATGATAGCAATAAGAAGACTAGGGAACTTTTAAATCTGGTGGTTTATCAATGAGGTTCACAGCCTTTGTGTTTGAATTTTATAGGAAAGGGATACACTCTTTTGAACTGAAGGTTATTCCATATATCAAAAGAAGATAGGGGTTTTATTTGTATCACAAACATTCATGTCTTCTGCACCAAGCACTACATCAGACTTGGTTAATTGTGTGCATAATTTTTATATATACATACTCCTTTACTGAGGAGAAATGAGGTAGTTTTGTTGGTTTCTCAACTTTGCAATTACTGATATTGCTTTTACCATTGAAGCTCTGTTTGAATAATCTAAAGATATTTTGTGTATAACATCAGGCTATATTTCTACCCTGAGAAACAATGTACGTTCCCGTGCTTGGGGTGCTGCAATTGGTTGTAGTTATGAAGTTGAGCGGTGCTGCATTGTGAAGGTAGTAATAAAAGGCGTGCAAACTGTAAAATCCTTCATCCTTTGAACTTTTGCCCCTGAAGTCATTTGTTCTCTTCATTGAAACATCATCTACTTTAGATGCTTGTCATATAATTTAGTTCAATATTTTCCATGTCAAATATAATGTCCTTTTCTTTCTTTTTGATATATCATGTTTTTTCAGAGAAATTGCTGATTTGTCTTTTTGCTTAAAAGCTTTACTTACTAGTTACATAACGTGTCCTTCTGATGAGGACATTATATTTGGGATGTAAAGGGGTGATTGTGCTTGGATTGGGTCTGCACTTTGCACGCATTCACATTGTTACCTGTCTGTTTACAAGCTTGTTCATTCTCAATTGGACTGGGCAACTGCATAAACATTTAAAACTTAATGGTGATTCTAACGTTTTTATTTCTTTGGTCTTCAGAAAGGAGGGGGAACTATAGATCTTGAACCTTGCCTTACACATACCTCAACTGTTGAGCCTACCCTTGCACCAGTGGCTGTTGAGCGGACAATGACTACTAGGGCTGCTGCTTCGGTTTGTCCAATATCTTTATCTTCTAATCGACAAACCTTTTCATATTCACCATCGTATTAATAGTTATATCACATTCTATACTCATCTTATTTGGCATGGCTGTTGTTCTTCAGAATGCATTGCGGCAGCAAAGATTTGTACGTGAAGTTACCATACAATACAACCTCTGCAATGAACCTTGGTATGCTAGTATTAGTTGGCAAAGTACAGTCTAATATAATAGCATTGTGTTTTATGACGGAGCCAAAAATATCAAAATCCAAGTTTCTGGTATTTTTGTAATATATGAAAATGTCTCGGCTTCTAACATTGCATTGCAGCTTGGTTACAAGAGTTTGGTTTGATAAAACTTTTCCTATTTTCATTTTGTGTTTTCACACGTATTTACTAAAATGCTACTGTATTTTGTTTTCATTGTTCTGTGTACAAACTTTGAAAACAGGAGACACAGTGATAACAAGGTAGCTTTTTTGTAATTATTTGTGAAAATGGGAAATGAGAATAGAAAATGTTTTTTCAAATCAAACCAGCCCTAATATTTCTTATTCTTCCTCATTTAGATATGAATGCAATAGTTCTATTTTGCAGCTTATCTTGTTTTTAGTATTTATTAATTATATTTATAATACTTATCAGGATCAAATATAGTATAAGCATTGTTGCTGACAAGGGTCTAAAAAAGCCACTCTATACATCTGCTCGTTTAAAGAAGGGAGAAGTTCTGTATCTGGAGACACACTCCTGCAGGTATTTTCTACATGTAAAGTTCTTGACCAAAACGAGTGATCTGTATGTTACAGGCTTCACATTTGATGTCCCTATAGAAAAATTTATCTGCATTAGCTATTGAGTGCCACATGTTACTGCAATGTTCTTATAAATGTGAAACCACATTGGACTGTGTCACCATCTTTCATTAATTGCTTCTTAATATCCGTTTGACCAAAGTTTCACTGTTATCATTGTTTCTTTATAATATCTTTTTTCAATAAAAGATTCTGTTTAATTTATCAAACTCTAAGGATTCACTATGGTCATGAAAGTCTATGGTTGTCTTGAAGTCTAAAGGCTCTTGAAGTCAAAAACTGTAATTATGAGTCTAATCTTTGTAGATATGAGCTCTGTTTTACTGGAGAGAAGATGGTGAAGGCTATACCAGCAACTCAGATGCATGACCCAGATATAGAGAAGTCTCAAAATCACCATCACCATTCCACAAATGGTGACAAAGCTGATTCTGATAATGTCATGGTTGATGTATTTCGATGGTCTCGATGTAAGAATCCTCTACCCCAGAAAGTGATGCGCTCGATCGGCATCCCTCTGCCTCTTGAACATGTGGAGGTATTTTTGAATCAATCTTTCATCTCTTTTCCATGTGCATGTGAATAATGCCTACAGAATTTTTCTCCTCAATTATGAATAACTCTTGTATTACTATTGAATGTTTTCATTTGCCTCTGTTAGTCTACTTTCTCATTCACTTAGGCGTACCACCGATGAAAGGGGAGAGGTTGGTAGGGTTTGTTTATAAGGTAGAGGGGAAAATCATATGGTACAGAACCAATACCTGTTGCCATTGGGCATGGGCTGTAAGCCTGTGACAATTGTATCAACTACTCCATTCACCAGTCTGAACTTTTTTTTTTTTTCAGTCAGTATGCTGCAGATCTTGTTTTTGCTCGTATATCAGTTTCTGCATAACATCCCAAGGCCTTTTATGTAAACCATAATTGGTTTGCTTCAACATGTGCAAAATCGCTTAATTTGTCACATATAATGTTTATTCTAATTAATTGCAGAATGTAAATGTAACTGTACTATAAATTCCAATTCTGCATTTTCTTATGCAGGTGCTAGAGGAAAACCTGGACTGGGAAGATGTACAGTGGTCGCAAACTGGCGTTTGGATTGCAGGAAAGGAATATACCCTCGCTCGGGTGCATTTCTTGTCAATGAATTAGCTCATTGTCCTGTTTTGTTTGAAAGGGGGGATAGAAGGGGGACGGGTGCTGGGATGATGCAATGCATGTATACTTTTAAGATTAAACAGTAAAAATGATAGTGCCCTTTCATGTAACTAGAATATTTTTTGGTTTTTAATAAAAATGCTTTAATATTTAATATTTTCTTAATTAGGATCTGTTCTAGGAGCCTTTGCCTCCTATTGTCGTGAATGCTGTCTTGAAATTCAAAGGTTGAAATAACAGTACAAAGAATCGTGACATGCCTTAAATTTAGTTAAAAGGAAAGGGTGGCATCAAGTTGTATCCATAATCTATAATTTAATTATGTTGAGTCTGCTCAATTAAGCGCATAATATAACTCGTCTTTTTTTAATTGCGAAACACTATGTTAAATCTATTAGCCTTTGTTTGGTAGAGAAGAGATAAATAGATAAGAAAGAAATAGGTAAGAAATA
This sequence comes from Spatholobus suberectus, assembly GCA_004329165.1. Lineage (NCBI taxonomy): Eukaryota > Viridiplantae > Streptophyta > Magnoliopsida > Fabales > Fabaceae > Spatholobus > Spatholobus suberectus. The sequence goes on along the minus strand of QUWT01000781.1, from coordinate 11,081,843 downwards.
AGTTAAAAGATAAGAAATAATTTGAAATTTTAGGTTTAGTAGGAGAGAAATAGGAGAGAGAGAGAGGGGTGAATGAAAATATGTGAGAAATATAATACAAATAAGTAGTGAGATTCACCAAAAAATTTAAAAATTTCTCACTTATTTTCATTCAACCAAACTACTTAAATTTTTAAAAATTTAAAAATTTCTTCTCCTCTCCTTTCCTCTCCACTCAACCAAACAAAGCATTAGGTTCCAAGTAAGACAACAATAAGAAAAGCATGGAATTTCAGCAGCCTTGTTATGTTTGGTTCTAAACTCCTTGACTCGGCTTATCTCATAGTTATGGCCATTTCTTGTAGTTTTATTAATTAACTGTAGTATAATTATTGGTCAATTAGATAGCTAAGATTATATCGAGAATAATCAGTTTTCAACATGTCATGCAAAATAATAGAATAAACTTAATAGGAAAAGAAATATAAATTATATTAAAATATGGGAAACAATTAGTTCAATACATAAGATCTACCATAATCCTTAGTTATGGATTTAGCCACTAATAATTATAAACAAACCTAAAACTATAACACAAATCCATAATCAAAAGGGGAAGAAAAAAGAAAAAAGAAACCTCTTAAATAAAATAGATCCGGTACATTAGCATAGGGAGCTCTCCTTTGCTTGTAAATTTCCTTGGAGCTCTAGGAAAGATCTGCACAACCGGATTATCGAAGAGCTAGAGTGACCTTATAGATGGAAGAGAAGAGAAAAGGAGAAAAATAAATAAATATATAAGACTGACTATAAATAAACATATTATTTAGAAATTTTAAAATATAAAAAGTGAAGCATATTATTAAAATAATTAAAATGTAAATATATTTTAAATATTTATTTATTGAATCATATTTACATATATATAATACTTTTTATTTTTATGCATATAGACAATGTGGATTTGCAATTGAATAATATCGTTTATTATAATAAAATAATATAATATTATTAAATATATATACCTATAATAATAATTTACTTTTTTTATGCATATAAACAATACGGATTTGCAATTGTATCATAAATATATTGTAATAAAATAAAATAATACTATTATATAATACATTTATATACTATTATAATACAATAATATTTTCTGTATATATAAAACAAGATTTTATCATTAATACGATAGTGGGTTGTCTTTTTTACTTTTACACACAATCACACATACTATTATAAAATTATAAAATAATATACCATTATAATATTGTGAAATAATATATTATCATAAAACAATTTTCCAATCAAGTTTTTTTATCTATGTAAAAATAAAAAAATCCAATAAAAGAATAAATATTTTATGATATTCATAACTATTTTATTATTATATATTTTGAATAATTGATATTTCAAAAAAAATAAAAAATACAGACCCGTATATAACATTTAAAAACAAATAACGGCATCATAATGGAGAAATGTGGAAAAAAGGAATGTGCATACAAACTACTAAAAAGAGGTAAAGCTGGATAAAAGTTTATGATATGTTTAAGAAAAAAGTTTTGTATTTTATTTTTATTTTTTACTATCGTTGATAATTACAAAAAACACTGCCTTGTTTTCATTTCATTGCTTGTTTTTAAAGATATAACCAGGAAAAGAAAAGAAAATATCATTGTATAAGATTGTTCAATTCCTTTAAAACAAAATTAACCCCAACATATAAATACTATTTACCGTAACATTAAAATTAAGCAGGGAAAAGCTAAAAAGGATTCAGTGCAATGATAAGTCTCACCAGGGTAGAACAAAGTTTAAATTCCAGATATACTACGTGTAGAAAGAGCTTAATTTTACATAATTTGTCCAAGGAATAATTCACTCTCAAAGGACACAAATGAATACCGGAGAAACCCCACAATATATAACTAAAATAAAGTTGTTGGAAAGTCGTTTTAATTGTGGTCACCCCTAGTTTACCTTAGGCTTAAATAGAGTTTATAAAGCTTAGGCAATCCTGTTGGAATATGCCATCATAATTTTTCTCTTCTGTGAATTCAAAATAGGCACTAAGCGGAAATGTAGAATAATAACACCGAAAATTTTTAGCATAGAAAACATTCTCAATGTGAGCAAGGAAAAAACCACGAGACCTATAGGCCTCTTAAAACTTCCACTATAATAATAATGAGACTACAAGAATATAACAATAATGTATCTTCAATTTGCGAATACAACTCTCATAAATTGACTCACTAATTTTCTCTCTTAGAAACTCTTTCTAAGGCTCTCTATTTTTCTCTCACTCTCTTTGTGAGGATGTGACAATGCTTCTTGCTTAGAGGGGATTTACACTTGGTGCAATTAATGCACTGTAGAAGTGATTCGAGTTTGAAGCAATTTCAACCTTTTATTTTACCGTTTCATACGTGGTTCTGCAAGGTAATTTCCATCCTTGCATCATTATGTTACATTCATGTTACTTGCATTAACTCAACATAAATTTGATATTTACGTACATTGGCCAAAAGTTTCAACAATTCTCCCCCTCCTACCAAAGGGAAATATTCTTGGATTAATTTGGGGTTAATGCTAAGCCTGCAGCTTCTTTGCAAAATTCTAACTTCTCTTTTGTTAAAGATTTCATCATCATATATGCCCCGCTGTCTTTGGTATGTATTTTCTCAACATGTAGTAGTTTACTTTCCAACACATCACGTAACTAGTGATGCCTCACATCGATGTGCTTCGACCTTGCATGAAAAGCTAAGTTCTTACTGAGATGAATTGCGATCTGACTGTCGCAGTAAAGAACATAGCTTTCCTACTCTTGGCCTAACTCTTGTAGGAACTTCTTCATCCGCATGGATCTCCTTACAACCTTTGGTGATCGCAATGAACTCTACTTTTGTGGTGCTTAAAGTAATGCACTTTTGTAGTTATGATTGCCATGATATAGTTCCCTCTACAGAAGTAATTAGATATCCTAATGTAGACTTTCTTGAGTCCACATCTCTTGCCATATCTGCATCTGAATACCCAAGAAGCATTAAATTTCCTTTGCCAAAACACATGCAATTTTTGGCAGTTCCCCTTATATACCTTACTATTCATTTCACAACATTCCAATGCTCTTTTCCTGGGTTTGATAGGAATCTGCTCACAACTCCTACAACATAAGCAATGTCTGGTCTTGTATAGACCATTGTATACACATGGCTACCCACTGTAAAAGAATAGGGCACCTTGCTCATTTCTCTTTTTCTTCTTCATTCTTTGGACATTGTGTCTTACTGAGTTTGAGATGGCCAGGTAATGAGACAAGCACAAGTTTGGCATTATGCATGTTGAACCTTTCAAGAACTTTCTTGATATAGTCTTCTTGTGACACCCACAACATCTTTTTAAATTGATCTTTGATGATCTTCATCCTAAGAATCTTCTTTCCTGCACCCAAATCTTTCATGGCAAAAGATTTGCTCAGTGCCTTCTTGAGAGCAACTATCTTTGTCTTATCTTTCCTAACAATTAGCATATCATCAACATACAATAGAAGTATAATGGATTCACCATTCTCATAGTTCTTCACAAACACACAATGGTCTACGGAGGTCTTCTTGAAATTGTGTTAGGTCACGAAGAGATTGAACTTCTTGTACCATTGTCTTGGAGCTTGTTTTAGACTACAGAGACTTTTCTTCAAACGACGTACTAAGTGTTTGTTGCCTGGTTCTGCAAAACCTTCTGGTTGCTTCATATAGATTTCTTCCTCTAAGTCTCCATGTAAGAATGTTGTTTTGACATCAAGCTGTTTTATTTCCAAGTCTAATTTGGCAGCTAGACTAAGGATTGCTCTAATAAATGTCATCTTCACCATTGGTGAGAAGCTTTCTTCCAAATCTATGCCTTTTTTCTGATTGCACCCCTTCACGACAATTTGTGCTTTATATCTAGGATTTGTGTTATTCTCTTCAGTGTTGAGTTTGAACACCCACTTATTTTTCTATGCCCTTCTTCCTTTTGGTAATTTCACCAAGTCATATGTCTAATTCTCCTTCAGGGATTGGATTTCTTCTTTCATGGCTTGCATCCATTTCTCTTTATCATTTGTTTCAATGGCTTCCATGAAGCTTTATGGTTCCATTTCATCAGTAAAATTGACTTACTCATCTAAGATATATCTTCTCAAAGGTTACCTATTTCTTATGGATCATCTTACTTAGGGATCGTGTTTTGCCAGAACGTTATCCACTACTTGTTGTTCATTCGTCTCATCCAGTTGCATCAATTAATGAGGTTGTTCCATCTCATAAGTCTCTTCCCCTAAATTATTTATCATGATAGAGTTCGAATCTTGAATCACCTTTTGCTTTGGCTTCTCAAACTTGATATTTTGGATCCTCTGGTCTTCAAAGAATACAACATCTCTACTTCAAACAATCTTTTTGTTTGCAAGATCCCATAATTTGAAGCCAAGTTCATTTCTTGGTGAACCAAGGTATATGCATTTCTTTGCTTTAGCATCAAGTTTTGCTCTTTCATCTTTCGAAATGTAAACAAATTCCTTACACCCTGAAAACTCTCAAGAGACCAAAAGAGGCCTTTGTTCTAGACTATACCTCATCTAGAAGCTTTCCATTTAAAGATCTTGAAGGACACAGGTTTGTTAGATTAATTGCAGTTTTCACTGCTTTGCCTTAAAATGATTTAGGAAGTTTTGCTTGAGAAAGCATGCTTTTGAATTTTTCTGTGATCGTTCTGTTTATCCTTTTAGCTACTTCATTCATCTGAGGAGTCTTGGGAGGCACTTTCTCATGTCTTATCCCATGAGTTTTGCAATATACCTCAAATTGGCCTATATATTCTCCACCATTATTAGTTTTTAAGCATTTCAACTTTCTTCTAGTCGATCATTCTACAGAAGCATGGAACTCCTTGAAAGCTTGAATAACTTAATCTTTCATCTTTAATGGATACACCTACACTTTCCTAGAGTGATCACCAATGAAGGTTACAAAATATTGGGCCCTACTAATGGGTCAAATGTTGAGCAAACATCTGAGTGAACAAGATCTAGAATATGCCTTCTTCTTCTTGCATCATCTGGTCTTTTTAAAGATACTCTGTGTTGTTTTCCTGCCAAACAATCTTCATAGGATTTAAGTGGCTGCCTTTTTATGTTTGGGAGATAATGTTTTGTGAGGATCTCCAAACCCTTCTCGCTCATGTGGCTCAATCGTCTATGCCACAATTCTTTGGATGCATCTTGAGCAACATACGTTTCTCCTTTGCATATCTTTCCCTACATAATGTACAAGGAGCCTTCCTTCTTTCCACGAGCAACAATCATGCTTCCTCGATTGAGTTTCCATCTACTAGCACCAAATTGGCTTATTATTCCAGCTTCATCTAGCTTTCTTACTGAAATAAGGTTGAGCCACATGTCTGGAACATGTCGTACCTCTTTTAACACAAGCTTATTTCCATTCTTAGTAATTAAAGTTACTTCACCAATGTAGACAATCTTATTCGTGACATGGTTACCCATCTTGATTGTGCCAAAGTCTCCTTTTTGGTATAATGAGTAGAATCCCTCATGGGGGGTAACATGGAAGGATGTGCCTGAATTAATTATCTAAATGCAATCATCAGACGCAACATTTAGATAATTTTTCTCGTCGACAAGAAATATATTCTCATCATTTGAGGCCACTATAGTGGTTGCTCCATCTTTCTTCTTCTTCTTTGGGTCAATCTGGTCAGGGTGGACTGTTCCAACCTTTTGGTCTTTCTTCAAGAATTTTCACTCAGACTTCTTGTGGCCCAATTTACCATAGTAATAACAACTTAGTCTAATGCAAGATTTGGATTTATCTTGCAATTTTTTAAGATCTCCTTTTCCACGACTCTTACTCTTTTCTTTATTTTCAACAACATTGGCTTTGAACTGGTTGTTCAAGCCTCTTTCTCTCCATGTTGACTCTTTATTAACAGAATCCATGCTGAGCTTTCCTTTTAGAGCAAAATTGCTGAGAGTGGCAACTAAAGTGTCCAAACTTTCAGGCAGAGAACCAAAGAGTAAAAGAGTTTGCAACTCATCATCTATCCTCATTTCTGTTTTCGTCAATTGATTTACAATACCTTTGAAGGTATTCAAATGTTCAATCATGTTTTGACCGTCCATGTACTCCAACTTTACTAGTCGTCTGAAAAGGTAGGCTTTGTTTCTGGGTATCTTCTTTTAAATCAAAGATTCAATTTTTGTCCATAACTCATACACATTGGTATAAGTTGGTACATGCTCAAACAAGCTTTGATCAATATAATTTCGGATCACAACTATTGCTTTCCGATTCTGGAGCTCCCTATCCTTTTGGGTGATTGGTTTGTGCAAATCTTTGTAGTATAAATGATCTTCCACCATTGGCTTCCAATATGAGAAATTATCAGCAGTTAGCTTGAACATATCTCCATCATGAGTAACAACTCCCTCCATTTTAAGTTACACAGGCTAAATAACAAACTAAGAATTACCGTATACCGAAATAATTACCGTAGTTCGTGAACAGAGCATCAAGTAAGTTCCTAGGAAAGAGAGGTGGGTCAATAGAAACACTTAAATACCTAATCTTTTCTTAGCCAAAACTTTCCTAGACATGCACTTTCACTCTACCACATTTTATTTCCAGCAATAAGAATAATCCTTTTCTGATGTGGAAGATCAAACAATGCTGTCACCACAAAGCATGCTAAGAAATTTCTTATGAATACGACACCTTAATATATGTGAGCTTTAAGAACTCTAATACCATTGTTTGGAAATGCCATCATAATTGTCCTCCTCAGTGAACTCAAAATAGGTACTAAGCGGAAACATAAAATAATAATACCGAAAATTTTTAGCGTGAAATACCTTCTCAATGTGAGCAAGAAAAAAACCACAAGACCTGTAGGCCTCTTAAAACTTCCACTATAACAATAATGGGATTACAAGAATACAACAATAATGTATCTTCAATTTGCGATTACAACTCTCACAAATTGGTTCACTAATTTTCTCACTTAAAAACTCTCTCTAAGGCTCTCTATTCTTCTCTTACTCTCTTTGTGATGATGTGACAATGCTTCTTGTTTGTGTGCTCTCCATTGTGGGTCTCTCCCTCTATTTATAGAGGGGATTTATTCTTGGTGCAATTAATGCACCGTAGAAGTGGTTGGAGGTTGAAGTAATTTCAACCTTTTCTTTTACCATTTTACAATTGGTTTTGCAAGGTAATTTCCATCCTTGCATCATGTTCTTACATTCACATTACTTGCATTGACTCAACATCAATTTGATATTTACATACATTGGTTGGAAGTTTCAACAAGTCCTCACCTTACAAACTGATTTTATGGGGTTGATATGGCCTAAACCCAAATTGTAAGATGGAATCAAAGCATATGCTAAATCCATTGTTGGACCACCTATATTTGCCACGCTCTAGGCCAATAGTCTCGGGGCATAAGGGAAAGTGTTGGAAAGCAGCCTTAATTATGGTGACCCTTAGCCCACCTAAGGCTTAAATAGAGTTTATAAAGCTTAGACAATCCTCACCTTACAAGCCAGTTTTGTGGGATTGAATTAGGTCCTAAACCCAAATTTTAAGATAGTATCAGAGCTTATCTTAGATCTATTAAGGGGTCACCTACCATATTATCTATGCATCAAGCCTAATAGTACTAGGCGTGACGAGGTATTGGAAAAAATTCAAGTCTTACATCGACTAGTGATACAGACAAAATAGAGTATATAAGTGGGGGAACAACCTTTATCATGAGCTAGCTTTTGGAGTTAAGTTAGACCCAAACCGAAAATTGTAAGAAAAGTTGATAAATAACATAAATATTTATATCAAAGCCTCGAAAATTTATAGCCCAGCTCCAATAACTCGTTTGATCGTCAGCAAAATTTTAGAATTTCGTATATACTAATACTTTCGTAGAGTACTCCATGATTACGTTCTTTATATGAAATTGTACTTTCATGTTCGATCAGATCTTTGTCCTAAAATTTGATTATAAAACAAAATATAGCTCATACCATGATTTTTAACTTATTTTTGTTTAGAAGGAATGTCTAAGGAACTAGCCCGATAACAAATAAGTATAGGCTAAGAGTATTTTCAATGGAGGAATCTAAATTGGGTTCTTATTTTTCTTTTAGTGGCTCCTTGTTATTACATAAAATTTAAGAATACCCACTAATTTTTAGTCTAGTGATAGAATTCAATTTAGAGTTCTTAATTTATTTTTAGTGGATCTCACAATGGACTCCACATCTTTATACTTTTATTTAAATTTATCTTTATTACAAATTAAGATATCAATTCATATATATGCAAAACTCTTTCCAGATTAAAAATATTATAAAACTATGGTTTGTGTACGATTTTTAATTAGTTAATACTTGATAGTGTAAAAATTATTAGTACATGAAAATTAAATTTAATCTAAAATGGAAAAACAAAAAATAATATTGTATTTGTGTTATACAATTAAAACTGACTGTTTAATTTCCACACAAACAAGTGTAAAAGTATTTGTTTTAACCAAAAGAAAATTTTCCAAAAGTAAAAAGAGAAAAAGAATAAAGCAATCTTTATTAATTATGAAAAAAATAAAAACGCATGTGAAGGACATACATGATTATCTGCATGTTTGGATATGCGTTACCAAGGTTTGGGCACACGTCATTTTGAAGCTTTCTAAAGTAACTTTTTTGTCATTTTCAACATTTGACGTAAATTTGTAAACATACTAAGTAAAAGTTGAACCAAACACACAATGTAACATTTCTCATCTTTGTGAAGCCTCCTAGCCACACCCTCATTTCTCCCACTTCATGAAGCTCCCTCACGTCGAAGCTCCTCATTTTGTGGCATGCCACCGGCTGCGAAATCACCCAGCACTACAGCATCGACGCGGCACAGATCCTCCTCATCGAAGGCGGCAGCTGTGATGCTCCTCCTGCTGAGTCTCTACACCAGCACCGCCTCGATTTAGTGGTGTTTGGTTTATGTTCATTTCAGATTTTGTGATTTATACAGTTCTGGAGCTTTTTATTCTTGGGATTTATTTTCAAATTTATTGGTGTTAATTGGTGCCTCTTTTGCTTCCCTTCATCTTTTTCATTAATTTTGTTAATTTCCTTTCCCTTTTTGTTAGATTTCTGAGCTTGAAAAAATGTTTTTTATTGTTAAGCAACAGTTACAAGCAACAGTTGGATAAAAAGCATACCTCATTGTACGCAAGAACTCAATTATGCAACTCGAACATTGCAGAAGCTGGAGTGCCACTAGGACATACCGCAACCAGTTGATGCATCTGCTATAGCAAACTAGGAATGCAATTTGCTCTTAGAACATATACCTCCACAGAAATATTTGCATCTAAATCAAGCAACCTTCACAATTCCATTTCAATAAAACTATTATTTGACAAAGATATACAGAGATACAAAATTTCAAGTTACTCACAAAATATTGAGCATTGACCTTAACATCAAATCACATATTAAGGTGGTCATAAGTTCCATGCGGATGGAAGATAAAGTCACATATTGACTCACCAAGCACTAACATTTCTCCAGCCAAGATTCACCAGTCATTCCATTTATTTAAGAAGTCATCCCACATAGATGCAGCAATTGAATCACGTAATGAGAAAGCAAGTTGTTCTTGTATGGAAGAAAGCATCGGCACATCGGGAAGTTCATCAAGATCTGACATTTCCTCCACTGGTGGACCCCCAACGCTACTGAATATCCAATCATTTCTTTCTTCGTGGCGGATGAAATTATGCAAAACACATCCGGCTATGACTATATCACGCTGAATCTGAAAAGAGTACTGAGGAGCAAGTTTAAGGATTGGGAATCTAGTTTTCAACACATTAAATGACCTCAGGATAGCATTCCTCAGAAAACAATGCCTGTGATTGAACAACTCCTTTGCGTTTCTGGGTAAGTGATTAGCACCTCGAAACTCATAATGCTGGTACCGAACCCCTTGGAAAGGAGCAATAAACCCTTCCGTGTTTAAGTATCCCTTGTCAACAAGGTAATACTTTCCTATGAAATAAATCCGAAGAAAAAAAAAATACTTTTAAGTTATTACTAATGTAATGTGTAATATGGACAGAAAATGAACTTAAAACTACAGATACAATAACAACCAAACCTTGAGGTATTTGAGGGAAATTCTGATCAGGGTCATCAAGGACTGCCCTTAACACTCGTGAGTCAGTGACAGAGCCTTCCCAACCAGGATAAATGAATATAAACTGCAGGTCAAATGTGCAAGCAGCCAGCACATTTTGAGATAGGATACCTTTCTTATTGCGGAATCGAGATTGATCTTTGGCTGGAACATGTGCAGGAATGTTCATACCATCAATTACTCCTATACAATCCTGAAATGTTAGAGGGGGGAGGGGAAAGGTCAGTCAACTAGCACATGTAGTAAACACAGGAGAAGAGTTGAATTAAACAGAGTAATGAGGGAAAAGGAGCTCAAAGATTAACCTTGAAATATGGATAAAATCTTGCACTGTTGAGAATTTCGGAAGGTGTTGTAAGCTGAGGAGGTTGCAAAACTTCACGTGACAATGATTTAATAGCCTTCAAGACATTATTAAAATGCCGGCTAATGGTTTCACCAGAGTGTTGAAACCGCTCTTGAATCACCCTATTACGTTCATTATGACCAACGATGTTTAAAAAGATTGCTAACTGCTCCTCAATCATTACACCAGCAGTATCACGTAGCATGGCTCTTTGACGGAGAATGCCACACAACTTGTGAAATACATGCTTGTCCATCCGCAACATTTCCCGACAGAAGTCATCATGACCATTGAGCACTTCTGTCATAAATTCACATCTCCTAGGTGATAAACCGCGGGAAGGCTGTTTGGTTAGACAGCTATAGTAATAGTATCCAGCAGCAGCAGCAACTAGTTCCATCTCATCCAATTCTAGGTCAATGTCATCCATGCTGATTGGAGTATCTGTAGAGATAAACTTCAAGAGTACGAATGGTGCAAGGTAATATATCTCTCTTATATATCTAGTTCATAGGTTCGGAAAGCATTACAATCATGCTAAAACAAGTCAAACAATAGTTTGAAAACAAAGTGCTGTTTTTGCATTCAAAATTTCAAATCCATAAACTCGGTAATATAGGCATTAAGCAGAAAATCAAATTAGTAAAATTACTAGCTAACATCATTCCCTTGCAGTCAACTTAACTGTACAAAAGTATATGATCATTTTTAACAAAAAGGGAATTTCTCTCAAACAATTCAACTAGAGGAAACACCACATTTGCCCTGCAACCACGGCAATCGTTTTTCATCCTTAAGAGAGATGAAAACCTCCCGGGCATTAGGGTGGTCCTCAAACAAATCCAAGGCAAGAAAGTAAATCCGTTCATCAACACCTTGCATCTCATCCAACACTTTGATGCATTTGTTTATAGAGAATCTTTCCTCATTCTTTGCGATTGCACTTGCCCTCATCTTCGAAGCAGCCGCAATCTCCAGCATAGCATCCACTATAGCAGCCCCAGTAGCTTTCCGGCCTCTCTTCCGGCCACTGCAAGAATTTGACGGCACACCAGCCTGACGCTTGTGTCCATCCAACATGTTCACATCATCTCCAGAGCCAGAAGAAGCATCCTCATCCACATAAGCCATTGCCACTGCAACATCAATCAATGCGCATGTTACTCAGGTCTCAAATTCTCAATGCAAATTGCAACCACAGCATAACATAACAATTAACATAACACAGCATAGCAAAGAAACAAAGCACATAGAAATTCACAGCCCCAATGAAAGGGGAATTCCCAAAACACAAATAATCAGTCCCAGAATCATAAAAATCTCAAATTTCAACAACACACAAAAATTCGAAAAACCCAGTAGAAGGAAGAATCCTAAATTAAAAAATAGGCCCCAAGATGTTAAAACAGACCAAAAAGGATGATTTTTTTTCTTTTTTTCTTTTACATTGGATTAGGAGAAAGGAACCCCAAACGTCGTACCGTGTCGCACAATGCTGTCGGGAGTGTTTCAGTTTCTTGAGTCACGGAAAGGAATCTACGGAGAAATCAGTGTATCTGTGTGAGTGAACAAATGAACGGAAAACTGTAATTATGAAACCCTGACATGAAAACGGGAGCAGAATTTTATGCTCTTCTCTTCTCTATTTCAAACGCGTCGTTTTACTTGTTAGTAGTAATCACCGGTTACTATTAGTGGTACATTTTTTTTTTCTCAAGATTGTTTTTAAAATACAAATGACTTAAATAATTTTTTCGTCCATATATAATAGGATATTTTTGTTTTTCATTTCTAATAAAAAAATTTTCATTTTCATCTTTAAAATATTTTTTTGTTTTATTTTGATATCTTTCATTAGTTTTGACCGTTAAATCTAATGAAAATACTAAAAGAGAAAATGTAAAAATTAGAATAACCAAAAAATTAAGAGGACCAAAACGAAATATTTAGGGACTAAACAGTTATTTTAACCAAATTTATAAAAATTAAACCTTCAAACACTGCAAATGCACTAATGAGGATCAAAAAAATTAAATCTATAATGAATGCATTAGTGACTAGCAAAAAAAATTATTAAAATTAAACCTTAAATATACAACTTCATAGAAGTTATGCAATGATGCAATTACCTTTAATTTATAAAACAAATATAGTAAATGGAGAGCAACAAAAGCAAAGCATAAAACAAGACAAAGCTATCAAAACGAATGATAACAAACGAGTTTGGAATAACAAAGAAAGTAGAAAAAAGATGCACAATGTTACTATTATATATGAGCAAATTACAATAGCACACTACACTCCCTAAAGTTTTTGACGTTGCACATGACCACCCTTCTTTTTTAATGTCTATAGCAACACTCCTTATAGGAGTACGCAATGTAATGTGTTTGTTAAGTAGCATAGGGTGTCAGTGTAATGTATAAATGGTATCAGTGTAATGTATAAGGAATGTCACTGTAATGTTTTTCAAACAATTAAGGAATGTCAGTGTAATTTATAATTTTTTGGGCTGGTCATTAGTGCAATCATTGTAGGTTTAATTTTTCTGCTTCCCATCAATGCATTTGCAGTGTTTGAAGGTTTATTTTTTATAAATTTAGTTTATATAACTGTTTAGTCCCGATAATATAACATTATTTTCGTTTTGGTCCTCTTAATTTTTTGGTTTCTATAATTTCTGCATTTTCTCTTTTAGTCATTTCGTTAAATTTAATGGCCAAACTTGACAGTAAGGACCAAAATAAAACAAAAAAAATTATACGAACGAAAATGAAAAGAATTTATAAAGGACGAAAAGCAAAAATCCCTTATTTTATATGGACGAAAAAGTTATTTAAACCAACTAAAATTACGCCAAATTATACTTTTATAAATATTTAGTACATGGAAAAAAAAAAATATAAAACAATAAATTTAGCCAACGTTAACTTCTTTCTCATTTTGCAAATGAAATTGGAGACCTTTCTTTCAAGAATATCTATTTTCATTTTTAGGAACAAAAAACACTTTCAATAATATAATAATGAGAATGATATTTCTAAATATTTAAAAAAATATATGTTTAGTTAACAACTAAATTTTATTAGAAATCAAACACATGATCAAGTATTATTTTAATAGACAGAACCAAAGTTCAGGGTTTTTTTTTGTTCTTTTTTGCTAGGGTTTATGAAAGTCCTTGATTTTTTTGGTAATGTTGCTTTGTGTTTGTAGAAGCCACTGGATATTCGGTCACTAATCTCCTTTAGGAATAAAGTGCTAGGGAATAAATCTACTCCCCCCCTCCCACGTCGTAGAGTGGATCTTATAGCGCAGAAACTTGTCCATGTTGAAAACGAAGGAGGTAACCCATTTTTGCCTAAATTAAAGTGGACTTTTCCCTACTACAGGAATTGTGTGCATCACGACAAGATGCTCTTATTGTTAAGCTTTTGGAAAAGTTAGTAGGTAACACGACGGTGAAGGATCATCTCAGAAAGCTTTGGAAGACTCAAGTCGGTTTCAAATTAATGGACATTGATATTTTATGGTCAAATTTGATACTAAATGGATAGGAAAAAGGTTATTGTAGGAGAACCGTGGATGATATTTGATCATTATCTTATAGTTAGTGAGTGGAGTTCTCAGTTAATTTCTTTGAAAGAAAAAGTTGATCAAACCATGGTCTGGGTTCGTTTTCCATGTGTCAACATGGTTTATTATGATGAGAGCTTCCTCCTTGGTTTGGGGTCAGTTATAGACAAGCTCATTAAAGTTGATGTTATAGCTCAATCAATAATGGGTTGGTTTGAGTTGGGTTTATAACATCCTAAGCGCTAACGAGGGTGAGGAGTGATTGCTGATGCAAAAAAGATAAGGCACGGATAAGAAGTGGCTCCTAGCAGATTTCCAACGGGAGGGACACATAAATGAATTGAACACACACCGGAATAAGAGGAATCCAGAGGTTGTGCAGGTATGGGACTGTACAGTTAAGGATAACTTAAAAGAATTAATAAGTGTTATCCATACAAACAAGATGCATCTACTTTTTGGTAGCCTTTCACTTAAGAACTTTACAATTAAACATACTTAACTTTTAGCAATTCTGGAATGGGTGATCTTTTGGGAAGTTTCCTAAAAAGCATGTAAGTGAGAACAAAGCACGCTAAAAAGTCTTGTGTTGATTTGTGGGAACAGTCTTCGATCCTGAAAGCAGCCAACAAGGTTCATTCATGGGTACTCGTTCTTATTTAGTGACATATTAAATACACTTTTATAAAAAAAAAAAAAAGGAAGAATTATGAAAACTAAATTATATTTTTAAAAAATAAAAAATCATAATAAACTTTGCATTGTTCACTATGCGTGAATGATGGGCTTTACTATGTAGGCCAAGGGTCCAATAGCCACATCCGCTGTTTTTATTGGATTGACTTGGTTGTCGATATACATATATCTATGTTTGTATGTTACAATTAAAAGGAGTTAATTCAATATTGAGACACTCATTATTCATAATTTTTAAATTAAAAATATACATAAATAATAAATTTAAAAATTATTTATGTCAACGAGTTGGGTTCATGAGTTTAAAAATCAAAACCCATTACCCAACTTGTACATGAACGAGTTAGGTTGGGTGTTACCTAAACATCCAAAAAATCCCAAACCAAAATGTTTGAGTTGATTTGGGTTCACAGATACCCCTAAACAATAAAGACTAACATGACTAACAAAATTTAATTCTAAGTATTTATTTGACATTTTTATAATTTTAAAGACTATTATAACAATATCTCACAAATTTAGAGACTAAAATAAGTTTTACTCTTAGGGTGTGTTTGGTAAATGAGAAATAGAGTAGAAGAGGATGAAAGTGAGTGGAAGAAAGTGAAGTAAAGTTGTTTGGAAGAACAGAAGTGGGCAGAAATTTTTTAAAAATGTTGTGGGTCCCACGTGAATACATCCCTCTTGATATGAGAAGAATTGGAGAGAAATAATCACTGTTCACGAAACTTGTCCAATTTTGTCCTTGCTTTTGTGGAAGATGGATCCACAAGTAGCAGATCGTAAGAAGTGGTCTTCAGCTTCAACTTTCTCGCCTATTCATCCCTTTGCTAATCAATTTAGTGTTGAACACATAGTAGTTAACGGATTTGGATGGCATCCATAATCAATTATGGTTTTATGGCATGTGGGTCATTTTTTTTTTTGGCTGGAAAGTAACATATTAATCATTATAGATATGATATAAGTGTAAGGTTAAATTCGTATTTTTCTAATAATTTTACTTTTTTTTTTTCAAACCAAATAACCTTACAAATTTATTTTTATTTTATTTCTTTTCTATTTCTTTTCAACCAAACAACTTTCATTTTTATCTTATTTCTTATTTATTTTTTTTCCTTTTTTTTCTCACCTCTTCCTTTTCTTTCTCTCTATTTGTTTCTTCTCTACCAAACATTCCATTAGTTATTTTGTAGCTGCTGCCTGCACCTCTCGCCACGTTTGCTAGCTTGAGTACTTCACCAACAACTTTACCCTACTCTTCGATTACAAACCACAAGAAACGATGTCGTTTCTCCGCAAACCCCCGAGCATAACCCTCAAATCCCTCTCTACCCTTCGCCGTTTCGCGACAACCCTAACCGCGGCGAAACCCTTCCCCGACGACCCCACCGCCGCCTACTACGACGACCTCGCCGCCGCCGCCGGCAGCTCCGGCGACTTCCCCTCGCTCCGCGACGTCCTCAACAAGCGCGTCCAAGACGGCTTCTTCAACACCAAGCGCACCTTCAGCTTCGTCACTGCCACCACCCTCTCCCCCTCCCTCCTCGACGACGTCGTCAACACCCTCGCCCAGGTCAACGAGGGCCGCACGCGCCGCTACGCGCTCGACTCCCTCGTCACGCGCCTCTGCAGGCTCCGCCGCGCGGACGACGCGCTTCGCGTGATCGACACCCTGGCGCGTGGCGGCGTCTGCGCCCCCACCGCGTGCACCTTCCACCCCGTCCTCAGCCTCCTCGCCAGGGCGAAATCCCTCGACCACGCGCGGCGCGTGGTGGATCTCATGAACGGGCTCGGAGTGGGCCTGGACTTGACGGCCCACAACATCTTCCTCATGGCGCACTGTTTCGCCGGCGATCTGGGGGCGGCGGCCGGAGTTTTGAGACAAATGGAGGAGGAGGGCATGGCGGCGGACGCGCGTACGTTCGACGCGCTGGTGCTGGGCGCGTGCAGGGCGGGGAGGGTGGAGGGCGCTATGGTGGTGCTGAGGAGGATGGTGGATGATGGGGTGCCCATGTTGTATTCAACGCACATGTATGTTATTGGGACCCTTTTGAAGATGAAGTGCTATGAGCTTGGGGTGAGGTATGTGAGGGGCTTTGGTGGGAAGGATAGGTTGTTGGATGCTGAGCTTCTTGGGTGTTTGGCTGGCAAGCTTGTGAATTTGAACAGGGTTAAAGAGGGAATGTCAATTTTGGAGGAAATGAAGCAAAGGGGTTTGCCAATGGGGTATAAATTGAATCACTTTTATGAAATGAATGTTGGGAATGGAGCAAGTGTTGATGGTGGAGTTGTAGAAGGAGGGAATGGAGGATAGTGTGGATGTGGTGGGGAAAATGAAGAGTCAGGACTATAATTTGTCATCAAGGTTAGTTAGTGTTTGGTTGCACATCAGAGAAGATTGACGCTCGTCTTATTGAAGCAAATTATACTAGCTTCTACATCAATTTTATAGTTTGGACGTGGAAATTGGTTAATATGTGCGTTATGGAAGCGTAACCAGGCACACACTTATACGACCATCTTAGGTATATTCACGAGTTTTACTTTGGCTGACGAGAGTCTAACACAACTTTTTTTCCTTTACGCGAGTTTAGGACCGATTATGATACCATAAGCGATATGTGATTCATGTAGCTGGCTTTACCTAGTGAGGTAGGTTTTTTTTTTTTTTGTTAGCAGTTCTGTGAACCTTTTTTTGTTGTGTTTACAATTGAGGTTATAGGCATGGAAAGATTGAGGTTTATGGTTTCAGTTGCACAAGGTGAGTTATTTTAGATTTTTAGGAGATGACAATCCAATAATTGCTAGAAAATATTACTTGGGTATTAATATTAGTACTTGGGTTGCAAGTACTAATATTAGAAGCCTATTTTTCTCTGCAATATTGCTTGTTGTTTATCAGTTCATGTTTGCAGCTTAATATTGAGTAACATTGTGAACATGAAATTTTTTTGCTAAATTCGTAATCTTTTGCCATTGTGCTAGCTAACACTACAATGTATGAGCTCATTGGCTACTATTGAATTGACACCTTTATGCGTTAAAATTTTGTCTTTTTTCTTGGCTTGAAGTAGTGATTCTTCATTTTGCTCAATCTCTCATTTAGATAATACATGTAAGGTCTGAGAAATTTATAGATTTAAAGGGTTGGAATGCCCTCAGATACTGTTAAAAAATGTTTAAATATTTTTATATCAGATTCAGATGTAATAACGAATTTTGTTCTCATGATGCACTGGCGTGCTAGTTCAGTTCAATTATCTGTTCCATTAGTTAGTCTTAGGATCTTTCTAACAAATAGAAAAAAGAGATTGATAGATAAAGGCAATTCATTTGGTATTGATTCTGTGTCTTGATATTTTCTGATTTGTTTTAGATGGTGGCAGTGGCAGATATTGTTTATTCCAAGCTTAATGTTCTGCCCTTCCATTGCTAGATTTTTGTGGCAGAGTACTCTGCAAATTTGTTTACCTTTGGGAATAAACTTTAGAAGTGTTACTAAGGTTTTCCATTTTGCTATAATATTTTTGTTTTGAGTAAACACCCATATTCAAAGATATATGTGACATTTATTTAATTGTCTCAATCTCAATCATAAAAAGTAGCACTAATCTTGTGCCTAATAGAAAGTTTCATCGATGGTGTTTTTATGATTTGTACATCGAAAGACAGTTTTGATGAAACTGTATATGATTTAGTGATGATGTCAACTTTCTTTTGAGTTCCAAAATGATGTGATTTGTATCTTCAGAGGACTAAAATGTCTTATACTCTTTGGTTTTTGATAATTTTGTATTTGTAGGAATTATTTTTAGATAATTTATGTACCTAATGTTAGGATAGTAATTGTAGAATTTGAATCCTGCATGGATTAGGAAACTCCTAGATGTTTTTCTTACTTGCCAGTCAACATTGTTAAGTTTTACCATGCTTATAAGATATCCTGCCATGAATATTTTTGAAGGATTTCTCTTTGTTTATCCTGGCAAGTTCCAGTGTTTCAGCATACTGAATCCTATGTTATCTGATCCAGCGGTACCCACCTGTCCTTTCCTATCCCTTCTGACTTCCATCCTGCATCACTCTAATAATTTACAAAATAGTCTGGGCAGGGATTGTTCAATGGTGCTTGCATATCAGAGCAATATTTGTGGGATCATTGTTTACATGATTCTCAGTTTTTCTGTTCTTATCCTCTTTGTTTTTTAAGAACTGTTATTAGAGTGAAGAGAGAAACAGGAGCAGTGAATAACTGAATAAGACATGCGTCTTCCCACAAAAGAACAGACCAAAAAGAGATGATAGTCGATAAAAAAAGAAGCAGGAAAAAGACAACTGAGACAAGCTAACTAAGCAAAAATAACTAATCCATGCATACGTCCAACAAAGAAACCATTGGTTGAACACCGCAGAGAGTAAAACTAAGATGTCTCCTTTGAAATATGCTTGCCTCTTAAATAAGATTATGCAAGGAAAATTGAGGATCCAGGGAGAATAGCTTGCCAAAAGACAGCTCGTTTTGCAAGCTGTTATGTGCTAACAGTTTACCATTTAGCCATTTATTAGCGGGGAGTCTTGTTTACTGTTTAGGGGAGTTTAAAGCTTGGAAGCTGCATGGTGTGAACAGTGGTTTGGTTATGAAGAGATGAAAACATCATCAACTTGCATGAAATTATCTGTGGAGCCACCGTCAACTAACATTCTGATCTGGTAGTTCAGAATCTAGCCCATTATTCTCATTGCGTCTGGAGTAGATAGGCCTGACATGGCATTGAAGCAAATTTAGATGTCGCTGTACTCAAGCATTGGCTCTCCCACTTATATGTGACGACGATGGTGATGATAATTGAAGAATTGTTTGATCTTAAATATCCAACCAGTAGCCTCGCCTCCATCAAAATGACCCACTCCAACTTTAGGTAGTGTTTTTGGGTTAGCGAATCTAATGAAAGAGCTAGGGAACCTTCTGATCAAGAAGTTCAAAATTAGGATGAGCCAACTTGGCTAAGGCATCATCCCCATTAGGCTTGGCAACGGGGCGGGTTTTGGCCTCTCCGTCCTCGCCCTCGCTCCCGACTCCTTAAATCATCCTTGTCCCTGCCCCCGATCCCTGTCGGGACTAGAAAATGGGTATCCATGCCCACCCTTGATGGGGATTGAGTTTCCCCGCCCTGCCTTGCCCCGAATATTTTTTTGTTACATTTTTTTGTCTTTTTTGGTTAAAATAAATAAATAAAGTGATGTTAATAGATAAATATTTAGTATGTAAATGTTGTGATTCTTAAAAAAATCATTTCTCATCATCCTGTTTTCAGTTTAACATTTCCTAAAATTTAAAATAAAAAAGTAATAAATTAAAACAAATGATACTAATTATATATTTTATTAGTATCGAGGTAGGGGCGGAGGCAAGGCGGGTATCAACATCCTTGTCTCGGACCTCGGTTAAAGCATATTTTTTCTGTCAAAGTCTGGGTGGAATTAGACGGATACCCACGGGTCCGGGTTTGTTTGTCATGTTTAATCCCCATCTTTTTTTAACCTAAACCCTCAATCATCTCTAGACTAGAGAGCACCAAATAAAGGTAGTCGTACACTCATACAAGAAGAACAGAGAGCAACAGATTCAAAAGGAATTCATCATCATTCATTGCCTCAACAATTTACACCCATCAACTAATTAAATGTGCATAATGCATAATGCCTCCAATATTCCCGAGCTCTATGCCAACAACATAATGCATGTTCCTTCTAACAAACGTAATCCTTTAAGGGTGTGTTTGGATTATTGTTTCAAAGTTTCAAAACGTCTGTTTGCACTTTCAAAGGCACCACATGGTAGTGTTGGATTGAACTAAACGTCGGTCACATTGGATGCAACTTCTACCAAACACACTAAGTTGGCAGGTTTCCTAATGCTGCCATTGGGCTTCACAGATACAAGTTAATCAAACACTTTTGTTGGTCTGCACCTCTCTTTACATATTCGGCTTATCAATAATAGCCTTATCAGATCAATTTTTTCTTTTACTTCAATTTTAATGATAAATTTCTTAGATTTTGATTTACAAGTTAAAAGTTGTAAGGTTTAGAATTATTCTCGTCTAAAATGAATTTCTTTTAGAAATAACAATAAAGAAGCTTAACCATAAATACAAAATCAATAGAATAACTTCAATTAAATTAAATTCTTAAAAAAATTTATTTTATAACGTAGCACTATTTCAAAAATGAAACTAAAATTGGAGAGTGTGTAGTTACATTGTATCGGTAGCTATTGAAGAATTAAATAAGTTAAGAAATGTGTACACTAAAAGTTAATATTGCCTTTATATATTCTTATAAATGTAGGTATGTATATTTTATTATAATATTAAATTTATTATATAATAGTAGGATTTTTTTTTTGTGCTTGAAAAAATTCAATCCAAGTTTTCTCTTTTCTAAGAAAGGTTGTCTACCAAACGGGATTTTAGTGGTTTCAAGGGAAATTGAATCCGCATTCATGAGAAGAATGGGAATTAATTCCAGATTCTTGACCACTTGTGCTATCTTATGTTAACACAAAATTCAATGTATAAAGCAAGAAATCAATATACCTTTTTTTTTTCTTTTAACTTTTAGCTAATGGTGATGGGTTTAGGTCTGGCTGAAAGCTATCTCCAAGTCGTCAAAAGTTTTTTCTTTTATTCACCAAAAAAGAAGTGTTGATAACTTTTAAGCAGGGTGTTTTTAAGTCGTGAATCAAATGATATGAACAACACAAGGAAAGAATGAAGAGACACGTGCTTATTGGACTCCGTGTTGGTTTATACCTAAGAATATTGATATCATGAATTTATAGATATATTTAATGTACAGAAATATTATGAATTTTGACATTCATAAATGTAATTTATAAAGGAAGGGTTGTAAAATAGTTACAATGTCTGAAAGTTCTCAAGGTTTCAACCTCATTGGCTCATTGCATTATAATTGGGTTAGCAAACATATGAGTGCTAATTAGACAATTGGTGCTTAGCACTCTGTGATTCTGGTTCCCACGATGCAAGTTCAGCTCCCTTCACAGGAGTACTGTCATTGTCATAATTTTTGCTCCACCATTGAACAAACGATTTTATTTCGAATCTGAGCCCCCAAATCTGGTGGACCGAATATTGAATGGAATTTTTTGCTTCGGCAGAGCTTGAGTGTTTTTTTTTTTTCCTAGCACGTGTTGTTTCTTCTCTATTATTATTAATGTTAATATTACAAGCGGAAAAATTGTATTTTTTATTTTTTAGATAAGATGTATAATTTGATATTTTATGATATTTTTTATTACACATTGACACGTGTTTATCTAAATTTTAATTTATTTTTTGCTTAATACATACCATTTCATATTTTTTTACAATTGTTTTATTTAAGTGTGGTATTTTTTAACATTTTTTTTTATCTAAATTTATCAAATAATTATAATGGATCGTAAGGACCAAAATTTTTTTTACCCTCTCTCTTATATAGTCTTTAAAGTAATAAAATTGTATAAGTAATCATTCAAGTATTAAATATTTATAAGTTTAGTCCTTAAGTTGGTATATTTTATTAACGTTCAGGGATAAATTTGATGGATTTTTCAATACTTGAAGTACTACTTATTATGATTTTTAATACTTAAGGAATTACTTATATAATTTTCTTACTTTAGGGACATTTTAGGAGAAAAAAAAATAATACTTTAAGGATGAAATTGAGAGTTTACTCAAAGCTTTAGTAGTGGATCCCCTTCGTTCAAAGTGGGAAGCAAATGTGATTATAATAATAGATGAGGGGTAAAATGGGTAAAAAAATATGTACACCAAAACTTGTTATCTCATTTATAATTGTCATAGATTATTATTATTGTTATTATTATTATTATTATTATTGGAATAGTCAAACTTATTTCTCTATTAAAACAACATTTAATTAGTTTTAATTTTAAGATTTCATTTATATTTGGTTTAATTACAGGTGTTGGATCTTTTAAATAAGGCATTGATTTCGAGTCTTTTGTAGATGGAAAAAATGTGATTGGGAGGAGAAATCCCACTAAAGGTGGTCAGCTAAGTTCTCTGGTAGATATTAGTCATGAGTAAAACTAATGGATACTTCACACATATAACATAGTTATATATATATATATATATATATATATATATATATATATATATATATATATATATAAAAGAATGAGAAAAAAAAATGAAGCAATATAATTAGATTTTACTAATAGTCATTTTTTTCGCCTACACATTCTCTCCAACAAGGTATTGCCTTACTTTTTATGTTCCTCACTTATTGAAAATTTGTAATAGATGACGTTCCTACTTAGTACTCAAGGCTGAGAGTCAAGGCTACCGGAAGCTAATGAAAAATCAACCCTAAGAAAATTATTTGGGTCAATCTTTTAATTTCGGCAAAAATATAGGCATATAGGCATCAGCAACCATCATGTCCAAATCCAACACAAATAACACGAAACCAAACAAATGAGAATGACTCCAAAATTACAAACTAGAAACAATAATAGCCGTAAAATGATGGGAAAGAGGTCAATTTTTTTGTCAATATATCTCAGATCAATTCTATACATCCGTGAGTGCCCGCAAAGTGGCATCATACCTGTACTGAATTTCCTAACCAAACTTTGTACTTTAATCTGATCAAAAAATTCTAAGCCTGGGATAGAATTCCCAGCAAAGCCATTCTAACATCAATCAAACTTTTATACAAATCTTTTACTTTCCCCTCAATAAATTCAATCCCATCCTCCAATTCCGTGCAGCTTCTCTTCACTCTCTCAACACAAGATTCAACCATCTCTTTTTCCCTCTTACCCTTAATCTGTTCTTTCAATTCCCTAGCTGCACTCACTGTCTGCTGCAACTCAGTCATCACCAAAGACCCAGATCTTCTTTTCATCTTCTCAGCACTTCCCTCTGCCAACTCCCGCATCAGTCTCAACCGTGAACAACTCATGGGGTGACACTTCATCATGTGTAACCCACTTTTGGAACAATCAAATGACAAAGCATGTTCAAGAAACATGCAGCACACTAAGGCCATGGCCTTAGACCCACACACAATCTCACCGAACTCAGTTTCATGACCCAGCTTTTGCCTCAACATTGTTCTTCTCAAACAAGAGCCACGCTTCCCCATTGCTTTGAGTCTCTTTTCTATGTCATGACATGATTCCAACTGCTCCAATGCACGTGACGTTGCATTACTTTCAACAAAGCGTGCAACAGTTCTCAACGAGTCCACGTACCTCTTCACGTCCTCTATTCTTTCCACAAAGTAATTGCATGCGTCGAGCACATCAGTGTTGGTTTCTAGGTACTCTTCCATGGCTCCACGGTCCACATCGTCTAAGTAGGAAACGTGAACGAGTGAATTCAAGGCAATTTTTTGGGTGGTGATGGCTGCATCAAGTAATTGAGGCGTGCCATGTTCACCACCAGTGGCTAGTGACTGAAGGGCGTTGAGCTCCGCCGTGAGGTCGCGGTTGAATCGGGTTGTTGCCGGCAATGGGGCCACCGTGGCCGAGGCCGCCTTTGGTTGATTCCGCCGCAAAGAGAGGCTCCAGAGGATGGCTGATGGTGCTCTCATGGTGTCCACTGGTTGTAAGCTTTAGTGTTAACAAAATTTGGAATACATTTCATGACCAAGTTGGGGTGCAATTTGGGGCAATATATACAAACAAGGCTGATTGATCAATCTGGTGCAATTTTAAAAACAAATTACTAAAATGGGACTCTTTTGAAACATATTACCAGCATGAGTCTGTTTTGATCGTTGACCGGTTAAAGTCGTAAGTTTGACTAGCGAAACTCAGTCCACATCATCAATTTTTTATTTTTTTTAAAAAAATTACACGTAAGCGTCCGATGTGGAAAGTAATCCGCAGTTCAGACTTGCAGAACTCACAGGATCGTGCCACGTGGTGCAATCCTGTTAATTCCGCAGTTCAGAGTAGCAGAACTCACACGATTGCACCACGTGGTGCAATCCTGTTAATTTCACTATTCTGAACTGCGAAATTAACAGGATGATGCCATGTGGCATCTCCCTGTAATTTTTGCGCACATATAAATTCTTTCCAGATTTTCGTTAATGTAAAAAGAAAGGTCTTTTGGGAAAAATGGTAGGCTCAAATCCCCTACGGGCATTTGCCAACGCATAGATCTCAAAAAGTTATATAGAATGAAAAAAAAAGCACCTCAATCTGACATCTGAGCAAACAGTTATGGCCTTTCGAAGTTTAGCATTATGCTGTATTTTCCCCCGTTCGTATGTGGAAATCACAGGATCAGACCACGTGACGCAATCCTGTTAATTCCGCAGTTCAAACTTGCGGAACTCACAGGATCGTGCCACGTGGTGCAATCCTGTTAATTCCACAAGTCTGAACTACAGAATTAACAAGATTGCACCATGTGGCCCGATCCTGTGATTTCCGCTACTCTGAACTGGAGAATTAATAGGATTACGCCACGTGGCGCGATCCTGTGAGTTCCGCAAGTATGAACTGCAGATTACTTTCCACATCGGACACCTACGTGTAATTTAAAAATAAAAAAATAAAAAATTGATGACATGAACTGAGTTTCGCTAGTCAAACTTACGACTTTGACCGGTTAACGGTCAAAACAAACCCATGCTGATAATATATTTCAAAAGAGTCTTATTTTAGTAATTTGTTTTTAAAATTATACAAAATTGGTCAATCAGCCATACAAACAATGAGGCCACAGGGAGTAGGATAGGTGTCCTAATGGCATTTAGAAATTGCACTCACAATTTTTTATTCAAAAATTTGTATAATAAAGTGAGAGATAAGTAAAAGAGAGAAAAATATGAAATAAAATAATAAAAAAAGGAAAATAAATAATATTACAAAAAACTATTATTTTGAAGAAAAGTATATTTAACCATCACCTTTAACTTAAAACTTTCTTTTGTTGACTAAGAAAATGATAGAATGGGGAGGCACCCGTAATATTATGAGGGAGGTACGGTAATAATTTTTTTTGTACGGGAAGATTAACTTAAAACTTAATCACCACTTATGTCGTGAAGATCCCTAGTAAACAAAATTATATCGAAGTAATTTAAACCGTTTAACGTGACTATGAAACCACGATTCATTAATATCTACTTATTGGAGATGCATCAAAATGTTGCTAGATACATGGTAAAAGGAATTTTATGTAAATATATTTAAGTTTTTGAAATAATTATTATAAAAATTAATTATTTTTAATTATATAATAATTTATAATTAAATGATAGTATAAAAAATATTTACACTATCAATATATTTTGATTAAATTATATTTCTATTGCTAAACATATCTTGAAAAATGTGAAAATTCTATTTGCATGAATAAAATCAGAAACTGCCTCACTCAGGATGATCCTATATTATCCGGTCTTATTTGATTGTAACACTATTGATTACCACAGTTATCAGAAACCGCTTCACTCAAGTTCTTTTAATTATAGTAAATCAAAATTTTACTTACACTGAATGAACTTTTTGGTTTAAATTAGGTTATTTAAATAAAAATAAATATTATACAAAAAAAAATGTAATTTCTTTCTTCTTTGAGTTCAATTTAAGATTGAGAGGGCCCACACTCTTTTTAATGGGGGTTTTCAATTTGGGTAAAGTTGGATTGGTTGATTTGATGAGTGAGCTGTAATGCTGTGCGTGGAGCAGCAGGATATTGCCACGAGGTGCCAGATTCAATTTTAGCCTTGGCATTGCTTCCAATTATTGGGGCACCGTTTTCGTATAATTGAAACACAAAACGGCTGCCGTATAGAAATTGTCGTCTTGTTTGAATAATTTTTTTTTATAAATGTTTATGGAAAAAGAAAATAAGAAAATAAAATAAAATAATCTTTTTATAAGCTAAAATTATTTTATACATAAATTAAAATCAGTTTTTGGAAAAACAATATAAGAGAGTTTCTGTATATTAGCTGATGCATAAATTAGTTTTAACTTATAGAAAAAGTTTATTTTATTTTATTTTTTATTTTTTTTTCTCATAAATGTTTATAGAAAAATTTATTCCTAAATCGACTCAGCCGGTTGATTGCTCGACCTTGCAACTCAACCTTGTTCTTATAAATGTGTTTCCAAATTTAAGTAATATTTAGCTGATGTTTGATAATTGATTATTTTTGAAAAATAATTATTTTCAATCTTTGTGGAAAAGTGATAAAAAAAATTATTTATTTAAAATAAACTGAATCGAACGTGCTTATATTCTTATTTTTGTTTAAATTTTATTACTAAATATTTTAGTTTTATATGTCCTTAAAAGACGAGAAAAAAACAAATATGTGAATTACATATGATAGGAAACTTTGCTTTTATCATTTTAAATATTTTTTCACATTTGACCATTTTAGATTTGTATTTCAGTTTTTTTAATGTTTTTAAATTATTATTAATATTTTGTGACATATATAAATATGAGAATAACATTACCAAGTTATAAAAAGAAATGCTAAATTTCATATTCACATATTCAATATTTCTATACTAACAAGTGGTTGGTTCGAGTGGCACTGGACTCATATCCCTTAAGCATGTGATTAGAGGCTTGAATTCTTACTGTTGTATATGGAGAAAACCTTGTTATAAGGGGCAACTCCTTTATGAGTGCTAACAAATTCTCTCCAAGCAGATCTCCTGACGCATAGGGGCTAGTTAAGTAGTTATAACTAGATAAAATTATTTACAGTTAAGACTTCTGCAATAATCCTAGATGAGCTTCTACTAGCAGTTCCAACATGCAATTGATGCCCTACCTAGTAATATTAAGGGTGTTTCTTCATTCTACCACTTTCGAAAAAAAAAAAAAAAACTCATTAAACTCTACGACTAAGAGGGATACAATGAACCAAACAGAATCTGCACTAGAATGGTAGGCATAAAACAAAGATCACACATGTGAATATTAAATTGCCGTAGTGTTCCATTTTGCAGGATTTGGTTGGGACAACATCGACCCAATCTTTGAGAAATCGTTTTGTGTATGATTATATAATATCATATTATAAAAGGTTGCCGATTGCTCTGAAGATGCCTTTCAATAAGGCTGCTTTGGAAACGCAAACAATTGGATGCATCATCACAAAAAAGATTCATTGCTAACAAAATAGCAACTTCTCCATCAGACGCTGTCACCATTGTAACTCGTAACCCTCCACATGGCATGCACCACGAATCCAACATTTGCTTACATTGTCCCTCTGTTGGCCACGTTCAAGAGCAACCATATTTTAAGCCTAAAACTAAGGTTTCTAGCTCTTTGCTATTTGCTCTTTGTTGAGAATTTTATATTTGAATGTTATGCGTATAGCTAGGCTGTATCTGATTTTCAAAGCCTTCAAAGTTCAAATGCAAAGTCTTCCTTAATCAACAATAATTCATTTGGTTTTCTGTACTATTACATGCAATTAGTTTTTCATCTATCGTTCTCTCCATTTCTCTTTTATTAAAAAAAAACACTTTTATTACATGTAACTTTTATGAAGATATATAGTCCATCTCTCTTTGTCTTTGAAACAAGGAAATGTCAATATTTAAATATTTCTTTCATCAACACTTAGTTCAAATAATAAAGAATTATATTTCCTAAAATTATATAAAATTCTTACTATTATGAAAAATAAGAATAATAAATATGAATTATTATATTATATTTAAATAATCAAGATTAAAAGATAAATATACATGACTTTTTTTAAATAGTTAAATAAATTTTAAATAATTTCTAATTTTGACAATTCGTGTTTGATTATATGACTCAGATTTATAATTCTTACATTCTTAAAATAAAAATTCTTTACATTAGATACGTCTTGTATATATATATGTGTGTGTGTGTGTGTGTGTGTAAGATTTGCTAACGTACACACACTTATTTTTTAGTTGGAATACATTAGCAAGATACACCATAGGTGTATTTTAAGATATATTATAGTTATAGCTTACTAATATACTCTAACTTAACGTACTCCAACTAAAAAATAAGTGCGTGTACACAAGCATTTGCTAACGTACACACACTTATTTTGTAGTTGGAGTACGTTAGCAAGCTACATCATGATACATTTTAAGATACATTGTAGTTATAAATCGCTAACGTATTCCAACTAAAAATCAAGTGAGTGTACATTAGCAAATCCTTATATATATATATATATATATATATATATATGATTGTTTTAAATAATTATGTAATTATTTATTAATTCTAATTTTAACTATTCATATATGGTTACATTACACAAATTCATAGTTCTCATATTTTTAGAATGAGAACTGATTACATTAAATATGTCTTATATATATATATATGGGGATTTGCTAACATACACATTTATTTTTTAGTTGGACTACGTTAGTATGTTATAACTACAATATATCTTAAAATATATGGTGTAACTTGCTAATGTATTCCAACTAAAAAATAAATGTATGTACGTTTGCAAGTGCTTGTAAAGTTTGCTAACTTATACACACTTATTTTTTAGTTAAAATATGTTAACAAGCTATATAACTATAATACATTTTAAAATAGACTTATGTTGTAATTTGCTCACTTACTCTAATTAAAAAACAAGTATGTGTACATTAACAAATCTTATATATATATATATATATATATATTGCGTGCGGAGCATAATTGAAGCAATTCGCCTTGTAAGTACACAAATTGGTACAAAGTTGTTGAGCTAGCTAGCCTCTATTAGGGACGTCCAACGCATGACATATTTTTTTTATTTTTTTTCAAAGTTTCACATATATTGGATCCAAGATGGATCTCATATCTCTGCGAGAGATTTAGACATAATGGAAAGGACCTAACCTGCAACCTTTTGTTTCAGCCTTTTGCTTTTGAGTTAGGAGAACAATTTCCCTGTGGAGCCAAAAAAAAAAGAGTACAACTTACTTCTGTAGTTAATTACCAAGTTTTTTGGATTCCTTAGATTGTATCCACCTATTATTATAAGTACAAAAGAGAAAAAAGGAGAGTCATCATATATTATGCATAATATATATACATTTTTTATTAAAATATTATGCATAATATGCATAAGGACTTGGTTGTTCGGCATATATTTACATGGAGAACAATAATCTAGAATAAAGTGAAAGAGAGAAAACAAAAAGGCTGTGAAGTATCTGACAGATCAGGTTCATAATATTACTGTTAAAAAAATAAAAAAAAAAACTATTGCGATGGATGTAAGCCTAATAAGTGTTAAGAAAGTTCATTTTTACCTTACTTTCTTCACTTCAAATTTATTGATCCGACATAGAAAAGATACTTAAGCTAGCTTTAGAAAAGGAAAGGAAAAAAAAAAACCTAGTTCGCTAAAATATATCAAAATAATGCTAAAAGTTAAAATAACCTAATTGGTAAGATCTTTATAGTAAACGGAAGCACCAGAAGTGTATCCTATAGATAGGAGATAATTTCTTCTCGTTGTATAGCCTGCATTAAAAATTAAACCTTATCATTATTCTAATTTAAACATTACTACAGTCTACATACTTATAGTACAAGATATTATTTTTCTTTTGAGATCAGAGAAATTAAATTTATATTTAATTCAGTTTATTTCAAAGAAATAATTGTTTTTTAGCTTTTTAAAAGAGTTAAAATGTTATTCTCAAACATAGATTAATGATTATTTCTAAAAAAAAAAAAAATCCCAAACACAGGTTAAATTAATGGAGACCAAAAAAGAAAAAGAAAACAGATTTAGAAATAATAAAATTATGTTGACTACTTTTATAATTATACTTGAGGCAAATATTTTAAAAAAAAATTGTGAGACTCTTGTATTTAGAAACAATTTTAAATCTATACCAAAAAAAGAAACAATTTTAAATATTGATTAGTCTAAGTAATTGAGATTGGTAGACTCAATTATTTAATAAAAATATAAAGCTTTACCAGCATAAGGTAAATAGCATTTCTTCTTTCAAAAGTAAGATCTCACATATTACTCAACTACTTGAGTGTGTTTGATTGTGTCTAATAAATCGGTTTTTAAACACTACTTTTTTTTTGCTTTACAAAATTTAGGTGTAGGAGATGACGCGTAAGTTAAAGATAAGAAAAATCTTCAAGCTTAAAGAGCGCTTATAAGAATATTTACATTTACTTTATTCAAAGAAGATGAGTGAGGACTTGAACTTGTGACTTGTCCAATCTTGATATTCAGTCTTGCTCTACTCGATCAACCTTTTGAAGATTTTTAAAAACTAATTTTTAGATCGTAGAAGTTGAGGAAAAAGATAGGATAGTGCAAGAAAGACTAAAAAATGAAAATAGAAATTAATTCAAAAAAATTGAAAGATGTTTTAGGTTTTTTTTTTTTTGTATTTTTATAACTGAAAAAAATATTACTTTTAAAAACAACTTTCAAAAACTACTCTTATTAAACGAGTCTTTTATTTTCTTATGTTTCAAAATAAAAACAATTTTCAAGAATAAGAAACAAACATGCCGTAATTCCACTACAGTGAGATGTACACTATATATAAATATAACTTATCTTCTTCATAATAATTGTATCAATTGCCAACTTACTCCATATAATATTCCTTTCTGCTTAATCAAGGGTTCTTCATTATGGAAGCTGCATGATTCCCACATGTGTTGGAAATTCTAGACAATTGGATTTGGATTCAATTAATAGAGAAATAGTAATTAATGAGAATGTGATATGAAGTGGTACACTATTAAGAGTAGTTAGCAGAAAAGATTTCGTGAATAAAGGTTGGCCACTATTAGAACTTTGAAGATTGTAATCTATAACTTTTATACTAATACTATCATTCAAAGTGATGCAAGATAGGCCTGCCGTACTACAAAATGTACAGAATTTTGGTGCACATTATTGCTGTTAGGGACCGATGCATGTACGTGAATTTAAAACTTGCTTCCTCAGGGCAAATTGGCAATTGATAATTAAGGACATCGATCATTGAACATATTTGTGCTAGTAAAGTCATTGGCAAGAGGTTAATTATTATAAAATTGAAAGTTGTGATACAGTTTGGAGTCAGCTTTTGGTTCTTGGGAGCACGAAAAAAGTAATCTCCCTCTTGTAGCGAAAAATCTACCTCACGAAAGATTTCAGTCTAAATCACGATGTTACAACATTAATTAGACTTACAAAATTTATAAAAAAAAGATAGCGTAACAAGCCTACTTTCTGTGATAGAAAGTTAATCGAGTATAATAAATGCTAATTAATTTAGTCACTCTTTCAGCATCACTAATTATCTGATTGGCTAATTATTTTTATTAAAATATATTTTCCAATTTTTTATATAAGAATTATTTCACTGTCGTGACATTCAGAAGTAATTGCAGAGATACTCCATGGCAGCCACTGATTTAGCTATATACATTGTAATGTTCGTGAAAGACATGCAAATTAGGGAAGCGTATATCATGCCTTTGGTAGTACACTTTTATAAGTACCAAAGTCATTCAAAAGGGAGTTCTACACCGAAGTACAACAATTCTATTATCAACTAAAATAACATAAATGCTATTTGTTGGATCAAGGCATCAAGCCCTTATTATTAGGATAAAGTATATGAACAAAAATAATAATTGATGTTATAACAAAATATTTGTTTTGAGGTAGAAAAAAAAAACAATTGAAGATTTAATGTGGGCTGGTAATGACTATTGTAATTAAGATTCAATACCGATATTACATAAAAATGTTTAGTACATTAATATATAATTATTTTCTTGCTGAATACCAATTATAACAATCAGTTTATGGCTTTCATTGCTGCAGAGGTTTCTCTTACCCTCTGGGTTGAATTTATCAACAATTTAAATAATTATCATATATATATATATATATATTTAATAATGTGATTAATTAAGTTTTCTCCACTGATCAATGGTGCTACATTATGTATTAAGGTCCTATGGTTGAAGTTTAATAGTCTTAATATCATATTATACTATACTATATATTATTAAATTTGAGAGCTCATAGTTTCAGTAAACATTTCTTTTATGAAAATTTTGGGTGACTACTAAGTTACGTGTCTCGCGTAAGCCTTATTATATTAGTGTCGGAATTGCTATTTACACTCTCCCTTCTTACTAATACATTCCCCTTTATTTCTATTTTTTCCAAAAATATCCTAGAAAGTACACCCTTTTCACTCTATATAACCCCTTTTTAGTAATACACTTCCGTTTCTCATCTTTCATCTCCTTATCTTTGTAGAGAATAATGAGCAATATATAATCACATTTGTAAAAAAAAAAATACAAAATTTCATAAAAGCCATAAAGTTCAAGCTCCTGAATTTGTTGAGGAGTGTGTCTATGGTATTTCTTCTTTTTCTGTGGCTGATCATCACCAACATCTTGATCATCACCAAATCCATCATCAAAATTATCACTTTCGGACTGGCTTTCATACTAATCATCCTTCATCCACCCTGGCAAATTAGTATCAAGACTTTCTCCAATTAAACCCATCTCCATTTTCCTTTACTACAGAATAATAGTCTCATTAGCAACAATAACAACAAGGATGAGCAATCAAATGCACAAATCAAATTCATAATTCATACAAAAACAAATAAGGGGAGTGTATTTTTTTTGGGTATTTTTGGAAATAAAATTAAAAGGGGAGTGTATTAGTAAAAAGGAGGAGTACTAATAACAATTTCCATTAGTGTGTTATCACTGGATTTGGGTTCAATTTTCCTCTAAAACTTTGTAGCCCAACTCATAGGCCAAGATGCACCAACATCAACAAATTGTAGCAGCCCAAACATTCCAAGTTTAGGTCCAATGGAGGAGCATGATTTGGACAATCCTTTTCAAGATGACCATAAAAGTCATAAAAGGCACAAATCAAATAAAGACCCTCATGCTCAATATGATACCACTCATCTTCATTCTAGAACTTCCTTGCCAGTGGTTGGGTAAGATCAATCTTCACATAAACACATGCAAAGTGATCCTTTTATGCTTCTAATGTATTAGAGCTAACCTTAATAAATGTTCTTATCTCTTAATCAAAACCCAACAAAACACTTCATTATATCACCCATTATTTGGAAGCCAACAACTCTTATTCTTGAAATAAATAAGGTACACATCAAAAAGGGGTTGAATTGTGTATTGTGCACTTTGAAAACTTTTTTGCAAATACATTTTTAAGGTTAAGCTAAAGAATTGAAAATAGATCGTCCAAGAAAATGTGAGCTTAAAAAAGGGATAAAGGAAGAGAAAAGCACACAACGAATTTTATACTAGTAGTTCACTCTTCAATCAAGAGTTACATCCAGTCCTTTTTACTTGAAGGACTTTTGCTAAACAACACTTTACAATAAGTATTCTTTACAGCCTCTTCAGGCCTTATACTAATGTAATCTTAACCCAATATTACTTATACCAGGTATTCTTTAACACTAAGCCTTTTCAAGCTTTCACAAAAGTTTCTTTGAAAGATAACTCACAACAATGAAGATATGAAAGTTAAGTACAAGATATAGAGCTTTGCAAAAATACAAAGAGTATGAAAGTTAAGCGCTTTAGGTATCGTCTACTAAATTTAGTTTAGAGTTTAAGAGAAAGTCTTGTATGCCACATTCACGTTCACTTGTCAAAGGAAAATTTCTTCTCATTCTAATGTTGCATTTAATTTTTGAGATACGTTCTTCATGTTATACCAAGATGGTTTGTCTTTATCAGTAGGAGAGGGAAAAGATGTAAACAAATGCATAGACAGTTATACTAAAAAAGTATATTACTTTTCTGACATGACGAAAGTTCTCCCTGCTTCTCTCTATTTAGCATGCTTTAGACAAGTCTTGTGGCTGATAAGTTGACTTGTTTCATGCTTTTTAGTACTATGTATCAAAACTTAGCAGAGCTTTTTGTATATTATTATTTCAAAAAAACTGAGCGAGAATGAGATTTTAAAAACTTAGCTAATTTTCAAAAGCAATTTTTAAACTATAGCACACAAAGCGACTTTACTCAGAGCTTTTGAAAGGTTCACACTTTTTGAAGACTGGCCATTTAAAAGGTTTATAAACTTGGACGCTTAGTACAAAAGGCGAGCTTGGACTCTTTATGAAAACGTATATTGGATGCTCAATTCAAAAAAATTTTGGACAGTGAGTTCAAAAACTATTGTTGGATGCCCATTAAAAAACTTGTTATAAAAACTTATTTTAAGTGTTTATGGATTAATCTTATAGGCATAGGTTCAAACTACACATAAAATGCACTTGTTAGCGGTTCACAAATTTTGATAATCTTTGTTATCATCAAAACCTTTTTAGGGGTTAGACGCTTCATACGTCTTTAGTTCCAACAATTCTTTCATCAACTATTATTCAAGAACACCTTAGTTAGAAGATGGTTTCTATTCCCATGCTCTACTCTCATCAATTTAAAAGAAATCATGTCTTTAATTTTCTTATGTTTAAGATGAGTGCGTCCTATGACTTTCTATTTAAAAGAGATATTAAGTTGAAGTTGACCCATAAAAGGGAAGAAGAAGAAGCACCCCTGTCATCAAGTAAGGGTGTTTATGGATTGGATTGAATTAGCTTTAGTGAAAAAAAAAATCCAATTCAATCACTTTGATTTTGTTCTTTAATCATCCAATTGGTTTGATTTTAAAAACAAATCCAATCTTATCTAATCCAATTTATTCTAGTTTGGATTAGATTGGTTTTTGATTTTAAAAAAAAACTATAAATATTAAAATAAATGATGAAATACACAAATTAATCCAACATCACATATCATATATAATTCATAACAAATGTCAAAGAATACATTCAAATTATAAGTTAAAGATAATCTTACAATCTCTTAAAGAACAAATACGCAATAGATAACAAATTCTTAATTCATATAGATTTTTAAATACATGAACATGTAACTAATTATTAAATAATCATGAATATACATCAAAATTCAATTTGATTTGGATTGAATCATTTTCAACATAGGATTTGAATCTTATCCAATCCAATGAAAGGAATTAATTTTTTTCAGTTTTCGATTTTTGATTTGTTCGATTACCACGATTTGTATTGGATTGGATCAATTGATAAACACTTATATCATCAAAAGGCACCTTAAAAGGTGGTGCTAGAAAAGGAAACAATGCAGATGTTACTGGTTATACAGCCACATGTTCCTGTTAGTTAGACAATTACATTTTTTGTTAGTGCAGCCTAAATATTGCTAAGTTAAGCTGGCTAATTACCTTCTGCATTTTACTTCATATGTATGTAAGTTATTTTTCTCTATACACTGACTCATTCTGTATACATCGACTAGTGATATGGTTAAAATATAGAATATAAGTGGGGGGCAACCCTCATCTTACAAGTCGGTTTTGTGAGATTGTGTTAGACCTAAATTCCAAAATTCTATGATGATATCAAAGCTTATCCTAATAATTGTTGTTGGGCCTATCAGGCCACTAGCTATTGGGTCTAGACCACCCATAGATGTCCAGTCATGCAAACTTCATCAAGATGTCTAGTCCTAGGCGTGAGGATGGTGTGTTAAAAATCTCATATTGACTAGTGATATAGCTCAAATATAGTGTATAAATGAGAGGCAACTCTTGCCTTACAAGCCATTTTTTATGTTGAATTAGACCCAAATCCCAAAATTCTAAGAGCAGAAAACACAAAACTCATAGTCTGAATTCTTGCTCCTTTTATCATACAAATGTAACTTAATATAGTAAATTTAATCCAAATCAATAAATATTAAAAAATTACGAAAATAAATAAAGATTAAAAAATTGTTAAAAAATAAATAGAAAATAAAACTAGCATGTTAACTCGACTTATTATAAGCCTAATCCACGTTGGTTGGTCAAATTTTTCAGTAAATTAAGTTGAATTAAATTAAAATTAATAGTGAAATTTTAGAATTTACTCTACATTATATATCAAATTATAAAAACCATTAAACTTAATTCAGTTTGATATTTTTTAAAGTTTCACACCTCACTTCCCAAAAAAGAGAAAAAGAAAAAGAAATACACTTCATATTTATAAATGTTGGCATGTACAGGTTGAATAAGGTTAGCCCATGGTACAAATTCAAACTTTCTAAGTTTTCAAGGCCTGCAACTGCCCCCAACCAACCAACGGCCTCCATTTATTTCTTGCATGAAATAAGAAATATCCTTTAATGTATTAGATTGGGTTTGGATCATGGTATTACTGTTAATGGCAAAACATAAAATAATAAAAATAAAATTAATTTAATAAATATATAAATATAAATTTTTTTAAAAATACTATATTTAATAATTAAGATGATTTTATAAAATATAATAAATATTATATTTATTCCTTAACATATATATGTTAAATATATGTGCTAACAAAATTAACTAATTTCTTATATTTTTTAATATATCATTTTAATATTTATGGTATTACTTGATATCTTAAGAATATAAAATACATTTAATATTATTATTTAATAACTAGAAGAATTAATAAAAAAGATGAGTTACAAACCGGAAACATTCTTTTAGTACAATGACAATTACAAAATTTAGAAAGACAAAATTATATATCGTATATTTAATATTATTTTTATTTAAAATTAGCAATTTATCTCAATAAACAATACTTTATTGATTAAGGTTTCTTATATATATATATATATGAATTTTGTCCTTTTTTTTTTGGTTTCGTATATACCTCTTTTTCTTTTTTTTCATGGAAGGCATATATATATGTGGGCAATGTTTTAATCCTTATCCTATAAAAGGGTGTTTTTCTTCGGTGTTTTATATGTATCAAGGGTATATATATATACATGCGTTATTGATTGCTTTTGCTTGCACATATATATGTCACTGGATATTAGTTTGCGGTATTTATATAAAATTGAGTGTATATATATGTACTTTCTGAAAAATTGCAAGTTATTATGTGCTGTTTTTTGGGTATATTTTTTTCAATAATTCTAAATTCGAATATTAGAAAGTTTATTTATATATATTTTGAGATAAATTAATTGAAGCAATATGTTACTAAAGTGACCTTTTTTATGGAAATTAATTTATTTTGAACTATAAAAGATTGTTCGCTTATAATTTATATAAATACTAATCAGCTCACAGAAAGGTAAATATTTTACAAAATTACATGTGCACATGTAATAATAACATGCAATAATTATTCAGTTTTATATTTGAATAATGAATTGGCTCAAAGAAAAAATTTATTAGTGTCTGATTATTAAAGTAGAGTTTAATAATTATAAATTGTTAGTATAAAAAATTTT
This sequence comes from Spatholobus suberectus, assembly GCA_004329165.1. Taxonomy (NCBI): domain Eukaryota; kingdom Viridiplantae; phylum Streptophyta; class Magnoliopsida; order Fabales; family Fabaceae; genus Spatholobus; species Spatholobus suberectus. Next base: position 11,043,585 of record QUWT01000781.1, on the reverse strand, counting down.
ATACTATTATTTAATTAGAAATCATTATTAATATAATTTTTAAAATATTTATTATAAAAATTAACAAATTTATATTAAATGATAATTTTTGATTGAATTACAGTATAAAACTATTAGTACATATTACCATTAAACTCATTAAAGTATTACTGAAAAATTAATATTTTGCAAGGCCCCTTTTCCACTGCACCCAGTCGAATTCAAGCTTTTCTTTCACGAAATTCCACGTGGGACCTACTTCATTTATTTTCCTACCGGCTGTACCCAACCATCACCACATTTCTTCCATGACCATAAAATGACCTAAGCAGACGAAGAAAACATTATTAAAATAGCGGATGGTGTTGGCCCCATCCTATGCGATTCCCCTTCTATACCTTTCACTCACTCTTCCAAGTCCCAAACACAGAACGAAACGACAATGGCCGCAACGACCCCCAAAACCAAAACCTCCGAAGCCCCAAAACCAAAACCCGTTCTTCCTTGGAAGACCCGCATTTCAATATCCTTTCTGTCAACGCTAACGGACGCCGCACGCCGCTCTAACGGCACCGTTAATCGCCGTCTCATGAACTTCCTCGACCGCAAATCCCAACCCAACGCCACCCCCGTTAACGGCGTTTCCACCAAAGACGTCACCGTCGACGCCACACGAAAACTCTGGTTCCGCGTCTTCACCCCCACCGCCGCCGGCGACGGTCCCGTCCCCGTCGTCGTTTTCTTCCACGGCGGCGGCTTCGCGTTCCTCTCACCGGACTCCTTCGCCTACGACGCCGTTTGCCGGCGGTTCTGCCGGCGAGTCCCCGCCGTCGTGGTCTCCGTCAACTACCGCCTCTGCCCGGAGCATCGGTACCCTTCCCAATACGACGACGGCGAGGCGGTCCTCAAATTCCTCGACGAGAACCGCGCGGCGTTGCCGGGAAATGCTGACGTGTCAAAGTGCTTCCTCGCCGGTGACAGCGCCGGTGCGAATTTGGCCCACCATTTGGCGGTTCGGGTCGCGAAGTCGGGGCTCCGGGTCGTCGGGTTGGTATCGATTCAGCCGTGGTTCGGTGGGGAGGAGCGGACGGAGGCGGAGGTGCGGCTAGACGGGGCTCCGCTGGTATCGACAGCGAGGACGGACTGGCTGTGGAAGGTGTTTTTGCCGGACGGGTCGGACCGCAATCACGGGGCTTCGAATGTGAGTGGGCCGAATTCGGAGGATTTGTCGGGTTTGGATTACCCGGATACCCTTGTGTTCGTGGGCGGGTTTGACCCGTTGCAGGATTGGCAAAGGAGGTACTGTGAGTGGTTGAGAAATTCGGGGAAAAATGCCCAATTGATTGAGTATCCAACTATGATTCATGCGTTTTACATATTCCCTGATTTGCCAGAGTCGTCTCGGTTGATTTCACAGGTCAAGGATTTCATCGCCAAGAGAATCTCCGATTTGAAATCATGAAATGGTTATTGTTATTATTTTATAGATTATGGGTTTAGTGATGGGACGTAGTGATAAAAATAAAACGAATGGAGCCATGCAGTGTCACACTGCTACGTGTTGGGTGTCCCACATTGCAAAATTTAAGAACTATGCGGTTTGTTTGTTTATGTTTGCTTTGGTTCTTGTGTTGGTTTGTGCATAAGCTTTGTTCGTTGTGTGATTTTGCGTATCTGTGTACACTGTACGGTTTGGATAATATGCCAAAATGAGGTTTTTTGTTAGTCGTGCATCGATTGGAATTTTGTTAAAAGTAAGACTTGTCTAGGCTGAGAATTAGCTAGGGATTCTATTACGTCAAATTGTGTACGTAAAATGAGTTGGGTGATTTCTCTAAAGGGTGCTAAAAGTTTAAGAGTGAAAAGTTATTTTGGTCTTGAAAATCTAGGGGACTCGATATATCAAATTCTGAATTTGATAGTTATTATCTTGTATTAGATAGTTATTGAACATCTATTTTTATATTAATTTTAGATTAAGTAGTTATATGTTAAGGTGTGTAGGTTGTGTAAAATGTAATTAAAGTATCATATTGTTATTTTTGGTGTTTCGAATGAGAAATTTTTCTGTTAGCAAAAATTTTTATGTTTGTTGATGTTTGCACTCAAATCTTTTATAAAAACTGGATTATTATTCAAAATTCAACATGTTTATATCCTGAGTGCAACAATTGGCATGACTTATCACATGCTATTCATGACTAGAGCAGCCAAATGTGCTGGCTTGGCTCGATCTAACCCAATTTTCTTGCGGACCTTGTTTTTATTGGCTCGGCTTGGCTAGATGAATCGGGCCAAATTAGTATATATATATATATATATATATATATAGGAAAAAAAATAAAAAAAAATAACATTGGGTCAAATAGGTCTATTACTTTTCAGGTTAATATTTTGCTGGTCCAGCCTAGCCCACTGGACTAGATCAAATTGGTTTGGTGTTTTTTGGACCTCAAATATTAGAGTCCAATTTGGCTAGGCCAATTTGGACACCTCATGATGAACTCAAAAATTTAGGAATTGTAAAAATAAGCAGAGTAAATTTCTATGATTAATGAGGAGATAAGGAGATTTAATTGTTTACAAATGATGGAAAATTCTATAGAAGATATAAGGCATTACCTTTTAAAAATGTAGAGGAAGATTGATGGTTTGGCTTAAATGTAGATTTTGTTAAAGGAATTTATGATGGAATTGAGATCTAAAATAATTTTAAAAATTTTAAAGTAAGAAATTACTAGAAACTTGGTAAATTTGAAATATTTTATAATATGAGATTAGGATTTGAAAAAGGTAAACTTTTATATTTTTTTTATTTGGGTAAAATTTAATAATTTAGCTGGTGATTTTCCAAATAAAACATAATTTTGTAAAAAATTGTTGAATGACCAAATTGGTTAAAATAAAAATGCTTAGTTAACTCTAAAAATGTGAAAGTCTAAAACTACACATAATCTAAAATAGAGAAGAAAATGTAATTAAATTAATTCTTAAAATATAAAAGTATTTTTAAACATACAACATAATTGTTAAGACAAAAGACAAATAATAGCCTTCAAATTTGTTTTTAATTATGCCAAACAGATCATGTGTTATTAATCATATCATATTCATGTTTTAAAAGAAAACAAAGGTATGCTTTAGTAATAAATTAGATGAAGAACCTTGTGCCTTACGATCAGATGAACCTATATGTGCCTTTATATCATATTTGAATATTATATGTGTTAGTCTAACTCATTTACAGGAGAGTTTACGTGCCAACTTTATCGAAAAATGAACTAAAGCATGTCAACGTATCTACTACGCTAAAAAGGTAAGCTACTTGCCAAAAATAAGCACAATAGTGTACTTCTCTGAACGAAAAAGTAAACATGCTCACTACAACAAGATATGGTACAAGAAAAGAAAGATAAATGGACTGCTTTATCTTATCAAAGTGATTAGTTGGTGAAAGGCATTTAATGCCCCAACAGACACTTTCTTCACAAAGGCATTACAAACAAATAAAGCTCCTGAAGACACCTTAACAAAAACTTTTGGAGAGCTCTATAAATAGCTGTGAAGATTTGTACAATACATAAAACTAAATTATTAAGGCTTGTGAACGCACCTATAGTTTTTCTAAGCTTTCCTCGCTCGTATTCTTCTTGAATTTTCTTGTACAAAAGTGTTAAAGTCACTAAGAATCAAGACTAGAACCTCATCTTGTATTAGTCAGTGAGTCTTACCTTTTACCATTTCTAAGCGAAATTGGTTGAAACCTGAAGAGGCTTTGATTCAAATAATACCAATGTAATTTGATCCATCCCCTATACATACACACACACATTTAGGGAGCAACTCTTGTGAGAATATGAAAACGACTAATAAAAACTGTTAGATCAAGATTAAAAAAATAGACCGCTGAGATTAAAACCTAATTATAAACAACCCTAAACTCATTTAAAATCACAACCACCACTATTGTAGTTACCACCCCCACCCCCACCCCCTTCGCGACCATCACCACTCGCCACTGCCACCACCATTACTACCACCGCCACCATCGGCGGCAATGGCGGGGGCAACAATGGCAGTAGTGGCGACAACAATAATAGTGGTGGTCTCACTTAAAACCACAATCACTGTTGTCGCCCCCACCACCATCGTTGTTGGCAGCAATGGCAACCAAGGCGAGTGGCAATGGTGGCAATGGGGGTGGCATCGATAGTGGTGGTGGTGACAACGACAGTGTTGATTGTGGTTTTAAATAGGTTTAGAATTTAAGGTTGAAGATTGTTCATAATTATGTTTTAATCTCAACAATCTATTTTTTTAAATCTTGATCCAACAGTTGTTATTAATTGTTCTCATATTCTCACATAAGCAAATGTGTATATAAGCAAGGGTCTTACATTCATTGTTTTCATACATTACACATTATTTTTTATAATTTATAATCTTGTTTAAATCATATATATTTGTTATAGAATGAGATCAATTCTTTTATCCTATATTTAAATAAAGAAAGGGAAACAGATGGGAAAATATTAAAATTTAAAAGATTTCTATTTAGTTGAAAAAATAAGATTTAATTTAAAACAAAAAATAATATTTTAAAAAAAATAATTTAAAATTTTAAAAATTATAAATTTATTTTTTATTTTTTTCATCTAAATAAAGGCAAACAATATTTTTTTTTCCACGTGTATCATTTGGATTAAATTTTTTTTTTATAATACATGACGTGCATAACCAACCACTAGTGACCCATCCAATACTATCATGTGTAGCAAAAGATAACCATTTTGGTAAGCGTGTTCGTGGGACTGGTTGAGACAAGTTGACCTATGTCCCTACCCAACCAAAATTTTGATAGGGTCATTTTTTCAAACCCAAACTTACCCCAATTAAGACCTAACAAGTCATGGGACAAGACTAAGTCAACTTGATTTGTTGTCATACTATATTAATCTTAACATTATATATAGTTAAATTGCAAAATTAAAGCAATATTCAACTACAATTAAGGTATATTTTACAATACATATTTTAAGATAAATAATATCAATATAAATATAATATCATGTTAGGTAAAACATTACTTATTAAGTTAAGAAATTGTATTATTAACACATAATTGTTTAAAAAATTAGACTTTTGTAAAAGAATATATACATTGGACTGGGTTAGGATGACTCGAAGTATACCCAAACCTGTCCTAAAAATACATCAGGTTTAATTTCTTAAACCTGAACCTGTCAAAAGTCCCTTCGGACCGAGGCCGGGTTAGTGAGACAAGACAGATCATGAACACCCCTGCATTGTGGTTAGATATTTTGAAAGATATAAAAAATGTAATTAGATTGTATGGTACTATTATTTAATTATAATAGATTTTAAAATTATTTTTACTTTTAATTAAAAAGTGTCATTTTATTTTAATTTAATTTTTATTTTTAAAATTTTAAATAAAAATAGAAAATTAATTTTTTTTGTTATTTTATTTTATGTTTTCATTTTTCTATAAAAATTTTAAAACAAAATTAATGTGACATTTTTTAAAATTAAACAAATAAAAATAAACTATTTGATTCTTTTTTAGTTTTGACATTCTTTAAAATTCAAAAAGAAATAATTTTTAATACCAAAAATTCCTTGAATTTTCCAAACATGTAAAAATTCGCTCTAACTCTTCTACCTTATCCAATCCTAGTCTTACATTAGATAGTACTAATAATTAATAAAGCTTGAACACGTGAATGCACTATCCTTCCTTCCCAAAAGAAGCCTTAAAAATCTTCCCACTACCCAGCCACTTCTCTACTTGGACCACTTCTTCGTTTCACCTTCTGTGTCACCGAGTCAACTAAGTCAACTCACCACCACCACCAATGCCCACGTTCACCAATATCAAAGGGTCTCCACTTTTAACGTACATTCTCTCTTATAAGTCATACTATAAAATACTCTATTAAGTTCAAAACTTACTTGAATCTTAGAGTGTTTGCAACTGCATATCCTCACCACGTGCTCAGACAAGGATATCCTTTGCCACCAAATTGTTTAAGAGCCTATGAATCAACATTTTCAAGCTTGTAAGATGTATGATGTTCAAGCCAAACAATAATAATATAACTTCACATGAAAAACAATTTTAGACGATTGAGGTTAGAATAACAAATAAATATATATTGTGTACTTTTCAATTTTGAAAACACGAACGAATCTTCTTGAGGTGTGTGACAACACTACCCTAAATAATTTATTCGCGTGATACGAGCAAGTCTCCAAGGATACAACAGGAACTTTTCAAGCAAAGTTGAGGCACAAAACTAGCAAGACAGATTTTGAGTAACCCATAATTAAGAGAGGGAGAAAAGCATGAATTTTTTTGGAGGAGGAAGAAGCTGTAATTTTCATGAAAATTAAGTCAAATATATAAAACCAAAATAAAACGTTAATAAACAATTTGATAGGTAAACAAAGAAAGGAAAAAAAAAGGTCAGTAATATGCACATGCAAGGTGGAGATAAAATCCCATGATTCTTGGATAAGGCTAAAAATATTTCTAAGGCCTATTATCATATGCATAGGCAGGGAATCGGCGAATTTGCATTGAAACAAGCCCACAAGACCCAATTTTATGCGTGCGAGCCTACACTTCTTTACTAGCCACCTTGAGAGCCTTTAACACAATTTGGTATACTAACACTTGATAAAAAGCTAAACCAAGAAATGTGGGACTTATGCCTTTTGAAATACCCCAAAACATACAGCAATCCCCCACATATTTTGAAAGGCTAAAAACATTTTAAAAAGAAGAAGAAGAAATTTCCCAAGTTCTTATATAAGATGTAACACGTCGAACCTGATGTAGCAAGTTATTGAACCAAATCTAGATTGATAAGACATAACACACAATGTAGTTGGTGTAGCAAACTATTGAACCAAAAAATACTTGACGTGTGTCAGTGGTCAACTAATCATGAGGAAAATTATTAACTTTATTTTAAAATTTATTTTTCTTATTGTGATAAGGACTTTGATCATACTTTTTTGGGGTTGGTTTGTCCTACACTATATTTGCTTTTGCGATCAAGGCTTTAGCCCTTGTAGCAGCACACTTTTTTCTATTGTTGTCTTCAATGATTTTATGCACGATGAGGTCTAACAGGGACATTTGTTTGTGCCTATTCTTCATCTATTGTTTTTAGTCGGTCTATCATTCTGGCAACTTCTTGATCAGCAACTCTGACACGAACATATCAAGGAGTTTTGTATTTTCTACCTTAAGGTCTTTAAGGAGCTTGTGATACTCATTTATCTGAACTTTAATGTCTTTGTCTTCAACGATCTTCCAACGGTAGTAATTGCTTATGATAAACCTTTGTCTGACAATATCCTCGACAATATACTTCAGAACCAACGAGTCTCATATCTCCTTCGCTTGCTTATAGGAACAGTACATATCAAACAATTCATTAGATAAAGCACTAATTAAGGTGTGATGACATACCTTATTCATATGGGTCTAATCATCAATCTGCTTAGCAGTTGTAATGGAGTTTGGTTTTAGGTTTGTCAGTGCGAAAGCCACTCCGTGCATCTCTAACATCATGTAGACATGTTCCTGCCATCAACAAAAGCTTTACCTAGCAAACACTTCGATCTTGGAGACATCTGGGAGTGGCTTTGCATAGGTGACCAACATTGTAGAAATAATAGGCTGTGGCTGAGGTGGATTAATGTTCATGTCGCCAACCATAAGTCGTTTAGATTGTAATCTCTGATGCCGAAAATACAAATGAATTTTCCTGAAGTGTGTCACAACACTGTCCTAAAGGACTTATTTGCGTGATACGCACAAGTCCCCAGGATACAACAAGATGTTTTCAGGCAAAGTCAAGGCACATAACTAGCAAGACAGATATTGAGTAACCTAGAATTAAGAGAGAGAGAAGAAAAGCGTGATTTTTTTTGGTAGAGGAAGAAGCTATAATTTTTTTGAAATTAAATTAGATATATGAAAACAAAATAAACATTAATAAACAATTTAACCCGCAAGAAAAAATGGTCAGTAATATGCATGTTAAAAAAGGGTAACAAAATGGAGATAAAATCCCATATTTTTGAATAAGGCTTAGTTAAATGAAACATTCACACAAAAATGGTTTTTTTGGATAAGATAATTTCAAAATCCAAAACTTAATTTTCAAAGAAAGAAAATTTTATTAAATCCAAAAGAAAAAAAATTAAATTCATTATCACACAAGTAAGGGTTGTGTATCATAGGCACACCCCTATAACACAGTGAAAACACGTTTCTATGAGAATAACAGTTCCCCCACCAACATTCTTTCCTTATTTGGGCCATTAAACTACATCACAATTACTCTTAGCCTATTTTCACCTCTTTCTTTTCAAAAACCTATAAAAATACATTTTTACCCCTATCTTTTCCCCTCCTCTCCCACATTTAAAATATTTCTCACCTCCCTCTCCTTCCCACTCCCGCCAACGCACACATTCCCTTCCCCACACCCCACTAATTTCTCTCCCTCACTCTCAGTCTGTAGCCCCCTCTTCGTCAGCAGAGCGTCTTGTTTCTTTGCCGGAATTTTATTAGAAAGCCACATTCATCTTCTCGTTTAACTTCGTCTTGACTTGTGAGCTAATTTTTTTTTTTTAAGTTTTAAATTTAACGGAATCACAATTTCGTTGTGTATTTTGACTAGATACAAACGGAATTACCATTTCGTTATGTATCATTACACAATACATAATGGAATCGTGATTCCGTTATGTATTATGTGAATTTTAAATTAATTTTTATTTTAATTATTTATATAAATTTAATAATTTAAATTATTTATTTTTTAAATAGTTTTTTTTATTTTAATGAATTAAATAATTTATGTTATTTGTTTTTAAATTAACTTTTATTTAATTATTTATATGATTTTAATGATTTTAATTATTTTTTATTTTAATGAATTAAATAATTTAAGTTATTTGTTTTTAAATCAAATTTTTATTTTAATTATTCATATGAATTTAATAATTTAAATTATATGTTTTTGATAATATAACTAATTTAATAATTAAATTAATTATTTTTAGAAAATTTCCAATAAATAATATTGATTAGATTTCATTATTAATTATTTACTAACTATTAAATGGTTGTTACTGTTTCAGGTTCATTATGCCACGCACAAGGTTTGGTGCTTCTCATCCTAGATTAGGCCCTCTGCTAGATGATGCACCAGGCACATCTAGGCGTCGACCGCCGACTGCATTTGCACAGCAGGCTAGGCAAGCTACAGTAGTTGTGGAGTAGCGCAGACAGCAACAACAACATAAGGAGGAGGTACATGATGATTTACCTAAGCCAGAGCCTAAGGTACAAGAGGTAGAGGAGCTTGAGGCTAATTTGGCTTATCTCAATGTTGGACCTCCATTCCAAGAGGTCCTGTAGAACTGTCATTGCTTAGCTCCTATAAGGACTATGTTGTAGGACATATTTGGCTTGGTTAGCCCCGGTGCAAGATAAGGCTTATTAGCCACAAGGTAAGGTACTGCCAATGCCGATGGACTAGCAGGTGACGAAACTCGTGCAGAATTTGGGTCTCGCCCCATTGATAGAGGCACCATATGTTGCTACCAACAAGGACATGATATGTGCCTTTGTTGAGCGGTGGCATAAGGACACCAGCTCTTTCCATCTGCTTGTAGAGTAGATGACCATCACCCAAGATGATATGTCATGTCTCCTGCACTCGCTTATTACAGACAGGGTGTGCGAGCACGACTATAACAAACATGATGACACCATCGGGTTATTAATGAGCGAGTTAAGCGTTATGCATGCTAACACATACTTTGCGACGGCAAAAGAAGCTTATGTGGAGTTATCCTGGCTCAAGGACACATATCGCCTAGGCGTCATAGTTGAGGATAAAATGTTCGCTACGAGAGCATATCTCCTACATCTTGTCAGTTGCATGATATTCATCGACAAGAGCTCTAAGCACGTCTAGGTCTGCTATCTGGACCTCTTCTAGGAGCTGCAGGCATGCGCAAGATATTCTTGGGGTTCAACTGTGCTAGCATACCTCTACGACCAGCTTAGCATTGCTAGCCTCCACTTTATGGCACCATTTGGAGGATATATGAGCCTCTTGATGGTATGATCTTGTATGTTAAGATTTATATTTGTTTAGGGTTTATTTTGCTTATGTAATTTAATTTATTAATTGCCGATTATAAGCGTGGATCTATGAGCACTTCCCCACCACCGTGGAGAGAATGTCGAATGTCGACCATCCCTTACTTAAAGCATTATCCTCGCCTCTATCGGTGGAAGGTGACGAGGGGCACGAGTCTTGCACTGGGGACCAAGTAGGCACTAGACCAATTACAGATGGATGACATTGTGTGGGTGCCATATGACGCACACAGGGTCATCTGCTAGTTAGAGCCCATCTCACTCTACCCAGGCTTCATCCCCTACGGTACCCTCATGAGCGCACATCTATCGAAGAGGGTCCTGAGGCAGTTTAGCTATATCTAAGGGATCCCTCGCCCTTCGCCTACTAACTTCTCATCGTTGACCAACCAGATTGATGACTAGAGGGTTGGGAAGCGCACGTGGTTGAGAGAGGAGCAACTGTGCCACATGAGGCTCCATGGAGCTGCGCGGATGGCTACCTTGAGTTGGGAGACCCTTCGTGAGTTCCTATGCCGCAATAGCCTATGCAGCCTATGACAGAGTCTTCGTCTAACAACTCTCATTCTTGTGAGGTAAGCATCCATATCTTTATATTATGATTTTTCAATGACAATGACACATTTTTTAGTAAAAGTTTGCATTTCTTATTTTGTAGGCAGAGTGGGAGACAATTGTTGGCCTTAAGGAGTGTATGCTACATCTAAGGGTGGTGCTTGAGTGCACAAACGGTGATAATATGATCTAGGAGGCATTGGCCATTGCTTAGTCAGGCATGGCCTCCAGGTGTACCTATCAAAGGAGAAGGTGAAGGAAGAAGACCACTGCATCTGATGCTTGACTCTATTTTTTATTGTTATATCTTTTTTTAGTATTTTATATATTATGTACGGACCTTATTATATATATTTTTGGATTTTATAGATGTTTTGGATTTTATATATGTTACACTTATTGCATTATTGGTATCATTATTATGTTATAATTATAGCACGCAATACAAATAAAAACAACACAAACAAACAACACGTAAACAATAATATTCCATAAATTATAAAGCACTTCTACATAGATTCGATACAAATACAAATAATAGTAAACAACGTGCATTGTCATGGTGCACTCGAACTAATAGTTGCTTAGTCGTTAGAGCTAGTTGATGCCTTAGGTTTATGCAAACACGCGATGATCTCTTCGACGGTTTGTGGTCGACATAGACGGGCAAGGATCACTTCGGGAGATCTGCCAACATAGCATACAACTCAATCAGCACAAGCCTACGAAATGGGCCAAAAATGGACAACATCCTTGTCGTCTTTAATGTCCATAGACCTATAATGAACACAACCATCCTTTACAGATATAGGTTGATGGTATTGAATATCAAGTATTTTTTTTGCTACTTCCAATTGCATCCTAAATTTTTTTCTTCAGAGCAGTAATTGTCATGTCCTCAATAATCTTGAGAAAAGCAAGACCATAAAGACATTGAAACAAGACCCCTTTAAATGTTGTTGTCATCTGACCATCGTAATACACCACAGTAAGGAATTCGTCCATCTTCAAAGGAGAAGAAATAATATGAAATGAAGATAGTTATCAAGAAAGGCAATGGTAATTGCTTTAGAGCACACATCTTTTTTATACTAGTGTAAATACTATTCATGAGTCAGAAAATCATTAAAGACTTTGTCCTGTGCATCAAGAAAAGAAACGGTCGAGATTGCATCGACTAAATCAAAGGTCCAAATAGCACCAATTCAAATGCGTGTGTTGTTCACGCATCAAAGAATCATTCAAAGCTATGTCCTGTGCGTCAAAAAAAGAAACGATCCAGATTGCACCAACTGAATTGAGGGTTTGGATTGCACTGATTCCAACACATGCCTTGTTCACACGTTAGAGAATTATTAAGGGCAATGTCCTGTGTGTCAAAAAAAGAAACAGTCAAGATTGCACACAATAAATAAATGGTCCACATCGCACAAATTTAAACGCGTGCCTTGTTCACGCGTCAGTGAACCATTAAAAATTGTATCTCAAAAAAATGAATTTAATAAATATAAACAATTAATTTTCAAATATTTTCATTATATATTTCGAATTGATACAAAACAGAAATGCATTTCTATTGTGTATTTGGGCGCACACCCCTCTATAATAACGGAAACATGTTTCCGTTGTACAAAATCTCAACGGAAACGCATTTCCATCAGGGGATATTTTTGAAATAAAAAAAATCCAAACTATATGAACAAAAATAATAATTAATGTTATAACAAAATATTTGTTTTGAGGTAGGAAAAAAAAACAATTGAAGATTTAATGTGGGCTGGTAATGACTATTGTAATTAAGATTCAATACAAATATAACATAAAAATGTTTAGTACATTAATATATAATTATTTTCTTGCTGAATACCAATTATAACAGTCAGTTTATGGCTTTCATTGCTACAGAGGTTTCTCTTACCCTCTAGGTTGAATTTATCAACAATTTAAATAATTATCATATATATATATATATATATATATATATATATATATATATATATATATAATAAATGTGATTAATTAAGTTTTCTCCACTGATCAATGGTGCTACATTATGTATCAACGTCCTATGGTTGAAGTTTAATAGTCTTAATATCATATTATACTATACTATATATTATTAAATTTGAGAGCTCATAGTTTCAATAAACATTTCTTTTATGTTTTATTATATTTTTGAATATATTATTATTAATACTATTATTTTCTATTAGTGTTTTAATCAAATTGTATTTAAATGCACTTATTTAGCCCAACGTGCTTCGTCCATCTAGGGAGGAGAATAGTTTTCGAGTTTGAATCAGGGAGTTTATATTGCAGCTCAAGAGTTTGTGTGATGTTTTGGGCTTTATGAAAATTTTAGGTGACTACTAAGTTACGCATCATGCGTACAAGTTTGTTAGGCCTTATTATATTAGTGTGGGAATTGCTATTTACACTCTCCCTTCTTACTAATACATTCACCTTTTATTTTATTTTTTTCCCAAAAATATCCTGGAAAGTACACCCTTTTCACTCTCTATAATCCCTTTTTAGTAAGACACTCCCGTTTCTCATCTTTCATCTCCTTATCTTTGTTGAGAATAATGAGCAAGTAAAATCCATTTATAAGTAATACACTCCCGTTCCAACTTACCTTCATTTGGTTTTGTTGATTCTGAAACAAGAACTTGACTTGCTTATGCTCCAAACCAAGCCTTTTACTAAGATTTGTTCTTTGCTTCTCATCAGGATGAGGACACTTCTTGAATAGCCTAAAACAAAAACAGCAAAAAAAAAAACAACACAAAAATCACCCCTAGCAAATAACTCAATAACATATAATCACACTTGTAAAAAAAAAAAGCAGAATTTCACAAAAGCCATAAAGTTCGAGCTCCTGAATTTGTTAAGGAGTGTGTCCATGGTATTTCTTCTTTTTCTGTGGCTAATCATCACCAACATCTTGATCATCACCAAATCCAACATCAAAATTATCACTTCTGGATTGGCTTTCATACTCATCATCCCTCATCCACCCCAACAAATTAGTATCAAGACTTTCTCAAATTAAACCCATCTCCATTTTCCTTTACTACAAAATAATAGTCCTATTAGCAACAATAACAACAATAAGGATGAGTAATCAAATGCACAAATCAAATTCATAATTCATACAAAAATAAATAAGGGGACTGATTTTTTTGGGTATTTTTGGAAATAAAATTAAAAAGGGAGTGTATTAGTAAAAAGGAGGAGTGCTAATAACAATTGCCATTAGTGTGTTATCACTGGATTTGGGTTCAATTTTCCTCTAAAACTTTGTAGCCCAACTCATAGGCCAAGATACACCAACATCAACAAATTGCAGTAGCCCAAGCATTCCAAGTTTAGGTCCAATGGAGAAGCATGATTTGGACAATCCTTTCCAAGATGACCATAAAAGTCATAAAAGGCATAAACCAAATAGAGACCCTTATACTCAATATGATACCACTCACCTTCATTCTAGAACTTCCCTACCAGTGGTTGGGTAAGATTGATCTTCACAAAAACACATGCAAAGTGATCCTTTAATGCTTCTAATGTATTAGAGCTAACCTTAAGAAGTATTCTTATCTCTTAAGCAAAACCCAACAAAACACTTCATTATATCACCCATTATTTGGAAGTCAAAACCTTTTATTCTTGAAATAAATAAGGTACACATAAGAAAGGGCTTGAATTGTATATATGTACACTTTGAAAATTTTTTGCAAATATGTTTTTAAGGTTAAGCTAAAGAACAAAAGTTGATCGTCCAAGAAAACACGAGCTTAAAAAAGGGATAAAGGAAGAGAAAAGTACACAACAAATTTTAAACTAGTAGTTCACTCTTCAATCAAGAGCTACATCCAGTCCTTTTTACTTGAAGGATTTTCATTAAACAATACTTTACAATAAGTATTCTTCATAGCCTCTTTAGGCCTTACACTGATGTAATCTTAATCCAATATTACTTACACTAGGTATTCTTTAACACTAAGCTTCTTCAGGCTTTCACAAAAGTTTCTTTGAAAGATAACTCACAACAGTGAAGATATGCAACTTAAGTACAAGATACAAAGCTTTGCAAAAATACAAAGAGTATGAAAGTTAAGCGCTTCCGGTATCATCTAGTAAATTTAGTTTAGAGTTTAAGAGAAAGTCTTGTGTGCTACGTTCACGTTCACTTTTCACTCTTTTCCTTTTTATTGAAGGCTCCTTTTATAGCTGATGAAGAAATATTTGTTAGAGGGAAATTTCTTCCCGTTCTAATGTTACATTTAATTTATGAGATACGTTCTTCATGTTACACTAGGATGGTTTTGTCTTTATCAGTAGGAGAGGGAAAAGATGTAGATAGATGCACAGGCAGTTATACTAAAAAAGTATATTGCTTGTTTGACATGACGAAAGTTCTTCCTGCTTCTCTCTGTTTAGTATACTTTAAGCAAGTCTCGTGGCTGATAAGTTGACTTGTTTCATGCATTTTAGTACTATGTATCAAAACTTATCAAAGCTTTTTGCATATTATTATTTCAAAAAAACTGAGCAAGAATGAACATTTTAAAAACTTAGCCAATTTTTGAAAGCAATCTTTAAACTAAAGCATACAAAGCGACTTTACTCAGAGCTTTTGAAAGGTTCGCACGTTTTGAAGACTGGCCATTTAAAAGGTTTATACACTTGGATGCTTAGTACAAAAGGCGAGCTTGGACTCTTTATGAAAACGTATATTGGACGCTCAACTCAAAAACTTTTTGGACAGTTAGTTCAAAAACTATTGTTGGATGCCCATTAAAAAAATTGTTATAAAAAGTTATTTTAAAAGTGTTTATGGATTAATCTTATAGGCATAGGTTCAAACTGCACATAAAATGCACTTGTTAGTGGTTCACAAATTTTAATAGTCTTTGTTTTCATGAAAACCTTTTTAAGGGTTAGACTCTTCATACATCTTTGATTCCAACAATGTTTTCATCAGCTCTTATTCAAGAACACCTTAGTTAGAAGATGGTTTCTGTTCTCATGCTCCACTCTCATCAATTTAAAAGAAATCATGTCTTTAATTTTCTTAGGTTTAAGATGAGTGTGTCCTATGACTTTCTACTTAAAAGAGATATTAAGTTGAAGTTCACCCATAAAAAGGAAGAGGAAGAAGCACCCTCGTCATCAAGTAAGGTTGTTTATGGATTGGATTGAATCAATTTTAATGAAAAAAAAAATCCAATTCAATCACTTTGATTTTGTTCTTTAATCATCCAATTGGTTTGATTTTAAAAACAAATCCAATCTTATCTAATCCAATTTATTCTAGTTTGGATTGGGTTGGGTTTTTTTTTTTAAATGTATAAATATTAAAATAAATGATGAAATACACAAATTAATCCAACATCACATATCATATATAATTCATCACACATGTCAAAGTATACATTCAAATTATAAGTTAAAGATAATCTTATAATCTCTTAAAGAACAAATACACAATAGATAACAAATTCTTAATTCATACAGGTTTTTAAATATATGAACATGTAGCTAATTATTAAATAATCCTGAATATGCATCACAATTCAATTTGATTTGGATTGAATCATTTTCAACATAGGATTTGAATTTTATCCAATCCAATGAAAAGAAATAATTTTTTCAATTTTTGATTTTTGATTTGTTCGATTACCACGATTTGTATTGGATTGGATCAATTGATAAACAGTTATATCATCAAAAGGCACCTTAAAAGGTGTGCTAGAAAAGGAAACAATACAGATGTTCCTGTTAGTTAGACAGTTACATTTTTTGTTAATGTAGCCCAATTGTTGCTGAGCTAAGCTACCTAATTACCTTCTACATTTTACTTCACATGTATATAAGTTATTTTTCTATACACACTGACTCGTTATGTACACATCGACTAGTGATATGGCTAAAATATAGAATATAAGTGGGGGGGGGGGGGGGAACCTATTGGAACCAAAGACGCTAAAACATCCAAACCCTCAAATTTTGAAGATAACAAACTTATTAATAAGTCTCTGTTTTTCCAACTAAAGGATTTACAGCGTCCAATCTCATACGAGCGTCCAATCCCATACGAGCATCCAATGGACTCATTTATCATCGTCCAAGTGTAAGTCACATTTACGGACTAAGTGTTCTTAATCTTTAAACAACCATACTAGACGCGTCGAGACACAAGCTATTAAACGGCTAAGTCTTTTTCGTCTAATCTTTGCGTCCTTCTTTTATATATCGAGACTAATGCCTTACCTTTTTAAGATCTAACGTTCAAATATTTCGAGTATTAAATAATAGACAGAAACTTTCTAGTGCAAAAGCGCAGCAAGATAGAAAAAGCAAGTTAACTCCTTAAGCTGTCAAACCAAATGAAGAATGCTCAGAAAAGCAAACCTCCCGCACAGAGCCGCTCTTTCCGTTTTAGTGCAAGTTCAAAAGCTATTTTATCTGATATGACTGAAAGCTCAATACACGCACCTTTTCTTGAAGAATTAAAGTCAAGTCTTCTTCAACGGCTCTTTTCCGCTGAAGGCTATATATATATATATATATATCAAGAAAGTAGAAGAAGAAGATGGGAAAAAGCGAACAACGAAAAATCAAGCACGAATATAAAAACGTTGATTGCCTTCTTACGCGCCCACTAGACGATAGTTTATAAATCTTTGATACATTGTGCTTAATCTTCCATATCCTCACTGTATGAGTTGAATCTATTTGTAAACAACCTTTTTTTTGTGAAGGCCTGGAAAGGCTTAGTGAACAAAGAATACTTGGGTTGGTAAAGCAATCTGGGTGATTACATTGTAAAGCTTGAAGAGGCCGTGAAGAATACTTGTAACCAAGATTAGTTAGTGGATACCTTCTGGGTGAAGGGACTGGACGTAGCTCAAGGTTGAGCGAACCAATATATAATTCTCTGTGTGCTTGTCTTCTCTATCCTTTAGCTCAAAAAAGTTTTCGAACTTGGTTTATATTGAAAAAGTTTTTATACGCACAATTTAACCTCCCTTCTTGTGCATCACATGCTATTTCAATTAGTATCAAAGCTTGACCTCTTGGGGTTGAGCATCTAACATTGTAAGGATAAAAGATCCTGAGCACAGATGGAAAACGAAGGACAATCTGTTAACAGACCTCCTTTCTTCAAAGGTCAAAACTACGACTACTGAAAACAAAGGATGATAGCATTCTTTGATGCATGTCACATTGTCATGTGGGACGTAGTAGAAACTGGTGACTATCTACCCCTAAACCATGTTGGAACTGAGTTACCTAGAGGTCAGTGGACAGAAGCTCACAAAACAAAGGTACCTTCTTAACTCAAAAACTAGAAACGCTATGATGTGCGCCTTATCCGAAATTGAATATGAAAAAGTGCATAGTTTAAGAAGTGCCAAATAGATGTGGGATACTCTCACGTTGGCTTATGAGGGTACCTCATAGGTAAAGAGATCTAAATTAAGCTTACTTGTTAGACAATATGAACTCTTTACTATGGAAGAAAATGAAACTATCGAACTTATGTTTGGTAGATTTCAAATTATAATTAATAACTTGAGATCCTTAGGCAAAACCTATGATAATTATGATCATATTGACAAAATCTTAAGAAGTTTGTCTAAACAATGGAGACCACAGGTTACAGCTCTAAGAGCATCTAAGGACCTAACAACGCTCTCCATGGAATAGTTACTTGGAACTCTCAAAGTTCATGAGCTGGAGCTAAAGCAGGATGAAGGACAGAAGAGAAAGTCCATCGCCTTGAGCGTCCAGCGTCCAACAAAAGGGCCATCGTCCAAAGCCCTTAACGTGGATCTAATGAAGCATCCGAAGAAGACGACTTTGAGGACGAGATATCTTTTATATCAAGAAAGATATAGGCCATGTGGTGGAAGAAAAGATGGTCCAAAGCTAAAAACTTCACAAAGAAGTTTAACAAAGAACCCAAGGGGAAAAGTCCCTCAGTGTGCTTTGAATGTAAAAGGCCTAGACACTTTAAAGTTGAATGTCCAAACCTACAAAAGGACAAGAAGAAAACCTTCTTCAAAAAGAAAAAGAAAGGGCTCATGGCCACCTAGGATGACATGGATCTATCCTCATTAGAAGAAGAAGAAGAGGAAGAAGCAAACTTATGTCTCATGGAGGAGACCAATTCTAAAAGCTCAGAAGATGAGCAAGATGAAGAGATATGCTTGACAACAGAAAGAAAACACCAATCATGGTACCTGGACAGTGGTTGCTCACGACACATGACAGGCAAAAGGTGTATGTTTCAAAGCCTCCAACCGAAGAACGGTGGATGGGTCACCTTTGGAGGAAACCAAAAGAGTAAGATTACAACTATAGGAAGGTAGGAAAGCATCCTTTCCCCTCTATTGAAAATGTTTTATATGTTGAAGGACTTAAACATAATTTACTGAGCATAAGTTAATTATGTGATAGTGGACACAGTGTCTCCTTTGACAAAGATGCATGTACAGTCAGAAATCTAGACAGATCTATATTATTTTCTGCTAAAAGGCAAAACAATCTTTATAAGATTAATTTAAATGATCTCACAAATCAAAATGTGTCTTGTCTAGTATCCATCAACAAGAATCAATGGAATTGTCACAAGAAACTTGGACATGCAAGCTTGAGATTAATCTCAAAGCTAAGCAAGCATAACCTCATAAGAGGACTTCTAAACCTTGTATACAAATCCAATGTTCTTTGTGATGCTTGTCAAAAAGGGAAACAAATGAAAAGCTCTTTCGAATTAAAGAATATTGTTTCCACTAGTAGACCACTTGAGCTATTACATATTGATTTGTTTAGTCCTACTAGAACAGCCTCTCTTAGCGAAAAATTATATGGGTTAGTTGTAGTAGATGACTATACTAGATGGACATAGGTCATGTTCCTAAAACACAAGGATGAGTCGTACAAAATGTATTCTATATTCTGTAAAAGAATTCAAAATGAAAAAGGTATGTGTATAGCCTCAATCAGAAGTGATCATGGAGGAGAGTTCAAAAACGAAAGTTTTCAAGGGTTCTGTGAGGAGAGCATAATTCTCCACAACTTCTCTGTACCACGAACCCCTCAACAAAATGGTGTGGTAGAGAGAAAGAATAGGTCATTGCAAGAAATGGCTAAAACCATACTTAATGATAAGTCCACTCCTAAGCACTTCTGGGCTGAAGCTATAAACACAACATGCTTTTGCAAAATAGAATATATATTAGACCTATTTAAAAAAAGACTCCCTATGAATTGTGGAAAGGAAGAAAACCCAACATATCATATCTTCATCCTTTTGGGTGTCAATGTTTCATTTTAAACACTAAGGACAATCTTGAAAAGTTTGATTCTAAGTGTGATGATGGAATATTGTTAGGCTAATCTGAAACTTTGAAGGCCTATAGGGTTTACAACTCTAGAACCTTAACCGTTGAAGAAGCCATTCATGTAAAATTCAATGACAATAAGCCTGATAGAGAACTATCAAAGCTAGACGATTCATTTGCAAATATGAAGTTGGATGATACCAACATACCAACGTCCAGAACACAGTAGATGATCCAAAGATGGAAGAAAAGAAACCAACTAGACGACAATGGCAAATGAAGACATATCATCCAGATAATAAAATTCTTGGAAATGTATGCAATCACGTAAAGACAAGATCAACCTTCAAGGAGCAAGCTCAAACTGCCTTGATTTCCCAGACAGAACCAAAGACAGTGGACAAAGCTTTCCTGGACGAAGGCTGGATCAATGCCATGAAGGAAGAACTGAGTCAGTTTGAACGAAACAACGTGTGGTAGCTAGTTCCTGCACCTAAAGGTAAATCTATCATAGGAATTAAATGGATGTTTCGCAACAAGCTAGACGAAGTAAGCAAAGTGGTAAGAAACAAAACTAGACTTGTGGCTCAAGGCTACTCTCAGCAAGAAGGTATAGACTTTACTGAAACTTTTGCACCAGTAGCTAGACTAGAAGCCATTTGCATCATACTTTCATTTGCTACTCATAATAATATGAAGCTTTATCAAATGGATGTGAAAAGTGCATTTCTAAATGGTATAATAAATAAGGAAGTTTATGTGAAACAACCTCCTGGTTTTGAGTGTGATACTTATCCTAAACATGTTTTCAAACTCAAAAAGGCCCTATATGGACTTAAGCAAGCTCCTAGAGCTTGGCATGAAAAATTGAGTTCTTTCCTTTTAGAAAATGGTTTTGCAAGAGGAAAAGTAGACACTACTCTATCTTGCAAAGACATCCAACCACATTTTATTATTGCACAAATCTATGTGGACGATATAATATTTGGGGCTACTAATGACGATCTATACAAGGATTTTTCTAAGCTCATAATAGCCGAGTTTGAGATGAGTATAATGGGAGAACTCCTTGGGTTACAAGTAAAACATACCAACAACGGCATATTCATACATTAAATGAAGTACGCAAAAGAACTTCTCAAAAAGTACAAGATGGACGATGCCAAAGAAATGAGCACACCCATGCTTCCATCTTCAGTACTTGGGCTGGACGACACATCCAAAAAGGTAGACCAAACTACATACTAAGGTATGATTGGATCACTACTTTATCTTACAACGTCCAGACCTGATATTATGTTTAGTGTGCACGTTTTCAGTCTGATCCTAGATAAACACATCTTACAGTAGTAAAAGGGATTTTTAGATACTTAAAAGGAACCACTAACCTTGGTCTATGCTTTAAGTCAAATAAGGAATACAGGTTAGTTGGATTCTGTGATGCTGATTATGCTGGAGATAGAATAGATCAAAAAAGCACCAGTGGACGATGTCACCTCATTAGTGGAAATCTGGTCTCTTGGACGAGTAAAAGACAAGGGATGATTGCCCTGTTTACAGCAGAAACATAATACATTTCAGCAACGTCCTGTTGCTCACAAATCCTATGGATCAAGCATCAGCTAGAGGACTATAGTATTTATGAGAGTAACATGCCTATCCTCTGTGATAATACTGTTGCAATAAACTTGTCTAAAAATCCTATATTGCATTCAAGAGCAAAGCACATTAAAATAAAACATCACTTTATAAGATATAATGTTCAGAAAGGGGTTGTTAAAATTCAGTTCATTAACACTGAAAATCAATTAGCAGATATTTTTACAAAACCACTTCCTGAAGATAAACTTATCCATATTCGAGATTGTCTTGGCATGGAATTTATAAAGGAATAGTTTTCCTTCTATATTCCTTGACCATCCAATGATTAGTAACGTCCAAAGTCATATAGCGTCCATTATCAGTATATCATCCATCATATATGCGCCCATGACTATTCGCATTTCATAACGGTTCATATTTATGTGCATAAAAATCTTTATCCGTACTTAATCATGTTTTTATTGAAAATGATTTGAAATAAATGTTTTATGCTTGTCTGAGTCACGTATACGCCGTATAACCGCCCTCGTGAAACGTGAGCACCTGACCAACATTAAATGAACTTTATCTCTCTTCAAAAATTCAAAAAACCACCAAAAAGAGAAACTCATCAGTTCCTTCCTATACATTCAAAACACCAGCACATAAACATTTACCTTTACCATCTCAAAAACTCTCTCTCTCTCTCTCTCTCAAACTCTTAAACCCTAAACCGTCTATCTCTCAACTTCTGTAATGGAGAAAATCAGTGCCGTTGTAAAGCCTGTAGCTCGTGTGGAAAGCCTGGACAAGGCTATTGTCTTGATAGAAAGTCGTTTTGACATACAAGCTCTCAATGACATGGGAGTAAAGGTCAAGGACAATCTGATGTGATGTGGAATCCTCAACTATTTCCACCTCAACGAGATCATATATCTAGAGCTCATCAGACAATTCTAGAAATTTGCAGAGTTCTCTACAACAAAAATTATTGGTTATGTGCTGGGCGTGAAGGTCACTCTAGACCTTAGAAGTATGGCGCAAGCTGTTGGCTGCAAAACGGCTGGTTCCTGCATCAAAAATGGGTGGGAAGACAGCTTTGGAGGACATGAGACAATGGACGCAGCCTTGATGGGACCTGAAGGTGAAGGTCCAGTTGAATACAGCAAACTGATCAAGGAGGCCAAGGTGTACCAGCAATTCCTGAACAAGGGGATATTGCACAAAGTAGGGTTCAAGGGCAACATAACTTTCCTGCATAAGTTCGCGTTGTTTCACATGGTTACTGGCCAATAATTCAACCTGCCTCACCTCATCCTAAGCAATATTATAAGGAGCATGAAAGGACGAGGAGAACATGACCAAATCACCTATGTCGCTCTTCTGAATAGGGTTTTCTGGATATAGAAGGTATATCACGCCTTCTTCTCTCTGCCTGTTAGTAAGCAAGTGCAGATTCGAACGCTAGGTGGTGGCCATAGGTTCACCCAAGTGCCTTTTAGACGAAACAATATTTCCCAGATGAGAGATGGGTTCATGTTGACACCACTAGAGAAGCCTAACAAGCTGGTGGATGTCAAGGAAGAATTGGTAGAGGAAGCACCTCTACAAGTTGAACAACCAACTTTTCTACCAGCTGAGCTA
The DNA here is from genome assembly GCA_004329165.1 of Spatholobus suberectus. Taxonomy (NCBI): domain Eukaryota; kingdom Viridiplantae; phylum Streptophyta; class Magnoliopsida; order Fabales; family Fabaceae; genus Spatholobus; species Spatholobus suberectus. Next base: position 11,020,260 of record QUWT01000781.1, on the reverse strand, counting down.
ATGGACGATGAAACTCTCTTCGTCTATCCTATCACAGCTTCCAAACTGTCCACCTAAAGGCAACCATCTAGAGTAAGGACATCCAAAGCAACAAGATCTAAAACGCAACAACTTGATGCTTTGCCTGCTCCACAAATTGCTGCTCCTCCACCATCTACTCTTACTGTTGCACTTGCACAAGCACCACCCAAGAGAAGACTTCGGTTAACAGTGGAGTTAGATGACGAAGACAATGAGCCCATAGGAGTTCTAATGAAGAAACAGAAAACTGCCACAGGAGTAGTTCCTCCTCAATCTCAACCAACATCAATCGATCATCCCTCTCAGCCATCAAAACGTCCAGCAGACACCCAACTAACAACAATACAGCAAAAGAAGAGTAAGTTATCTGCTCTTACTGTTACTAACTTAGATGATGTGTTTGTTGAATCTCTAATTGTTGAACCCGCTGAACAACCCTCTGTCCAAACACAAGCCCAAATAGTTATCCAAACAGAAAACCACACCTAAGCTAGAGATGCTACTACCTGGTGATGAAGGTTATGCCTGCACCATACCCACACCTAGACTCCCTAAACTGCACCTCTCCATCAAGCCTACAAAAAAACCTTCTTCATCTTCCATCATAGCCTCATCATCCACCAAACAAGAAACCTTGACAAAAACCAAACAACAATGGCCTTTACTATTTTTGGATGGCAATCAACAAAACCAAGTGGATGACAATGCCATTATACTACGTCCAAAGCCTTTTCCTAAACCTGACTTTGGTTTTGATTACTCACCTCTTTCTCTCGACAAATATATGGACAACTACGTCCATCAACCATCTACAGAATACTTAGTGCTACCTTCTGGAGCAATCGAACATTTGCCGTTGAAGCGGTTTATCAAATGAAGGTATCCAAGACTAGTGCGAGCCTGACGCTTAACTGCCCATCCTCCTGAAGTACTTCAACATCGAGTACCTCCAGTGGAAGAAATACAGCAGGCTTTGCAACAAAGGCGAAGTTGAGCGTCTGAGCGGACAGTCCAATTGAGGTCAGCTGATTTGAAGTTTAGGCCATTAGACCTGGAAGAAGCTGGATTCTTCCCTTCACCTTACGAGCATATGTCTTGCAACTTTGTAAAAAGCTCTACATTTTTTAAGTATCAACATTACATCCCTCCCTCTCAACACATTAAACCATTCACAACCGTCCGCATCCAACCTGACCATATATGCCCAAGGCTTCCAATCTTGGATGTCAATAGTAAGAAGAAGAAGATACTGACCAAGACGCCTTCTTTGTCGCTACCGTCCAGAACTGAGCTTCAACATCATCCAACCATTACTCCAGAATGGTGCATTGCTCACCGTCTTTCACAAGACATGGATGAGGACGATGCTGAACGCTTTTGGCATCAACATATGTTCACTTGTGAACAAGAAGCGTCCAGCAGCAGAGTCTCACTGGAAGACAAAGCCAAAACTCCAACTGCAATGAACTGTGAATACACGCAGCGTCCAACTCATGTCTTTCACTTCTCAGACACTTTTGTTGCCTTTGTTCGTCCAGCTGACACGCATCCTATAATTGGTACAGAAAACTCCCTCCTCTACGCTTTGATTGCTACTCTTACACATCCAAACTTCTTCAAACCTCCCTACCCTTGGACAACACCACGTCTATACCAACTCCAAATCCCTAATCTTCCCTTCTTAGAAGCACCCCTCCACCCACTGAAATTCACTCATCAATCCCCTCTCGATTACCCGCACAAACAACTCCACCCCCACCTCCTTCCAATTCCCAAGCATCTGCAAGCCTTCCCATCTTCACTGCTACTCCTCCACCTATCTCAACTATTGATCCTGTCGTCCAACAGTATGTCACTAACCAACTCCAACCCATCTTCTCTCTCCTACAACAAATCCTCCAGAACCAGCAAGAACTCCTCCGCACACCACAACCTTCACCTCCTCCTCCTCTAGCGCCGTAGTGACTATATGACATTTCTTCTCTTTTTTTGATAATGACAAAGGGGGAGAAAATATATTGCATAAGTTTTACAAGTTTTATGTATAGCTTTGATATGTCTATTATAAATTTTTTTTCTGAATGATTTGCTCTTTAGTCTTCTCTTTAGTTACTATGATTGATTGCTCTGAAATGTTAATATTTGACTACTTGACTGCTCTGTTTCACTCTAATACTTGTTGCATTCATGCATCAACATACTCTGATACTTGGACATTTATCTGGACTAACTTTTCGTATGCATTAAGAAAATTGCAATATTTCAGACTCAGGGGGAGCATAGTAAGTCTATCAAAACCTTGTTATATATACGCTTTCCTTGTCTTAAATATTGACTTAAATATTAAAATTAATAAGGTTTGTCATCATCAAAAAGGGGGAGATTGTTGGAACTAAAGACGCTAAAACGTCCAAACCCTCAAATTTTAAAGATAAACTTATTAATAAGTCTCTATTTTTCCAACTAACGAATTTACAGCATCCAATCTCATACGAGTGTCCAGTGGACTCACTTATCATCGTCCAAGTGTAAGTCACATTTACGGACTAAGTGTTCTTAATCTTTAAACAACCACACTAGACGCGTCGAGACACAAGCTATTAAACGGCTAAGTCTTTTTTGTCTAATCTTTGCGTCCTTCTTTTATATATAGAGACTAATGCCTTACCTTTTTAAGATCTAACGTTCAAATATTTTGAGTATTAAATAGTAGATAGAAACTTTCTAGTGCAAAAGCGCAGCAAGATAGAAAAAGTAAGTCAACTCCTTAAGCTGTCAAACCAAATGAAGAATGCTTAGAAAAGCAAACCTCCCGCACAGAGCCGCTCTTTTTGTTTTAGTGCAAGTTCAAAAGTTGTTTTTATCTAATATGACTGAAAGCTATACGTGCACCTTTTCTTGAAGAATTAAAGTCAAGTCTTCTTCAACGGCTCTTTTCCGTTGAAGGCTATATATATATATATATATATATATATATATATATATATTGAGAAAGAAGAAGAAGATGGGAAGAAGCGAACAACGAAAAATCAAGCACGAACATAACAACGCTGATTGCCTTCTTACGCGTCCACTGACGATAGTTTATAAATCTCTAATACATTGTGCTTAATCTTCCATATCCTCACTGTGTGAGTTGAATTTGTTTGTAAAACAACATTTTTGTTGTAAAAGCCTGAAGAGGCATAATGAACAAAGAATATTTAGGTTGGTAAAGCAATCTAGGGTGATTGTATTATAAAGCCTGAAGAGGCCGTGAAGAATACTTGTAACCAAGGTTGGTTAGTGGATACCTACTAGGTAAAGGGATTGGACGTAGCTCAAGGTTGAGCGAACCAATATAAAATTCTCTATGTGCTTGTCTTCTCTATCATTTAGCTCAAAAACGTTTTTGAACTTGGTTTATATTGAAAAAGTTTTTATACGCACAATTTAACCGCCCTTTCTTATGCGTCACGTGCTATTTCACAACCCTCACCTTACAAGTCGATTTTGTTATGATGGTATCAAAGCCTATCCTAACAATTATTGTTGGGCCTATGGTGCCACTCGCTATTGGGTTGTCATTGAATCACCCGCAGATGTCCAATCGTGCAAACTTCATCAAGATGTCCAGTACTAGGTGTGAGGAAGGTGTATTGGAGATCCCACATTGACCAATGATTTAGTTAAAATATAGTGTATAAGTTGGGGGGAGGGGGAGGGGCATTTCTCGCCTTACAAGCCATTTTTGTGAGATTGAATTAAACCCAAATCCCAAAATTCTAAGAGCAGAAAACACAAAACTCATAGTCTGAATTCTTGCTCCTTTTATCATGCGAATGTAACTTAATATAATAAATTTAATCTAAATAAATAAATATTAAAAATTTTCAAAAATGAGCAAAGATTAAAAAATTGTTAAAAAATAAACAAAAAATAAAACTAGCATGTTAACTCAACTTATTATAAGCCTAATCCACGTTGGTTGGTCAAATTTTTTAGTAAATTAAGTTGAATTAAATTAAAATTAATAGTGAAATTTTAGAATTTACTCTACATTATATATCAAATTATACAAATCAGTCCATTAAACTTAATTCAGTTTGATATTTTTTAAATTTTTACACCTAATTTCCCAAAAAAGAAAAAAGAAAAAAAAAATACACTTCATATTTATGAATGTTGTCAAGTACAGGTTTAATAAGGTGAGCCTATGGTACAAATTCAAACTTTCGAAGTTTTCAGGCCCTCCAACTGCCCCCCACCAAATCAACCGCCTAATAACGATCTCACCCATTTATTTCTTGCGTGAAATAAGAAACATCCTTTAATATAGTATTACTGTTAATGGAAAAACATAAAATAATAAAAATAAAATTAATTTAATAAATATATAAGTATAAATTATTTAAAATTTTGAGAAAGAATACAATATTTAATAATTAAGATGATTTTATAAAATATAATAAATATTATATTTATTCCTTAAAATATATATGTTAAATATATATGTTAACAAAATTAATTAATTTCTTATATTTTTAATATATCCTTTTAATATTTATGGTATTACTTGATATCTTAAGAATATAAAATATATTTAACATTATTATGTAATAACTAGAAGAATTACTAAAAAAGATGAGTTACAAACCGGAAACATTCTTTTAGTACAATGACAATTACAAAATTTAGAAAGACAAAATTATATATCGTATATTTAATATTATTTTTATTTAAAATTAGCATTTTATCTCAATAAACAATACTTTATTTTAATAATTAAAATTTGGAATAATTATTATAATAACTACTGAGATGATATATTATTTTAATTAAAGAATAATACTTATGGTAGCTTATTTAAATTTTTAAAAAATATTAACAAGTATCCTTAAAATACCCATTAAGAAACCAAACATGAAAAAAAATATATAAAAAAGTGACATCAACACTATAATTTTCAATAAACTTGGATATGTTTTGCCTAGCTTTTTTTTCTTTTTACTTAAAAACTGCTTTTAAATTAAAACTAAAAATAAAAACTTTTAATGGAAAAAATAAAAGTTGTTTGTTTGCTTTCATATTTTTTTAACTTAAAAGATCCTTTTAAGCTAAAATTTATTTAGTATTTTTTTTAAAAGAAATTAGTTTTATTTAACATTAGTTATTTATTGTCCAATGATTTGTCTAAAGAAACTTGATTTTAGACATTCACACGCTAATATACACACTTAAAGAGAAATAGAAGAGAGAGAAGTGTTGATATGATAGATAATATAATATAACAAGAAGAGAAAAATGGAGGAAAAAAATGAGTGTCCATATATAAATATAAAATATTTACACTATTAAGATGTCCATATATAACTACTCTATAAATAAACTAAATTTTAAAAAAAATGTGAGGTGATTTCTCTGAATTTAATAAAACTCAACCGGAATATATTGAATCCGAATTATTATTATTATTATTATTATTATTATTATTTGAATCATTTCTTGTACTAAACTCAACTTTAAACCTATCTTGCTTTTTGTGGAAATAAAGATAGAGAAAGTCTAAGACTCAAAACCGTCCGGACCGATCCCATTTGATTGCCTAATAGTCGAAGGATGCATCTCTGTCTCTCTTGTTTTGTATTAAATTCAACTTTATAACTATCCTATCAAATAGGGTAGTGGGATATGTAATGCCTAGCCGCTTTCAGAATCGAAGACTGTCCTCACAAACTAACATAAGACTTTTCAGCGTGTTTTGTCCTCACTCACACGATTCTTGGGAAACTTCCCAGAAGGTCACCCATCCCAGAATAGAATTGCTCCAAGTCAAGCACGCTTAACTGTGGAGTTCTTAAGTGATAGGCTATCGAAAAGTAGATGCATCTTGTTGGTATAGGTAGTACTTATTAATTCTTTTAAGTTATCTTCAATTGTACAGTCCCATACCTGCACAGCCTCTGGATCCTTTTCATTCTGGTGTGTATTCGATTCATTCATGTGTCCCTCCCACTGGAAGCCTACCAGGAATCGCTTCTTGTCCGTACCTTATCCCTTTTGCACCGACAATCACTTCCCGCCCTCGTCAGCACCCGAGATGTTACAAGATACACTTACACACCTTAAAGATGAATCATGTGTACAACAAGTATGCATCAACATTCAACAGTATCACCACTTTTTGTTTTAGAAAAAAAAAAAAAAACAGTATCAGTGTTGTATTGTAGCCTGTTTTGGAGAAACTTTTCACTCTATGCAAGAATTTGGGTAGTGCTCCAGCTGCTGCACTTCTTTACTTCATTTATTTGAATACTAGTATTTGTTTTGTCATCACCATTCTGTTGGATGATTAATCCGACATTAGCCTTATATGTGAATAATTATGTATTGTAGACTTCTGTTTAAAGTTAAGCTTAATTAAAAGTAATCTAGTAAGGTTTGAGTAATTTAGGCTTTAATGTGTCTAATAGGATATGAGCCTTTAATTTGTAAAGACTAAAAGATAATTCTATTTTTGTAATGGGCTTAAATAGAAATACCAAAAGATAACTCTAGGATTGTCTATAAATAGGTCATGATCTCCAAGTCACATGCATCTTTCTCTTCTTTTCTGACATCCCATCATCAGAAGCAGGCAAAGAGAAAATTAAGGGGTTCTCTCAAGGAAGTGTGTGTAGAATTGGAAGACCATATCGCACGACTCTAAAGAACAACTGGTCATCAAAAATTCAGGTATGCTTCCGCATTTTTTTTCCTAATCATCAACATGATAGATTTAGGATTATAGGTGATATAGTTTTCATCTAAAAGATTTATTTTGGTTTCAACAATTGGTATCAGAGGATCATGTTTGATCATTAAGAAATTAATTTTTTTCATGAAAATTCAGTCATACCCACATCGTGTTTCAGTTTTTATGATTTATAATGGCATAATTTGAAATCACGCATTTGAATCGGTTTGATTACCTTGTTTTGATTTATGTGGTTTAAAATTGAATTCGGTGGTTTCTTTTGAATTACGTGTACGTCTGCGCTTTACTGCCATTAAAACTATATATTAAAACACATATGGCTTTCTATATGGGTTTTATATAATTACGTGTATATTGGGTTGTTTTATATGTACATGCCGACAATGATTAAGGTTCCTTATATATATAATGATTAATGTTTTAATTCTTATCCTATAAAAGGGTGCTTTTCTTCAGTGCTTTGTATGTATCAAGGGTTTTTATATATACATGCGTTATTGATTACTTTTGCTTGCCCGTATATATGCCATTGGATATTGATTTGCGGTATTTATATAAAATTGCGTGTATATATATTTACTTTTTGAAAAATTGTAAGTCATTATGTGCTTTTTTTTGGGTATATTTTTTTTCAACAATTCTAAATTCAAATATTAGAAAGTATATATATATATATATATATATATATATATATATATATATATTGAGATAAATTAGTTGAAGCAATATGTTACTAAAGTGGCCTCTCTTATAGAAATTAATTTAGTTTGAACTATAAAAGGTTGTGTGTTTGTAATTTATGTGAATACTAATGGGTCTAAAGGAAGGTGAGTATTAAAAAATTGCACCTGCACTTGTAGTAATAACGCGTGATAATTATTCGATTTAACAAGTGAATAATGAATCGGCCCAAAAAAAAATTTATTGTTTGACATATTTTTTTTATTATCGGTGTTTGATTACTACACGAAAAGTTAATATTTTGCTAAGATAAAACTTGCTAGGGGTGTTCACAGGTCGATTTGGGTTGGGTTTGGCCAAATCTGACACCCAAACCGATCAAAATAAATTGGGTTGGTTGATCAAAATAAATTGGGTTGGGTTAGGTTGGATTTGTGTAATTTTTTTTATCAAACCCGAACTGAACCAACTCGATCAATAACGGGTTAGTTTGGGTTAGGTTCATGGGTAAGTGACATATTAAATACATTTTTATATAAAAAAGGAAGAATTATAAAAACTAAATTATATTTTTTAAAATAAAAAATTATAATAATTAGATAAATAAAAATACATTTAATAAAAACTAAATTGTAACTAATGTAAGGCAACTACATTCTACATAAAGAATTAAGAATGTATCGGTATTCAAATACATGGTTTGAATCAGTTAGTTTAATTGTTAATTTTACCAAACATTTTTAATTCACATATGTAGTCCTTCTTTTGTTAATCTAAAACAAAAATAGATTTAATGGACAAATTATCCCTAAGATTTAAGGAAGGTTAATGTTGGAAGAGAGGCAAAATATCACGACGTACGGCTTAAGCAGCGTCCACACAACTTTTTAATTGGAATTGACAATTAAAATGATAATTCAACTCATTGTCATTTTTTATAAACCTTATATAATGGTTCGTATGAGAAATAGAAGGTAGGTAAGAACAAGCCACAACAATTTTCTTGCAACAGTTCCTTCAACAATTTTATTCACTTAAGTTACTTCATTATTTATAATTTTTTTAAACTATATATATATATATAAATAATAAATTTAAAAAATTGTCATGTCAATAGATCGGGTTCACAGGTTCATAGGTTTAAAAATCAAAACCTATTACCCAACTCATACATGAATAATTTTGAATGAATTAAATTGAATGTTATTCGAACATTCAGAAAATTCAAACGAAAGTATTTTGGTTGGTTTGAGTCCGTTTGGGTTCATACACCTCTAAAACTTGCTACAAAAAATGGGGGCCCCCTATCCACTGCACCCAATCAAATTCAAGCTCATGGTTCTAAATTGCGGTCCGCAACCGCAATTGCGGCCGCAACGTAAAGGGTTTTAGACTCACCACAACCGCATCGCGACCGCAATTGCGGCCGCATCAACCGCAATTTTCCGCAATTTTCTGCAATATTAGGGATTTCAATAAAAACGCAACAGTGACCGCAACCGCAATTTAGAACCATGTTCAAGCTATTCTTTCACGAAACTTCACGTGGGACCTACTTCATTTGTTTTCCTACCGGCTGTATGCAACCATCACTACCTTTCTTCCATGATCATAAAAGGACCTACGCAGACCAAGAAAACATTATTAAAATAACTGGTCGTGTTGGCCCCATCCTATGCGATTCCCCTTCTTTACCTTTCACTCACTCTTCCAAGTCCCAAACACAGAACGAAACGACAATGGCCGCAACGACCCCCAAAACCAAAACCTCCGAAACCCCAAAACCAAAACCCGTTCTTCCTTGGAAGACCCGCATTTCAATATCCTTTCTGTCAACGCTAACGGACGCCGCACGCCGCTCTAACGGCACCGTTAATCGCCGTCTCATGAACTTCCTCGACCGCAAATCCCAACCCAACGCCACCCCCGTTAACGGCGTTTCCACCAAAGACGTCACCGTCGACGCCACACGAAAACTCTGGTTCCGCGTCTTCACCCCCACCGCAGCCGGCGACGGTCCCGTCCCCGTCGTCGTTTTCTTCCACGGCGGCGGCTTCGCGTTCCTCTCGCCGGACTCCTTCGCCTACGACGCCGTTTGCCGGCGGTTCTGCCGGCGAGTCCCCGCCGTCGTGGTCTCCGTCAACTACCGCCTCTGCCCGGAGCACCGGTACCCTTCCCAATACGACGACGGCGAGGCGGTCCTCAAATTCCTCGACGAGAACCGCGCGGCGTTGCCGGGAAATGCTGACGTGTCAAAGTGCTTCCTCGCCGGCGACAGCGCCGGTGCGAATTTGGCCCACCACTTGGCGGTTCGGGTCTCGAAGTCGGGGCTCCGGGAAATCCGGGTCGTCGGGTTGGTATCGATCCAACCGTGGTTCGGCGGGGAGGAGCGGACGGAGGCGGAGGTGCGGCTAGACGGGGCTCCGCTGGTATCGACAGCGAGGACGGACTGGCTGTGGAAGGTGTTTTTGCCGGACGGGTCGGACCGCAATCACGGGGCTTCGAATGTGAGTGGGCCGAATTCGGAGGATTTGTCGGGTTTGGATTACCCGGATACCCTTGTGTTCGTGGGCGGGTTTGACCCGTTGCAGGATTGGCAAAGGAGGTACTGTGAGTGGTTGAGAAATTCGGGGAAAAATGTCCAATTGATTGAGTATCCAACTATGATTCATGCGTTTTACATATTCCCTGAATTGCCAGAGTCGTCTCGGTTGATTTCACAGGTCAAGGATTTCATCGCCAAGAGAATCTCCGATTTGAAATCATGAAATGGTTATTGTTATTATTTTATAGATTATGGGTTTAGTGATGGGACGTAGTGATAAAAATAAAACGAATGGAGCCATGCAGTGTCACACTGCTACGTGTTGGGTGTCCCACAATGCAAAATTTAAGAACTATGCGGTTTGTTCGTTTATGTTTGCTTTGGTTCTTTACTTCTTGTGTTTGTTTATGCTCAAGCTTTGTTCGTTGTGTGATTTTGCATATCTGTGTACACTGTACAGCTTGGATAATATGCCAAAATGAGGTTTTTTGTTAGTAGTGCATTGATTAGAATTTTGTTAAGGGTAAGACTTGTCTAGGCTGATAATTAGCTAGGGATTCTAATACCTCAATTTTGTTAGTAGTACATTGATTGGACATCTCATGACGAACTCAAAAATTGAGGAATTGGAAAAATAAGTAGAGTAAATTTGTAAGATTAATGAGGAGATAAGGAGATTTAATTGTTTACAAATGATGGAAAATTCAATAGAAGGTGTAAGGCATAACCTTTTAAAAATGTAGAGGAAGATTGATGGTTCGGCTTAAATGCAAATTTTGTTGAAGGAATTTATGATGGAATTGAGATTTAAAATAATTTTAAAAGTTTAAAAGTAAGAAATTACTAGAAACTTGATCAAATTTGAAAGATTTTATAATATGAGATAAGGATTTGAAAAGGGTAAACTTTTTTTTATTTTATTTGGGTAAATTTAATAATTTAGTTAATTTTGTTGATTCAATTTATAAAAATTTTGAGTAAAAAATTGTTGAATGACCAAATTGGTTAAAATAAAAATGCTTAATTGACTCTAAAAATGTGAAAGACTAAAACTACACATAATCTAAAATAGACAAAAAAATGTAATTAAATTAATCCTTAAAATATGAAAATATTTTTAAAGATACAACATAATGGTTAGGACAAAAGACAAATCATAGCCTTCAAATTTGTTTTTGATTATGCCAAATAGATCATGTGTTCTTAATCATATCATATTTGTGTTTTAAAAGAAAACAAAGGTATGCTTTAGTAATAAGTCAAATGAAGAACCCTGTGTCTTATGATCAGACGAACCTCTATATGCCTTTATATCATATTTGAATATTATATGTGTTAGTCTAACTCATTTATAGGAGAGTTTACGTGTCAACTTTATCGAAAAAGGAACTAAAACATGTTAACATACCTACTATGCTAAAAAGGTAAGCTACTTGCCAAAAAAAAAAAAAGCACACCAATGAACTTCTCTAAACAAAAAGTAAACATGCTCACTACAACAAGATATGATACGAGAAAAAAAAGATAACTGGACTACTTTATCTTATTAGAGTAATTAGTTGGTGAAAGACATTTGATGCCACAACAGACACTTTCTTCACAAAGGCATTACAAATGAATAAAGCTCTTGAAGATACCTTAACAAAAACTTTCGGAGAGCTCTATAAATAACTGTGAAGATTTGTACAAGACATAGAACTGAATTACTGAAGCTTGTGAACTCACTCTTAGTTTTTATAAGCTTTCCTCGCTCTTATTCTTCTTGAGTTTTCTTGTACAAAAGTGTTAAAGTCGCTCTTATTCTTACCGTTTATCATTTCTAAGTGAAATTGGTTGAAGTTTGAAAAGGCTTTGATTCAAAGAATACTAATGTAATTTGATCTCTCCCCTATACACACACACACACACATGGGGAGCGACTCTTGTGAGAAGATAAAAACAACTAATAACAACTGTTAGATCAAGACTAAAAAAAATAGACCGCCGATATTAAAACACAATTATAAACAACGCTAAACTCATTTAATACCACAACCACTGTTGTCACTCCCACTACCATCATTGTTGGTAGCAATGGCGGCAAAGGCGAATGGCGATGGTTGTAATGGGGTGGCAACGATAGTGGTGATGGTGACAACGAAGGTGTTGATTGTGGTTTTAAATGGGTTTAGAATTTATGGTTTAGGGTTATTCATAATTAGGTTTTAATCTTGGTGATCTATTTTTTTTAATCTTGATCCAACAATTGTCATATATATATATAAAAGCAAGGGTGTTACATCCATTGTTTTCATACATTACACATTATTTTTTATAGTTTATAATCTTGTTTAAATCATAAATATTTGTTATAGAATGAGATTAATTTTTTTCTCCTATATTTAAATAAAGAAAAGGAAGAATAAGGGAAAATATTAAAATTTAAAAGATTTTTATTTAGTTGAAAAAATAAGATTTAATTTAAAACATAAAATAATATTTTTTAAAAATTAATTTAAAAATTTAAAAATTTAAAAATTATAATTTTATTTTTATTTTTTAGATCCGAATAAAGGTCAATGAATATTTTTTTCACGTGTATCATTTGGATTAAAAAAAAATTTTATAAGACATGATGTCCATAACCAACCACCAGGGACCCGTCCAATACTATTGTGTGTAGCAAAAGATGACCACTTTGGTAGAGATGTTTGTGGGACTGGTTAAGACAAGTTGACCTATGTTCCTACCCAGCCCAAAATTTTGATAGGGTCATTTTTTTAAACCTGAACTTGACCCAATTATGACCCAACAAGTCATGGAACAAGACTGAGTCAACCCGACTTATTGTCATAATATATTAATCTTAACATTATATATAGTTAATTGTAAAATTAAAGTAGTATTCAACTACAATTAAGGTATATTTTACAATGCATATTTTAAGAAAAATAATATAAATATAAATATAATATCATGTTAGACAAAACATTACTTATTAAGTTAAGAAATTGTATTATTAATACATAATTGTTTAAAAAATTAGACTTTTGTAAAAGAATATATATATTGGACCGGGTTGGGATGACCCGAAATATAACCCGAACCTGTCCTAAAAATACGCCAGACTTAATTTCTTAAACCCAAATCTATCAAAAGTCTCTTCGAACTGAGCTGGGTTGGTAGGAAAGACCAGATCATGAACATGCCTACATTTTGGTTAGATATTTTGAAAGATATAAAAAATATAATTAGATTGTATGTTACTATTATTTAATTATAATATATTTTAAATTTATTTTTATTTTTAATTAAAAAGTATCACTTTATTTTAATATAATTTTTATTTTTTAAAAATTTATATAAAAACAGCAAATTAATTTTTTGTTATTTTATTTTATGTTTTCATTTTTCTATAAACTTTTTTAAAACAAAACTAATGTGACATTTTTTTAAATTAAACAAACAAAAATAAGCTAAAATTATTTGATTCTTTTTTAGTTTTGACATTCTTTAAAATTCAAAAAGAAATAATTTTTAATACCAAAAATTCCTTGAATTTTGCGAACATGTAAAAATTCACTCTAACTTTTCTACCTTATCCAACCCTAGTCTTACATCAGACAGTACTAATAATTAATAAAGCTTGAACACACAAATGCATTACCCTTCCTTCCTAAAAGAAGCCTTAAAAATCTTCCCACTACCCAGCCACTTCTCTACTTGGACCACTACTTTGTTTCACTGTATGTGTCACCAAGTCAACTGAGTCAACTCACCACTATTATAACACCTCTATTTTTGTCTATCAAATTATTTTCTTAATTATTCTGAATATATTCTTCGAGAACTGGATTGAAATCTCAAAAAAATTTATTCCTACAGTTATGTTCGTATTAGTGAATAATACTTAGTTTAGATTTTTAATAATTTTTGGAGAACAAAGCCTAAAAATTGGTAAAATGACTGTTTCATTCCTAAAAAGCCAGATAACAAAATTAATAAACAAACATAGTCAGAAGTGTTTAAAATTTATTTTTAAATCATCAATATAATTAGAATAATTAATAATAATTTTAGAAATTTTAAAAATTTATTGAGATAATTTTTGTGAAATGACAAAAACACTCATAGTTGACTATGGAAACCAACCAGAGACTTTTTGACTTCAAAATATTTTAAAAATTTTATGCTAAGTATATTTCATTATAAAAATTTTATCTTGAAAGAAAAATAATGAAAAATATGATTACCGTATTTCAATTTTTTTTCAACTATTTTTTTAATATTTGATGATTTAATTCTGAAAAATCTAAAAGAAATTTCAAAATTCTAATTTCCACCATTGCGCTCAGAATTTTAAAAGCTATCTAATCATGATTTTTAATAATTTTTCTGAGGCAGAGCCCACAAAAATTAGAAAAAGACAATTTTATCCCTATTTCTTAACATTAAAGACTGATATGAGAAAAAGATTCAATTGACATTAAAATGATAATTTGAGCTTATGAATTTTTTTGCTTAAAAATACAAAATAAATAGATAAAATTTGAAATAAATTAATAAAAATTAAAATTAATTGTTAGAAACTTATTTTTGATAAAAAATAATGTATTTGTCCAATTTTACATTTAATTGCACTTTTTTATATTAAAAGTTAATTTTTTCATGTTTAGGCAATTTTATCGATACTGGTTAATTTACCTACAGATAAAAATTGACATATGGAAGCTTAGACAGCTGGTGGAGCACGTCCTCAGCCCTAAAAGAGGTGATTCACCACTTATTTGGGTTATGTATCCTTAAATTGGATTAAAAATAAATAAAAAATTAGATTTATGACATAATGGCTCATGTAAGCACATGGACACCTAAGCTTCCATCTTCCTTTATAAATAGTCCACTCTTGGACAACATTTTCATCACCTATCCCTCTCTCTAGTTGGCCGAAAATTAGAGAGCTTCTCTCTCTAGAAAAAAATTCTTTTACTTTATTTTTATGCTAAAATTTTACTAGTTTTTCCAACAACTAGTAAAGTTCTCTTCCTAGGAACTTTGCACCAACAATTCTATCCTTTTCATCGACCATCTTTGAGGTAATCGGGAGAATGGAGTTGGTTCTAAATTATTGTCACTTTGCATGTTAGTAGGAACGGTTTTCTCCTAAGCTTGTTTAGGCTTAAGTTTTATTATTATTATTATTATTATTATTGTTATATTGTTTGATGTTAAACTTTAATTATTACTAAGTTATTACTCTACCTAAATTTAAATTATTAAATCATAATTACCATATTTTTACTCTGCTCAAATTTTGATTACTAAATTATAATTGCTATGTTGTTACTCAACTCAAATTTAGATTACTAAATTATAATTGCTAAGTTATTACTCTGCTCAAATTTAGATAATTAAATTATAATTGGTAAGTTGTTATTCTGCTAAAATTTTAGTAATAATATTTTGATTATTAAGTCATTATTTTGCTAAAAATTTTGGTAATTTAATTATGATTACCAAATTGAAAATCTGCTAAAATTTTGGTAAGTAGTTATACTGCTAAAATTTTGATGATTGTTAAATTATTATTATGTAATTTTTGCAATATAAGACAAAAATGTTAATTGTACTAGTGCTCAAATTAAATGAGACCAGGAAAACCTCTGTTTGAGAAGTAAGAATTTGATAGATTAGTGAGTAATGTAAAGCAAGTGACATGTAGTGGCATGACACCCTACTAGGAAAGCTACAGTTTGGTATGTTGAGAAATGAAAGGTAGGGACTCACTTGTAGATGTCTTAGGGATAGGCATCGAGTGGTGAAGGTCCCAATAGCCAGGGTAACGCCCTCGAGCCGGAATATTCACCCGACTAAGCTCGATAACATTGACAATTGCTCAACATTCCAAGCTTGGTTTAAGAGTATACCTTTATAAATGGATATCTTGACTATTATTTTCCTCAATGATAATGAGAGTTGTACCATGTGATGATGTTGATGAGGTATATGTGCTCCCAGTCATTTCTCAGGTTCTGTTGAGAACTATTATCCACTGATGGAAAGTATGGATCCATACTGAGTTAAGGATAGTATAACATAGAATAAACTTTAGGTTTCCCTCTATTGTCAACTGTGTTTTATCTATTTGTTATGGTAGATTTCCTACCATACATGTGAAAGTCATTTTATAACAAATCACCTCACTTCACTACTTTTCTTTTATGCATGATTGATCACGGTTAATGTTGACCTGGTTGTTGATGAGGACCTATAGACGTAGTCTAATGGCTTGTTATTTTATGGGATATGGTTGATAGACACTGCTTTGACTAGGATCTTTTTGATGTATTGGGAGTAAGTAGTAATTATTTTGTTGTATCTTTTGATCTCCTATATTTCAGTTATGTTTTTCTAATTATGAATCCATGATATACAGTTCTATAATGAATATATTCAGATTTTTTTTACTACCATTTTCAAATTTTGTTAAACTTGGAAATTTTCTATTATAAAAATAATTAAAAAATTACCCATATTTTCATCAATTTAAACTTAATTACTAATTAAGTAATTAAATAAATGCAGGTTATGTTCAATATAAACGGGTGTTATAACCACCACCAATGCTCGCATTCACCAATGTCAAAGCGTCTCCACTTTTAACGTACATTCTTTCTTATAAGTCGCACTATATAATACTCTATTAAGTTCAAAACTTACTTGAATCTTGTTTGTGAGTGGTTATCCTCACCACGTGCTCAGACAAGGATATCCTTTCCCACTAAATTGTTTAAGAGTCTATGAATCAACATTTGCAAGCTTGAAAGATGTATGATGTTCAAGCCAAACAAGAATAATATAACTTCTCATGAAAAACAATTTTGGACAAAAAATGGATTGATTGAGGTTAGGATAACAAATAAATATATATTGTGTAATTTTCGATGTTGAAAACACGAACGAAACTTCTTGAGGCGTGTGACAACACTACCCTAAAGAATTTATCCGCGTGATATGCGCAAGTTCCCTAGGATACAACAAGAACTTTTCAGGCAAAGTCGAGGCATGAAACTAGCAAGACAGATTTTGAGTAACCTAGAATTAAGAAAGGGGAAAAAAAAGCATGAATTTTTTTGGAGGAGGAAGAAGCTATAATTTTCCTGAAAAGTAAGTCAAATATATAAAACCAAAATAAAATGTTAATAAACAATTTGATATGCAAAAAAAGAAAAAAAAATAAGGGTTAGTAATATGCACATGTAAGGTGGAGATAAAATCCCATGATTTTTGGATAAGGTTTAAAAAAATTCTAAGGCCTATTATTGCATGCACAGGGGGGGGGGGGGAATAGGTTAATTTGCATTACAACAGGCCCATGAAACCCAATCTCATGCGTACGAGCTTACACTTCTTTACTAGCCACCTTGAAGGCTTTTAACACAATTTGGTTTATAAACACTTGATAGAAAGCTAAACCAACCAATGTGGGACTTAAGCCTTTTGAAATACCCCAAAACATACAACAATCCCCCACATATTTCGAAAGGCTAAAAACATTTTAAAAAGAAGAAGAAGAAATTCTCGGGTTCTCATGTAAGATGTAACACATCAAACCTGGTGTAGCAAGTTATTGAACCAACCCTAGATTGATAAGACATGACACACAATGTAGTTGGTGTAGCAAACTATTGAACCAAAAAAACACTTGACATGTGTTAGCAATCAACTAATCATGAAGGAAATTATTAATTTTATTTTTAAATTTATTTTTCTTATTGTAATCAGGTCTTTAATAGTACCTTTTTGGGGTTTGTTTGTCTTGCACCATACTTGCTTTTGAGGTCAAGGCTTTAGCCCTTACAGTAGCACACTGTTTTCTATTGTTGTCTACAACTAAGGTTTGAGCTCGACCCAAACAACGACTAACGAGCCCCTATTAGAGAAAGTCTTGGTAAAGTCAAGCACTAACACGCAAACTTTCTTTTAAGTTAAGGCGCTCATCCTCTTGCTGGGAGAGGGACTAATGCCACTCGCCCTAATGAATAAATAAACGAGAGAAAGGTGAAGCTTGTTAGAGTAAGGAGTTTAGGCTTTCGAAAGCTCAATCCCTTGCTTTGTTCTATAGTAAGGGGCCTTTTCAATAAGGCTCGCGTAGGGGCGCTCACATTTTTTGGCTTACCTCGTTTATCAAAACACTCAAGTAAATGCTTTCAACAAGCCCCACTCACAGATAGCTAATGAGCTAGCTCTTTTAAAAAGGAACCAGCAATACTGGATGCGATGTTTGGAACAAAAAGACCACCAAAGGTTCCTGAAATGTTCAGAAATGACATGTCATATGGCCATACAGAAGAACACGCAGACATGGACAATTTCAAAAAAAAAAAATATGAGTGATGAGGTCTGATAGGGACATCTATTTGTTCCTGCGCTTCAACTATTACTTATAATCGGTCTATGATTCTGGCAACTTCTTGATTAGCAACTCTGACACGAACACATCAGGGAGTTTTGTATTTTCTGCCTTCAGGTCTTTAAAGAGCTTGTGATACTCATTTATCTGAACTTTAATGTCTTTGTCTTCAACCATCTCCCAATGGTAGTAATTGCTTATGATAAACCTTTGTCTGAATGTCCTCAACAGTATACTTTAGAATCATCAAGTCCCATATCTCCTTTGCTTGCTTGTAGGAACAGTACACATTGAACAATTCATTAGATAAGGCACTAATTAAGGTTTGATGACATACCTTATTCATATGGGTCCATTCGTTGATTTGCTCAGCAGTTGGAGTGGAGTCTAGTTTTGGGGTTGCCAATGCGAAAGCCACTATGTGCATGTCTAACATAGTGTAGACATGTCCTGCCACCAACAAAAGTTCTGCCTAGCAAACATTTCGATCTTGGAGATGTCTGGGAGTGGCTTAGCATAGGCAACTGACACTGTAGAAACAATAGGCTGAGGCTGAGGTGGATCAACGTTCATGTCATCAGCCATAAGTCGTTTTGATTGTAATCTCTGATGCCAAAAACACGAACGAATTTTCCTAACGTGTGCAACAACATTGCCCTAAAGGACATATCTCGTGATTGGTGCAAGTTCCCAGGATAAAACAGGAACTTCCTGGCAAAGTCGAGGTACATAACTAGCAAGATAGATATCAAGTAACCTAGAATTAAAAGAACGAGAAGAAGAGCGTGATTTTTTTTTGGAGGAGGAAGAAGTTGTAATTTTCCTGAAATTAAGTTACATATATAAAAACAAAATAAAACTTTAATAAACAATTTAATCCGCAAGAAAAAAATGATTAGTAATATGCACGTTAAAAAAATGGTAACAATGTGGAGATAAAATCCCATGATTTTCGAAATAAGGCTCACTTAAATAAAATGTTCACACAAAAATGGTTTTTTCGGATAGGATAATTTCGAAATTCAAAACTTAATTTTCAAAGAAAGAAAATTTTATTAAATCCGAAAGTAAAAATATTTTGAGGCTCATTATCAAACACGCAGGGGGTGTATATCGAAGGCACATCCCTATAACATAGCGAAAACATGTTTCCATGAGAATAACAGTTCTCCGACCAGCATTCTTACCTTATTTGGGCCATTAAACTACACCACAATTGCTCTTAGGCTATTTTTCATGTTTGGACCCATGTGAACCAACGCCCAGCCATCCCTTGTGGGCTGTGGCTCTACACTCTGGGTTGCGCCTAGCGTGAAATCTACAGCTTGGGGCAATGAATAGATACTTGTATTCTTTAGTTGTTGGCTATTAATAAAAGCATCAAATACTTTGTTAATTAGAAGGTGTTATGATATTTTGAATAACTTGATTGACTTTGAACCTAAAATTGATGGTTATGGAATGAAAAATAGGGAAGTGAAAGCTAGAAATTTATACCCTAATATTCTAATAAAATTTAAAAACACCGAGAGAGAAACTCATTGTGGAAGGAACCATAGAGTGCTGAATTTATCTTGAGAAAATATATTCATATTGTTTCCTTAATCGACTCTAAGGCTTTAATATTAAAACTCTGTTAATATAATAGAAGATTCTTATACTAAATATTAGTCATAATTGAGATTGCGAGAAAGTATCGATAGAAGAGGAGGATATGAATGCTAAGACTCATCAAATTTCATCTAATTATGATTATAATTTAATTGAAAAAAATAGGAGTTAATTTAAAAAATAAAATATTTTTTGTTAAATAATTTTTAATTTAAAAATCAAAGTTTATTTTTTTTATTTTTGTCATCCAAATAAAAGCCAATAAAGATTCTTTTCATGTGTATCATTTGGATTTAAATTTTTTTATACGGAAAATAATACATGACGTTTGAAACCAACTCCCCAACTAATACTATCTAGTGTAGGGATGACAATGGAGCTAGGTGAGCATAGGTAATATCTCCTATCACCCATTCAGTAATGTACAAGTATTTGTTAAGTGGATATTTACAAATTTTATATATGTCTACAAGTATTTATAGGTATTTGTGGATATTTATTGAAATATAAAAATTTTAAACAAAAAATAAAAATAAATACTTTTGAAACTTATATTTATACTAAAAAAATAATTTTGTATTTATACTAAAAATAAATAATTTTGAAATATATATTTATATTAAGAATAAATTAAAACAATTTACTTTATATGATTAAAAGTATTTAAGTAATTCCAAAGTATGGGTACCAGCAGATACATGTACCTTACTACTTGCCCATGTCATATTAATTAGTGAGTACCCGTTAAACTATCTATCTATTTTCAATCGCACAGATATCCGTAGGTTATCTTTAGCAGGTATGAACTTTTTTGTCATCCCTAATGTGTGTAGCAAAAGATAATATTTTGTAAGATACTTTGGTGTGTGTGTGTGCGTACGTGTGTGTTGTATTGTTATTTGATTATTGAAAAATGTTAAGAACACATTCTCTGACACACTGTTTTAAACACATACTCTCTTATTGATTGAAATTTATTGAAAACTAGTATATTAACCTGTGCATTGCACAGAATAAATATTTATTTTATATAATTTAAATTTATAATAAACAAATACTTTTAAATATATAAATTATATTATAATTAAATTTTGTAATAAATAAGTATTTTTGAACATATAGATTATATTTTAAATTTATAATAAACAATTATTGTAATACAATGTTAATTTTTCATTATTGATATTTTTGAAAAAAATATTAAAATTTAATTTAGAACTAAATATATTGAAAATGATAGATTGAAAGAAATAAGAAGTTAAAAAATTTCTAAAAACACTTTCATTAAATAATGATAGCTAAAAACACTCTCATTGAGGAATAGCAGTTAAAAACTCTCTTGTTCAATATAGTTGTTCTTATTTAATATATAGGGTGAATATAAAATTTTGTAGGTTCCACATTCTATTTAATAATTCTCTCTCATCATTTGCAGTTTTCAATAATTTTTAACCAATAAGAAAGTGTTAAGAAAAGAGTATTCGAGAATGTGTTACTAGCACTTCTCTTAATTATAATGTATTTAAAATTATTTTTTATTTTCACTTGAAATTAAAAATGTCACTTTATTTTAATTAAGTTTTTTATTTTTAAAAAGTTATATAAAAAGAGCATATAATTTTTTATTTTTATTTTATATTTTCGTTATTTTTCATATAAATATTTGAAAACGAAAATTATGTGACATTTGTTAAAATTAAAATTAAAAACAAAAAAATAAAAATAAGCTAGAATATTTCATTTTTTTCTTTTGAAGTTTTGACACGTCAGAATCCGCTCTGACTCTTCCACCTTATCCAATTCCAATCCTAGTTTTAAACCCGTGAATGCACTGCCCTCCATTCCCAAACAAGCCATAAAAATCTTCTCACTTACCAGCCACTCCTCCACTTGTTCGTTTCACTCTCCGACTCACCGAGTCAATTCACCAGCCCCACCAATGCCTGCATCCCCCAAACCAACCTTTCCATGGAAGCTTCGCTTAATGACCACTTTCTTCTCCCTCCTCATCAACGCCTCTTGCCGCTCCAACGGCACCGTCAACCGCCGTCTCTTCAACCTCTTCGACCGCAAGCACCCCCCAAACCCTAACCCCGTCGACGGCGTCACCACCTCCGACGTCACCGTCGACCCCACGCGCAACCTCTGGTTCCGCCTCTTCGCCCCCTCCGCCCCCGCCGCAGCCTCCCTCCCCGTCGTCGTCTTCTTCCACGGCGGCGGCTTCGTGTTCCTCTCCCCCGCCTCAAACTTATGCGACGCCGTTTGTCGCTTCCTCTGCCACTCCCTCAACGCCGTTATCGTCTCCGTTAACTACCGCCTCGCCCCCGAACACCGTTACCCCTCCCAATACGACGACGGTTTCGACGTCCTTAACTACCTCGACCAAAACGGCGCCGTGTTGGGCAACTTTGCTGACGTGGATAAATGTTTTTTGGCGGGTGATAGTTCGGGTGGGAACATAGCGCACCACGTGGCGGTTCGGGTTTGCAAGGAGAGGCTCCACTTCGTGAGGGTCATCGGGTTGGTTTCGATTGAACCGTTTTTCGGAGGGGAAGAGCGAACCGAGTCCGAGATCCGAATCACGCAAGACCCGTTGACTTCGTTGGAGAAAACCGATTGGTATTGGGAGGCGTTTTTGCCCAACGGGCTGGGCCGGGACCACGAAGCAGTTAACGTGAGCGGGCCCAACGCGGTGGATATTTCGGGTTTGGGTTACCCGAACACGCTCGTGGTGGTGGCGGGTTTTGACCCGTTACAGGATTGGCAGAGGAGGTACTATGAGTGGTTGAGGAAATCGGGTAAGGAGGCGCGGATCATTGAGTACCCGAATATGATTCATGGGTTTCACTTGTTTCCGGATTTGCGGGACACTTCTGGGTTTGTTTCTGATGTGAAGGATTTCATCACCAAGCAAGTGGCCAGTGTAAATCAAGGGTTTAAAGAGAAGGAAATAACTTAGGTATAGTTTTTTAGCTGTTTTTGATACTATTGTCCAATTAAAATTAAAGTTTTATTTTGATAATTTGTATTGATTTTTAATACACATAGATTATTAAGATAAAATTTTAATTTTAATTAAAGAACAGCACTAAAAATATTTAAAGAATTATACTTAAGTTTTGTCTTAAAAAAAATATAACAACACTTTTTTTAATATTTTTTTATTATTAATTAAAATTTATTAAAAATTATAAATTTTAGTAGATTTTACTTTTAAATTAGAAAAAAAAATTATTAAATTAAAGTGAAATTATCAAAATTTATAATTTTTAATAAATTTTAACTAATAATAAAAAAATATTTAAGGAGAGTGTTGTTAGCATTTTTCAAGTTTAAATTTGTGTTGTTATAGTGTGAAAACATTATCTGTTTGTCTTTCGTTGCATGAAAGCAGAAGACAGAAATTAAGTGGATAGACGTGCATTTATTGTGTAGTAGTCGGGTAATTATACTACGTTGTCGTGCATGTCACTCGTGCTTTATCATGACATCGACCTTTTGGTTGAATAGAAAGTAACATGTGAGTTGCTCTAAAATGCTCTCTTATATGTATTTACCTTTTTGGTTTTGTGTTAATTTTGTATTAGAAAAATAGAAAATAAAAATTTCATTTTTTAATAGCTTCCAAATTAACATTGTTTTTAGTTTGGGTGGATTTCAATAAAAAATTGAAGAAAACCTAGATTTAAGTGGACACAGTTTTGCTACTGTGTAAAAGTTAGAACTACCTTCGTACAACAACAAAAAAAAAGTTATAATTACCTTTACCACTAAGGAAATGATATTCTAATCCTATTCTAATACAAATTAAATAAAAAAATTATGCGTTTTAAAATGATATTTTACTTAAAAATGACGATGTTGCTTACCTATACATTTTTGGAAACTTTATTATTATATTTCAAGACAAACTTAATTTACTCTCCTATTTCTAAGTTTAATCGTCTCTACTTCTATAAGTTGCACACCCGCAGATGGATTTCAACACCATTTTTTTTTTATCAGTAGATTTGAACACCATTTGTATATTCATCAAATTTTTATCAGACAAAGATATAGAACAACCGAACAAAGGCTTGAACCTGAAGTTGACGAGGACCTCTTTCTTCCATCCTTGATTCAGTGTATCCTTATAAAGAATTTAAGAACGACACTTCTCCCCTTTGAAATCTTGGTCCCTAGAAAAGGAAGTGAGAAATTAATTTTAATCTCTTATAACGATAAAAAATAATTTTTACGCTAATTTATCCATTAAGAAGACATTTTATTCGTACAATATTTGATTATATTTTTTATAATTAAAACAAAATTAAAAATGAAAGAAAATATAAGATAAATGGATGATATAATAAAAATAAATAAATAATAAATTTTAAAAATATTATAATTTTATAAAAAAAAAATGTATAAGAATTGTTCTAGAGACACCTCAACCACAACCAGGATATAGGCCAACCTAAGAAGTAGGACATGCCTCCTCCTCTGTTTCAAGTCTTCAAGTACACCAATAAACAAATGCAAAAGTCATGTAAATTGATTGACGAGTATGAGATATTTAACGGTAGGTCAATCACACTACCTAACCCCACCGACTCTATTCAATCAATGCCAATAAATGTCAAAGGGTTGGGAAAAAAACGAAATTAATATTAAAAAAATAATAATTTATCAGAATAATATAGAAAAAAAATATTTTATCAAAATGAGTTATTTTAAGATATATAAAAGGCACTAGCAGTACAAAAGAAAGGAAGGTGCTAGTTTCACCAGCGCCACCTGCAACTGTAACTGACGCGACATTTTGTCCTGTAGTAGAAAGCGCTGGTCAAACCAGTGCCTTCTATGGTGATCAAAGGTGCTGGTCAGACCAATGCCTTCTATACAGTCAAAGGCACTGGTCAGACCAACGCCCCCTGTACTGTAGTACGCCACTTAATATTTTTTCGTGCAGGAAAAAACATGTCCGTATCTGCGCATGCATTTAATATGTCTGTATTCGCCCGTTGCACTGTAATATTTTTTTGTGCGAGGAAAAACATGTCCATATCCGCGCATGCATTTTAATATGTCTGTATCCGTCCGTTGCACTGTAATATTCTGATTCTTATTCTTATTCTTATTCTGATTTTTATTAAAATAAATTTTAATATTAAAATTTTTCAATATATTATACTTTGTAATTATTACTTAATTTTATGTAATTAATATTATATATAATAAATTTTTTTATTAACATAAATTTATGTTTATATATAACAAATTTAATATAAACATAAATTTATGATAATAAAAATTTATTATATATAATATTAATTAAATAAAATTAAGTAATAATTACAAAGTATAACATATTGAAAAATTTTAATATTAAAATTTATTTTAATAAAAAGTTATTATAAATAATATTAATGAAAAATTTTATCATATCTAAAACTTGGTACATAATTTTTTAATTAATGTGTATAAAAGTTCATATGTATTTTATGTAAAATTATTGTTTTTATACACATTAATTAAAAAATTATGTACCAAGTTTTAGATATGATAAAAATTTTCATTAATATTATATATAATAACTTTTTTATTAAAATATATTTTAATATTAAAATTTTTCAATATGTTATACTTTGTAATTATTACTTAATTTTATTTAATTAATATTATATATAATAAATTTTTTATTAGCATAAATTTATGTTTATATTAATAATTTATGTTTATATTAAATTTATTATATATAACATAAATTTATGTTAATAAAAAAAATTATTATACATAATATTAATTACCTAAAATTAAGTAATAATTACAAAGTACAACATATTGAAAAAGTTTAATATTAAAATTTATTTTAATAAAAATCAGAATCAGAATCAGAATATTACAGTACAACGGGCGGATACAGATATATTAAAATGTATGCACGAATACGAGCATGTTTTTCCCCGCACGAAAAAATATTACAGTGCAACGGGAGGTTAAAAACATATTAAAATGCATGCGCGAATACGAACATGTTTTTTCCCGCACGAAAAAATATTAAGTGGCGTACTACAGTACAAGGGGCGCTGGTTTGACCAGCGCCTTTGACTGTACAAAAGGCACTGGTCTGACCAATGCCTTTGACCACCATAGAAGGCACTGGTCCAACCAGTACCTTCTACTACAGGACAAAACGTACGATTGCAGGTGATGCTGGTGAAACCAACACCTTCCTTTCTTTTGTATGGCGCTAGTACTACTAGCGCCTTCTATATATCTTAAAACTACCCATTTTGGTAAAATGTTTTTTTCCTACATTATTCTAACAATTTTTTTTTTTAATATTAATTTGGTTTTTTTTCCCAAAGGGTTTCCACTTTTAAGGTAGATTCTCTTTTTTAGGTCACATTATATAATACTTTATTAAGTCCAAAACTTATTTGAACATCAAAGTGTTTGTAAGTGATTATCTCCACTACGTGCTCAAACAAGGATTTCCTTGCTACTAAGTTGCTAAAGAGCCTATGAATCAACATTTGCAAGCTCGTAAGATGTATGAGGTTCAAGCCAAACAAGAATAATATAACTTCTTGGTAAAACATATAATTTAATCTTTGTATCGCGAATTCTCAATTTAGTCTCTATACAAAAAACTTATCAAATTGGTCCCTATATGTGTCACAAATTCTCAATTTGGTCCCTATCTTCATGACGCCATTTACACATTTTTAATTTGGTCTCTATACATGTAGTGCATTCTTAATTTAGCTCCTATATGTGTAACGTATTCTTAATTTGGTCCTTATAGGTATCAAATTGAAAATCTATGACATATATATGGATCGACTTAATAAGTTTTTTTGTATAGGAATTAAATTGAGAATTTGTGACACATATAGGAACTAAATTATATGTTTAACCTAACTTCTCAGTAAACTGTACCAATTTAAGAAGCTTCACAAGGGTTTTGGTCATTGACCAAAGTGGGGTAAAATTACAAACAAATTACTAAAATGAGTTTATTTTGAAACATAATACTGAATTGAGCATATTTTTGCCACGTCATTTGGAAATCGTTAAGTCACGTGATGATTTCCAGTATCACATATTTTTTAAAATAAAAAATAGATTGTGTCCCACGTGATATGTCATGTGGGATGTAGTCCATTGAAAAAAAAAAGTTTATCATTTCAATGTTGTTAGTCCATGTGGCAATTTCTTCAAAGATTAAAAAACAAAATAATACAAATAAACTTAAATAAATAAATATTAAAATTAAATAAATATAAAAAATAATTTAATAAATAAATTAAATAAATATTAATTAAAATACACAAATAACCTTAAATAAAAAATTCAAAATTACAATAAATAAATAAACTTAAATTAAAAACTTATATAAAATATTAATTATATAAAAATATTAGGCTTAATTCCTCATTTTGCTACCCATCTTTCATGATTTTGCAAATTTTGTCACCCAACTATTTTAATTGCACATTTTGCCACCCAATTATTTTAGTTGCATATTTTACCACCCAATTTTCAAAATTTCTAGCATTTTGCCACCCTCTTAGTTGACCACTAACATGACAATTTTGACCGCTGATGTGACAATCAGTAGTCAACTTGCCACACAAGCAATCAACTTGCCATGTCAACAATCAAAATTGCCATATCAGCATTCAACTAATGTGGGTAGCAAAATGTGCAAAATTTTGAAAGTTTGGTGGCACAATGTGTAACTAAATTAATTGGGTGTCAAAATGAGAGAAATTTTGAAAGTTAGGTGACAAAATTTGTAAAATCATGAAAGATGGATGACAAAATGTGTAATTAAGCCAAAATATTAATTGTATAATTTATTAATTATAAAATAAATTAATAAACTTAAATAAAAATTCAAAATTAAAATAAATAAAGCTAGCCTTCAAAAAGTGTACATCATGCATGATGAACACTTACATAACAAAGTTAGCCTTCAAAAGGTATACATTGCATTCAAAAAAATTCTTCTACAGCATTTTCTTATGTCGCATTAACTCCTTATCATCAGGCACTATACTATTTATCATCAACCATAATAAATTAAAATAAATTACATTATTTATTCTTATATTTTTCTTGTTCTTATAAATTAATATAAATTATTATTTTTTTATATTTTCATTGTAATGGTATCCTTGGCTCCACTTCTACTAAATGTAATAGAGGGTAAATATCAGAACTTAGAGGCAACTCTTCGGACAAAGCACCTTTAGGTAACAACTAGGACAAGCAATTTTGCCAACATCTAGGGGTCCCATCCAATCATTTTATTGATTGGCCAGGTTTGAAGATAGTCTTTTCGGTTGTATCATGTATGCATTTATACCTGTAGATGATCCAAATTGTTGTTGAATATTCCTCTTTTGTAGACTCTCTTTATGCGTAGCTTTGCTTGTGAAAAATTTTAGAAGTTGGCATGGAGTTACTAATTGCATTTCTGCCAATATGAACTGTATATAAAATCTTAGCTTACTTTGTTTAATCTCTGCTTGGCTCTGAAAAAATCAGAAGAATGTGAGCATTTGATATGGAGTGTATAAAAGGAATTGTATCTATGTCCTAGTAAGGATTAAAGAAGAGGTCTAATTTAAATTTGATGCACATGGCAAAACTATGACGGGTATATAATGTTAAGCCTGCTACTACCTGGACCAAGCCTGATTCATAGTGGCTAAGCTAAGACTCTAATTTGCTATCGAGAATTTCTGTTGTATTAGTCAAGATTAGCTTCCTTAACCCAAATTTATTGGCTTCTAGCTTTCAGCGGTATCCATTGATGCAAATTATCAACCTATATGTATAAATAAGGTGTGTATTTTTATTATCAAATAGTCAGTCACAAAAGTAACCATAAAAGAAACTTATGACATTAAAATTACTAAACCGTGGTTCTACAATATAATAGTACAATGCACCCTCCAAGAACAACAACATGGATGCGCCAGCTTTTCCAGCCATTGATTATGCAGTTTTCATGCTCGATAATTTAAATATCATCCTAATCTAATAGTTGAGTTAGAAGGTACATGTTAAACACCACCTACTAAACAACATAGATTCTAGCGCCCTAAAACTACATCTGATTTTTTTTTTTTCTCTTACCTTCATACAACATAGAAAAATGAATAACTTCCTAATTATTTTTCCAGCAATAATTAACAACACAACCTTCAATTCACATTGGATATTCGCTTGGTCATAAACTCTTTGACTTCAGAAATTAACTGAGAGGTCTCAGGCAACTCAGGAAACAAGTAAAAGGCATGAAATGCGTTTGGATAATCGATTAACTGCGCCTCCTTCCCTGATTTCTTCAGCCACTCATACTACTTCCTTTGCCAATCACACAACGGATCAAACCCACCCACAAACACGATCGTATTCGGGTACTCCAAACCCGAAATATCCTCCGCATTGGGGCCACTCACATTAACCACTTCATGGTCCCGACCCGACCCATTTGGTAAAAACACCTTCCAATGCCAATCCATTTCACGCGCCGAAATAACTGGAACCCGTTTTAACCTAATCTCGGATTTAGCCCTCTCCTCTCCTCCGAAAAACGGTTGAACCGAAACCAACCCGATGACATTCACCACTCGGAGCCTCTCTTTACAAACCCGAACCGCCACGTGGTGCGCCAGGTTCGCACCCGCGCTATCCCCCGCCAAAAAACACTTACTGACGTCAGCAATGTTACCCAAAACGGTGGCGTTTTCGTCGAGGAATTTTAAGACGTCAAAACCGTCGTCGTATTGGGAGGGGTAGCGGTTTTCGGGAGCGAGGCGGTAGTTAACGGAGACAACGACGGCGTTAAGGGAGCGACAGTAGAGGCGGCAAACGGCGTCGTAGGGGACCGAGGCGGTGGAGAAGAACGTGAAGGCGCCGCCGTGGAAGTACACGACGACGGGGAGGGACGCGGCGGAGACGGCGGAGGCGGAGGGGAGGAAGAGGCGGAACGAGAGGTTGCGGGAGGGATCGACAGTGACGTCGGAGGAGGAGACGCCATCGACGGGGGTGGAGTTTGGGGGGAGCTTGCGGTCGAAGAGGTTGAAGAGGCGGCGGTTGACGGTGCCGTTGGAGCGGCGAGAGGCGTCAGCGAAGGTGGAAAGAAGGGAAACGGATAAGCGAACCTTCCATGGAAGGGTTGGTTTGGTGGTTGCACTTGCCATGGATTGTGGTGGCGAGTTAACTCGTTGGGTCGGTGACTCGGAAGATGAAACTCGGTAATAATGTGAGTGAAAAGTGAAGAGAGGGTGTGTGCTTTTATGACATGAGAAGGGAACGAACGGCTACGTAGTTACTTACAGAGAAAACGAGAGAAGCAGAGAGGG
Organism: Spatholobus suberectus; assembly: GCA_004329165.1. Classification (NCBI taxonomy): domain Eukaryota; kingdom Viridiplantae; phylum Streptophyta; class Magnoliopsida; order Fabales; family Fabaceae; genus Spatholobus; species Spatholobus suberectus. Next base: position 10,989,910 of record QUWT01000781.1, on the reverse strand, counting down.
ACAAGAGACAACGTACACGACCCCGTTATCCACGTGTTCATTTTTATTCGTGTTTTCCATGCAACTCTTGCGTGTCGAAACAGTGTGGAAAGAAATAGAGAGGGAAGAGGCAGAATTCAAGTTTTAAACTTCTTCATTTTTTATTTTTAATTTCTTGAAAAACTAAATAAATTCTTTATAAAATTAAATTTTTTTAAAAAGATGCTAAATAATTTTATGTTAAGGAAAAAATAACAGAGTTAAATTAATTTTTTAATTAATGTAAAAATATTTTTCATATATTATTTACTTTCTTTTACTCATCTAGATATAGAGTAATTTTTCTATTTTTTATTTTATTTCTATCCATTCAAATAATACATCATTTTTACCTTATTTTTTCTCTCTATTTCACTCTTAATCAAAATAGAACATATGTAAATTGTTCGAGTTATAGGTTGGAATGAGTTTATTTTTGTCTCTATAATAGGATTATTTATTGAACCCAAACTTTACCTAATCAAGATTCGATAATGCATAAGATAAATCATAATATCACAGTTTATTGACATATAATATATTAATGTTAACATTATGCGTAGTTAAATCATAGAATTAAAGAATGTTAGTTTTAGAAAATGGGAGAAGGATGATTTTGTAATAGTTAAAAATGTTGGAAGGTTAGATCGGATATGAATGACGTGAGAAATAGTTAAATGTGTTGTTGATAATGAATGATAGTAAGGCTTTATTTGATATTCGAAAGTGCTTACAACAATGCAGAGACCATTTGGCTATTTATAGGCTTGCAAGGTCGGTGAAATCATTTCACCTGCTAGAAATATTTAGGCTTTAATATTCCAAAGTTATCCAATTATTATATTATACAGTATTCTAACTTTTAACTAAAAGTATCAAGAACAGTGTTATAAAAACCGGCTCGGACCAGCCGGTTCGACCGGAAACCGGATGTACATTCGATCCAAGCCAGTGATTGGATCGGATACGCCATCAACCCGGTTTGACTCGGTGGGTCAACCGGTCGAACTGGTGAACCAGACGGTTGAACCGATCAGTTGATCTGGACCACTTCAAAAAAATTATTTTTTTTAGAGTATTAAACGATGTCGTTTTAACTATAAATATTGAAAAAAAAATAAAAATTTTGACTTATAATATAATTTACATATTTAAAAATATTTATTTACTAATGATAATAATCACCAAAATCATAAATGCAGGTATGCGTATGACATAAATGTCTCTTGCATTAACATGAATGCATAACCTTCATTCACTTATTCTTATTTGTTTGCCCTTAATGTGTAACCTCTAGTCCTTTTACCTCCATCTTAAATATAATTGTTGATTGTTTATTTATTTATGGGTTACACATCACTATTAAAATTTAATTTAATAAATTTTATAGGTATGAAATTTACATGTCATGAATACTTTCAAATTTTTTAATAGAGACCGAGTCATGCGGTTCAATTAATGACCCTTCGGTTCGACCATTGACCCAGTGACCCAGTGCCCTGACTGAGTCAATGACCGGTCCAAGTTTTAAAACACTGATCAAGAGAATTCTAGAATATTTTACATTTATTCTAGAAATTTGCATCATTATTTTTTAATAAAGAAGTACAAAATTATAATTAAAGCATATTTTATAATATATTTCAAGATAAAATAATATCAATATAAATAAAATTAATATTATATTATTTAAAATATTATCTATAGAAATTTTATTATTAATACATAGTTCTTTAAAAAATATACTTTTAAAAGATTATAGGACCCTAGATTAGATTAAAATGACTCAAACTATGATTTAAATCCATCTCTAAAATACCTTGGTTTTTACAATTCAAAATTGTTAAAATTAACTTCAATTGGGTTAGCTTAGTAAAATGGAACAAGGCATACACAACCCTAATATTTTGTGTTAAAAATCAAAAGATAGATAAAAATAAATAAATTTTGAACAAAAATTAAATTAAAAAGAAACTTAAGATAAATATGTAAGAGGTTTTGTCAGCTTTAATGGTGCTTCGGATATTACTTATGTTGAGTTGTCTGTCATTCTAAATGGTCTTCAAACCACTTAGATCACGGGTTTCAGGAAACCCATGACTTATTTAGCCTTAACTTATGCCATACTTCTGATTAATATGTTCCATAAGTATGTTATTATTATAAAGTTGATCCAACACCTTCTTAGATTGGATTAGGAAGTTAACCTCGTTCACACACTTAGAGAAAGGAATTTTTGTGCTGATCATTTGGCTAAGAAGGGTGTTTCTTAGGATACCCATATCATTTTGTGGGACTCCCCTCCGGCGTGGATATCCTTCCCCTCCTTCAGGCAGATGTTTTGGGTGTTTTGTATACTCGTAGTTAATTTGTAGTTTCATATGTTTTCTTTTCCTGTTTCTTTTTTCCTTTTTTCTGCCTTGTACCAAAAAAAGATAAATATGTAAGTGTATTTTTTCAATTGATTTAAGTAGAAAAAGGAAATGATTATACTGGTAATGAAATTGATGTGTATATTGTATTGTTTTCCATGCTTTTGCCTGTTGAAATAGAGTAGAAAGGAATATAAAGGAAAGAGATAGAATGGAAGTTTTAAATTTTTTTGACATGAAATGATAAAGATTTTTTTTTGTAATTTCTTTCCTTCTTATTCCTATCCATTCAAGCAATGTATCATTTTCACTTTTTTATTTTTATTTTTATCACTTCTGTTTTTTTTTTTTCCCTCTATTTCACTCCTAATAAAAAAAAACATTTGTAACCTGTTTGAGCAATGGGTTGATACAAGTAGGAATGAGTTTATCCTTGTCTCTATTTGATCTAAAATTTTAATAGGATCAGTTATTAAATTCGAACTTTACCTTATCAAGATTCAATAATGCATAGGATAACACTAGATTAATTTAATTTATTGACATGATATATTTATGTTAACATTATATGTAGTTAAATAGTAGAATTAAAGAAGTATAAAATTATAATTAAAGAATATTTTATAATATATTTTAAGATAAAAATATCAATATAAATACAATATTATATTATACAAAATATTATCTATAGAAATTTTGTTAATAATACATAATTCTTTAGAAAAATATGCTTTTAAAATAATATAGCACACTAGATTAGATTAATTAGGATGACTCAGTATATAAAATTTAAATGTCTCTAAAATACATTGGGTCTAATCTCTAAAATTCAAAGGTTTTTAAATTAACTTCAATCTGGTCAGGTTAGTAAAATGGAACGAGGAGTAAACAAACTCTAATATTTTGTATCAAAAATATAAAGATAGATAAAAATAATAAATTTTAAGCAAAAATTAAAAGTATAGAAAACTATTATAGTAAGTTAAATTAGAAAGGTACTTAAGATAAATATGTAAATGTATTTTTTTAAATTATTTAATTTGAAAATTTTGAATTAATTATACTTGTAGTGAAATTGATGTGTATATTGTATTGTTTTATTTTAAAAAAAATAAATTATAGAGAAAAATGATGAGACATAAAAGTTATAAAATTTGCAAACGAGTTAGTTGTGTCATTATTAAAAAGCATAGCAAATAAAAAGCTGTTTAAATCTTTTTGGTATCATCTCATGGCGATTATTTCCCCCCTAATTTTCAGTATCTAAAAGTAATTTTAGGCTTGGTCAATTCAAATCAGGTAGCATAAATCTATTTAAGAAATTGAAACTCTTTCCCCACCTTTATTTTATATTTATAAAATTTTAATTCAAAATCTTACTTAATTAAGTTCCTTGTTAATTAAATTAGCATATGTTGGTGACATAGTCATATTTGAAATTAAGAAAAATGATAGTAACAATATACTATTTATTATTTGAAAAAAAATTATGTGAAATTTATTAAATAAAAAGTGAAATTTATAAAAGTTAATGATCCTTAGAAGAATTTTTTCAATAATAAAACTCTGATGAAATCATAAAATAACATATTAGAAATTTCGTTGTTAACATTAGACCGGATTGTTCATCAATCTATCTATTTATAATATATTAAGTTTGAGACGCAGAATGTGATGTCGCAACTCAGATTTTTAGAAAGCATAGATTCTTCCATGCTTTTCATCGGTTACTAAATTGTCATTAAAAAATTTCAATATCATTCTTTCAAGCAAATATTAATCTAATATTCCTGATGTTGTAGTTTATGGCCTCCTTGTATCATCTTGTTCTGTGGTTTCAGACGAGTATCTCTATTTGTGGCGTCTAACATTACTTCTCTGGCATATAGTACTGCTACTATTGAAAAAAGAATGCCCTTAAAGAAAAATTTTATTTGGTTTGCTCTGTTATTTCTTAAATAGTATTCTTCATATGCTTTTCTTGATCTTTTTAGTAAAATCAAATGCAGTGTCTGTTTCTTATCATTTTTTAGGTAGCATTCCTTATACTCAATATCAATACTGTAGATGTTAATTGAAGAGGACCTTTTTATAGTTTTGACTCCAATCTCTATGATGGCTGGTGCTGTATAAAATTCAATGTGATACCTTGCTGTTCTATGAATAGATTCTAGACTTTTCGCAAATGAAGAAAATAAAGTTGTTGTTTCTATAATTGTTGCAAATGTAGCTGGTGCTCTATGCTTACTGCTATTTATATCTGGATTCATTTGGTGGAAAGGCTTTTTCAGAGGGAAACAATAAAGGAAGGAAGGTGAAGTCATTTTAGTATACTTTGAAGTCTATATACTGCAAAGTTTCCATTGGGGAGTGAGAATAAAAGTTTGCACAACCTAATTAAATAATGTTTTCTCTCTACATTTGAGGCTTTTGTTTATAGTTGGAACTTAGATAACTACTTACAATACAAATATCTCTTGGCTTACATGGACAAGTACAAAAGATCGAGATATTCATGTAGGTAATTTTAGCTTGCGGTAGATTAGCACTGCCACCATTGACTTCTCTTCTGCAAATAAGATTGAGGAAGGTGGTTTTGGTCCTGTATACAAGGTTTTTGGATAACTTCCAAATAATTTATTTTATTGAAATGGAATTTTGTGTTTATACTGGCAAGTTGTGTTTCTGGTGACTTGGATGCAAGGTCAATTGCTAGATGGTACTTTTATAGCGGCCAAGCAACTCATGTCATCAAAATCACGGCAAAGAAATCGTGAATTTATAATTCACCATGGTGACACTAAAATGAAATTGCATCCTACAAACCTTACTATTATAAGAAGTCATTGATACCACGCCAATATGCACCCTTGTGTTGCCTCCTCTTCACCGCTGCTGCACCATAGACATCAACCCCACAAACCTCACTCACAGACCAATCAAACGTGACCACAAGTTAACTCTATATAATTCCTGTAAAACTAATTTCCCCGTCACCTCCATCAAAACATGTATGTTCACAACCCCTAGTTGCATGTTCATTGCCTATATTTATTTATTTATTTTTGTTTTTTATTACAAATTAAAAATAACAAAAGTTATATTATTTATACAACACTTTCTATAATATTATTTTCTCTTACTCTCTCTCCCTTTTTTTTCTTATTGCTTATTTCTATAATATTATTTTACAGTTAATATTTGATAATTTGAAATTATACTTAATTAGTAGTTATATATATATAGATAGATAGATATTAATGATTATATTAATTTGTAATTAAGAGATTGAATATTTTTAAAATGTCAGTTAGTATGTAATTAGTAATAAAAATCCAATCAAATAATTGTGTTATATATAATGGAACGTGATAATTGAATCATATTATCATGTGTGATTGGTATCAATTGTATAATGTTGTTACAATTTTTTTGGGTGATACCCTAGGTTCACCAAAAAAAAATGTTATTACAATTAGTATTGAGTGACTAATAATTTAAAATTGTATTTAATTAGTAGTTATATATATTAATGATTATATTAATTTGTAATTGAGAGACTATTTGATTAAAATGTCAGTTATAGAAAAATAATAAACAATATGTAATTATTATTAATTATGAAAAATAGAAAAAGCACATTTTTTGGCCAAAACTTAAAAATCTATCCTTGTATGTCAATTGAATTTGTCAATAAGGTGATACATATTTGAAAATAAGAGAAACTGTATAGGTGATGGTAATATGCAATTTTTCAATTTGATAAAATGTTGACACAAGCTGCCTTATACTCTAGTTGCAAAGTGATACACTCTTTTTTTTTTTTTGGTAAACCAGAGCGACACACTTTAATATCATTCCAAAAAATGATAAAAAATTATGAGGCATATAATAATACAATATTTAAACAGAATAGTAAAACAAGATATCTCTAATATATATGTGTGTGTACAGGATTACATTACAATTCAATTTGCATGTGTGATTGATAAGAGACAATAACATACAATATGCCTCTAACTTTGATTTGTAGCATATGATGATAGAGACAACATATAAAGATGTATTTATTCTTAAATAATTTTGAGAGTTCAGATTTTTGTACACCTTATTAAATAAAAAATTGTAGATATATTTCACAAACAAATTCACTTTAGAAGAAAAAAAAAGAATAATGGTTCTACGAGATATTATTGTTGGTCGCGGCTTGTAAAATGAATATAAATGTAGCAAATTATGTTTAGTATATTGGTAAGTATTATATTTGAATAATGGTCATCAGATGAAGTAAATCTTAATTTATAATCTATTAAATTTCAAGCATAGTGTGAATACCCAATTTTATCCGGGTAATCCATGTAACAAAAATAATTATAATAATAAAAAGTAAAATAGAAAAAAAATTATGTTTATTGGGTTAAAATGGTTTAAGGCCCAAAAAAGAAAGGAAGGTTCAAATCATAAGTCTTCTTTTTTTTTTTTTTTTTTTTTTTTTTTTGCTTGTTGGATTAAAGAGCATTAGGCCCATAGCCAATTTAAATGCATGAATTAGTGGGTTTTCTTGTTGGGCCTAGCAAATCAGGCCCATTATTACAAAAGAAAGAGAAAAAAAAATACAAAAAAGGAAAAGGTGAGAAGTGCCAGCCAATGAAAAACTTGCAAGGCAAGTTTCTTGAGGATTATAAATGGAAGAAAGAACCGGTAGAGTAAGGAGAGGATTTTTAAAAAAGAAAAAACAAATATGAGAATAAGTGAAAAAGAAAAATAGAAAAGGAAGAGAGGGATCAAGAATCAGAGGAGCGGAAGAACGGAAGAATGAAGAGGAAGAACAGAAACGGAGGGAGAAAGTAGAAGAAAACAGAGTGAGGCTCTAGAAAGAACGTGAAGAGAGAATCTGAGAAGGAATTGGAGTTATTATGCTGTTACAATGAAGAACAAGCAGTAGTAAGCCTCTGAGGCACGTCTTTCTCACGTTACTCAACTCTCTTTCTTCATATATGTGTTTTGATTAATTTTGTCATTAATCTATATCTTGCTTTAAATCTGTGTGATTAGTAATATTTCACTCGTTTTCAGTCCTGTTGGTGCCTTAGTGAATATCATTCTAAGTTTCCTTCTCCTTATTATAGCATTATCTCCACATAAACTCTCGATTCTTTCCACTATACTCACTTTCACATTCGCATACGAACACTAGGCACCAAATCACAGATCACGGAATAAGCACAAGCATATTTGTTCTCAGTCTCCTTAATTTGAAGCTATTCACAAAGCATACATTAACACAATTCTGGATCTTACACAAATGCTCATTCAGTACACACACAAATACACATCATTGTTCATCCACACTCATGCCACAATATATTCATTCTAAAAATGAAAAGACAAATAAACAGTTTCAATCCACCAGCATCAGCGGCCAAAAATTAATTAATAAAAATGAAGATAAAGAACAGAGTCGTTGCGATCGTCATTGCCCCAACCTGGATCCGCAATGGCGTCAACGCATAAACGTCCAATCATTCCTCTATTTTCACTCTAGTAGATCGTCTCCGCCACACCGTCACCACCGCGTGACTCCACCGTAACCGTCACACTATCTACCGCCAGCTTCCTATGATCATCGCCGCCAAGTCCTCCATCACCGCCGTGTCGCCGTGACAGCTCGTACTGCCACGGTGCAGTTCATCACACTTTAACACGTCTTCACCGTGGACCCCCTCTTCTTATTCGCTCAAATCCGCGAGAACTAGAATACCATCACAATGCCGAAATCGATCGAACCAGGCTCCGTTTCCTTTGTGTGTGTCCTCATGTGCCTCCTTTGAGCCATCATCGCCTTGTCACTGACCCTGCACGAGGCACCTTTGATCCACACCACTGTCAGAGTAGCATCGCCGTTGCATCGCTAAGATTTCCCCTGTGGGTCTCGCAGGAATTTCTCCTAGGGCTGGAATGAAGAGCGTCTAAGGGGTTTACCCCCTTTTCCTTACCGTTTGACACCAATGGATGTGGGCCTGGCCCCTTGGCAGATCCGGTTTCCATAAGAAAGAAGGGGAATGAACCCCTTAACTGTTACCTTCATGGGCCTAGCCCAATTTTATAATATTTCAGAAAAAAACGTTTAAAGAAAATAAGATTTTCTTTTGTCAATATTATTCCTAAACCTTTATATATATATATATATATATATATATATATATATATATATATAATGAAACTTAATAATAGCCACTTAGGATGCACTTCTTATTTGGACATTATTAAAGTTTTTAATATTAATGATAATCATTTAAGATGCACTTCTTATTTGGTTATCTTTTTTTCAAAAAATAAAATAATAATAATAATAATATAAAAAGTAATAAAATATATTTTAATAAAGGTTTTAATGATAGTTACTTTGGAAGCACTTCCTATTTGACTATTATAAAAACTTAAAAAGGTATATTGATAACCACTTTGGATGCACTTCCAATTTGGTTATTGAGTATACATTTACAATAAAAAAAATAATAATATAAAATAAAGTTAGTAAATCTTTTTTTTATAATATTAAACTTTCTCTTTTTAAAAGGATTTTAAATAGTCACTTTGGATGCACTTCCTATTTGACTATTATGAAATCTTAAAAGGCATATTGATAACCACTTTAGATGTACTTTTAATTTGGTTATTGAATGTGCCTTTACCATACTAAAAATAAAATAAAAATAAAAAAATTATAATAAAAACCAATCAACCAACAAAATGTTTTTTATACAAAGAACTACGTGAGTCTGATTCCTCATTGCACCTGAGGATACGTAGGAGTAGGGGCTCATCCCTGTCGATCTCAACAAAAATAAAAAATTAATGTCTTTCTAAAAATAAAAATGTTTTCTTCTAAAAAATAAAATTCTTAAATAAAATAAAGACATTTTCTTTTTAGGGGTAAAATAAATACTTTAGAAGCTATCTTTTTGCACATTTGATTAGGGTTAACCGTCTTTATGACGGACGTTGTAGGGTGTTAACACATTCCCTACGCGTAACCGACTCCTGAACCCATATTTGGTTTTAAAGACTATTTCTTCTTTTTAAAGGATTTTTCCAAAGTTTTCCTTAATAAACTTTGGTGGCGGCTCTTCTGATTTTATTTTCTTTTTCGTCGTCCGGTCGTGACCCCGGTTGCGACAGATAGGCTATAAAACTTCCATGTCAATTTCTTTCAATACTTATTTCATGTCACATAAGTAATTTTTTTAACACTGTGACCTCATCGACTTTTAACCTTGTAATTTCTTGAAACCATATTTGGTTTGCTCCAATATAAAGTCTATTGCTAAACCCTTTGTAACCCAACAAAAGAAACCATATTAAAAATAAAGTATATAATAATAATTTAATATTCATTTTAAACTATTTTCACAACCTTAGTAATGAAAAAAAAAACATATTTTTTCTTTTAAATGCTAAGGCTATTCACTTTAGTTGGAAAAGTGGCAAATTGATGAAAGTATGAGAGTGACACATAATTTTGTTTCATTTATGTTTCTATTTCTACCTTACAATCATGACATCTTCTATATCTTCTATATTAAACACAATCGTTGTTGTTGTTTTGAACACAATATTGTTCAATTTATTTGTTCATATATATGCATCTATTTTTATTTTTCGTTAAATTATTCAAATCATTTTTAAAAAGAGATATTAATAGATATGTGAAAACCTATTCCAAGATCATTTTCATTGTGTTTAATTATAAGTGTATTTTCTTCAAAGGAAATGTACTACCCCAAAAAGAACTTCAATCAAACATGTGATTCAGCTTATGCAAAACTTCAAGTCCTACTATAAAGACTAGATAAATTAAACAAGTTTTAAATATCTTGATTCATTTCAATTTATTTATTCTGTTAATGGTGCATTTAAAATTTTATTCAGTAGGTGATTACATGAATGAAGAATGAGACATTATTAGATGAATTTTTAAAATGTGGATATTGAAACAAATAATGTTGTGCAAGGCTTGAGAATATGGTTTACTCATACATTATGAACATATTATTCATTCATGTGTTAAAACTTCTAACTAGAAAATATGCTTAAGCAAGACTTTACAAAAGATATAAAATCTCAACAAATGACAACTTGTGATTGGGTAATAGTATAAAAACTGTCAGGGAGGAAAATTATTGCGCAAAAACTATCTTGCCAAAGTTAGTTCCTCCTAGGATGATCGCTTTCAAATTTTGAATGACCCTCCTCATGGGTTAAGTCTTCACCTTATTGCAGATGCCTTAGGTATTGTTTTTTTCCCCGCTTGTAATTTTCTTTTTTGGCTTTGTCTTTCTTTTCTCTTCACTGCCAAAAAAAATGACAAAACTTAGATACAATTCCACAAGTACTATTGGTGCTATTCTCCAATTAAAATTGAAGTTTTACCTAGGTAATCCAAGTTGACACTTAATAGAATCCTTATTACGTAAATTACTACTGGTGAAACTCTAATTTTAATTGGAGAATAGTACTAACAGTACATATGGAACTGCATCTAAGTTTTGTCCAAAAGAAAAAAGATTCTTTTTTACTATCAATGCATAGACTATTTACTTTTAAATTATTAAACAAAACTTGAAAATATTTTTCTTATTCAACTTTAATTGATTTTCAAATTCTATTTTTAAAATTGACTTAAACTGCATTATTTATAATATAATTATATTTTTCTATTCTACTATATATTAAAAAAAGTCAAATAACTAATCAATGAAAGTAATTATAAGAATTAATGTCATTATATTATTATTAATAATGGTTATTTTAGGGATAAATGATTTAAATTTTTCCATAACTCAAATTAAGTAAACTTAAGTTCTTATGCTTAATTACTTTCATTATATAGGGATTTGCTAACGTATACACACTCGTTTTTTAGTTAAAGTACATTAGCAAATTATAATTAAAATGTATCTTAAAATACACATATAGTGTAGCCTATTAACGTACTCCAACTAAAAAATAAGTATGTGTACGTTAGCAAGTGTTTGCAGAAGTTTGCTAACGTACACGCACTTATTTTTAGTTAGAATACGTTAACAAACTATAACTACAATATATCTTAAAATATGCCAATGGTATAGCTTGTTAATGTACTCCAACTAAAAACAAGTGTGTATCAGTGTATATGTTAGCAAATCCCTTACTTGCCTTTCTAGTGGGATCCCAAGGTATACCCACAAACTTTAGTCCTTAATTGAGCTGACTACGAGACTAATCCTCTATCCAAAACTTAGTCACACTTGAAGCTCTTCACCCCTTTCAAAGATGCGTCATGTGTGAATCGAATTTAGATCCTCCCTACAAGCTCATTAGACACACCCATTAAGTAAATAAGTTATGATTTAGTACAGATTTAATTTAAATGTAATATTAAATTTGATCTAGTGCAACTTAATTAAAAATGATTTAAATCTAATTTTTTTATTTTGTTAATACTATTAAAATATTATGTTAATGCGTTAATATTTAATACTTTCTAAATAACACAATTTTTACTTGTATATTTTTTTTTCTTTTTCTTTAAATCTAATTGCTTTGCGTTTTTTTTTTTAAATAATTATTTTAGGGATTAGTTTATTTTCTATGCCACTTCAAAATATATGAAAGTAATTGAGTATAAGAACTTAAGTTTACTTAATCTAAGTAATGGTACAATTTTGATCATTTAATTAGCACTTAAATAAATAATATTAATAATAATGTAATGACATTAATTCTTATAGTTACTTTCATTAATTAGTTATTTGGCTTCTTAATAATAAAATAGAAAAAACATAATTATATTATAAAGAATGCGGTTTAATTCAGTTTAAAAATAAAAATTGAAATATTTTAAAGACAATAAAGTTCGTTAGAACTTTAAAGAAAATAGGATTTAATTTGAATTTGAAGATAATAGATTATTCATAATAATAACTAATACAATTTAATTTAAATTTAATAGTAATTGTTATAAAAATGATTTAAATTAAATTTAAAGTTAAAAAATATAACATATTCATAATAATAATTTAAATTTTAAAAAATCATAAAATCTTAAAAATCAATCTGTCTCATAAATTGTGTGAAGAGCATTATATAATTAATCAAGGACAAGAAAATATTAAAAGTGAGTTAATTGAAAGAGTTAGAAGATTGAGAATCTTACTTTTTGAAACAAGTATCTAAATTTATAATATTAGAGTAGAGTGAAATAGATTTAATTAGTTTTTTATTTTTTAAATCTATTTAACGGTGAGGATTGAATTTTGAACTCCTGTATAAATCTTGATGAAAGAACACAAGAGGTCAAGCATTCTAAGACCCAATTTCAATTTATAATAATATTCTATGTGAAAAAAAAAATATAATGGATGTCTCTCTTTTTATGTGTTAGACAATGACAAAGGCACCTTGAGTGAGTATATAACATTGCGTGGCAAATAAATAGAAGACTATACTATAATTTTGGTCTCTTATTTTTATTTTTGGTTTCACTTTGGTCCTTTATTTTTGAAAAGTTTTAAAATAGTCTCTTAAATGATTTGTGTTACAACACGTTTATCTTTCTGTTAGTGATCGTTAGACCAATGGATGGAAATTCCTACGTGTATTTAACGTAGATTATAACTTCATTAGTAGTGACTACATGTCTGTTGATGCAAGAATGAAGTCATTTTGAGTAAATCAAAATGTCATCATTTTGTCTCAAACAAGGAAAACAACTTCGTTTTGTGTCATTGAAAGTGTCATTTTGATTGAATGTAATTCTGAAGCAAGTTATTGATGCTTTACATTTATTTTCAATTGAAAATTTTGAACCTTAGCAGAGCAAAAATATAGGATTCACCCTAACTGAGAAAATTGAATCCTAGCCAAGCAAAATATACGATATAAGGCTTAGAGGGTGGCACGATTGAAGCCCATTTGTTGTTTGGGTTTATGGTTTCTACATTCAAAGGGGTAAGTTTTGTTTATTTTGTATTTTGTTTTGTTTGTTGCTTTTGTGGTCACACATCATAGTTTTGGTACAATTTACCTTTTGGGGTTTGGGGTTGTGGTCCTGCAAATAGAGGGAGGTTTAATTTATTTGTTTTGCTTTTTGTTGTGGTAGGGTTGATGTTTTGGGGTTTAGTGTTGTGTTTAAAGCAAACACCATGTGATGTTGCTATTCACCATTATTTTTGTACATTTTAACTTTTAATTTAAATCAAGCCCCATGTGTTTGAAGCAAACCCCACATGGTTCTTTTTTCACTGTTCTTTTTTCATATTTTGACTATTAATTTGACTATTAGTGTCATGTTTGACTTCTTTTGTGCATTTTTTATAGAGGATTGTTAATTGAGATTTATTGTAATGGATGATTTTTTTTTATGTGGTAGTCCACTATAAGGGGAAGTTTGTTAAGAGGGAGCGCTTAGACTACCTATGATATGTGGGCACATAGAAATGTGACCCAGATAGGTGGAGCTACTTTGAGATATTAGATATTTTGAGGGAGATAGGATATCCAAAGGTGATTAGCATATGGTACCATGATCCAAGTAAAGTGGATGGGTTGGCAAATTTAGGTCAGGGTCTGATTTGTTGAATGATGATAATGGTGTAATGGATATGATTGAATTGGCAAGGGCCAATAGGAAAGTGGATCATTTTGTATTGCATCGAATGTCATGAGATAAAGTAATTAACAGGCCAAAAAAGGATGATGGGCCAGTTCCATAACCTCTAATCAATCTAAGTGATGATGATGATGATGTGGTCAAGGACAATGAGCCCAATATGGAGGTGAATAAGGTTGCTGAGCAAGCCCATATTGGTGTAAAGGGTAATCCCAATGTGGAGGTGAATAATGGTGTTGAAGAAGCTCCAAGTGAGGAGGATGATCCAATTGAATAGGGCCATGTTAATGAAAAAATTGAAGGCGGTGTTGAAGAAGACCTAAGTGAGAAGGATGATCTAATTGAGCAAGGGAATGTTAATCAACAAGTTGAACCCAATATGGAGGATGATTCAAGTGAAGACTATGATCCAAATAAGTATAAAAGTGATGGGGATGACAATGCAATGGGTGCTAACTTTGATGACTCAAAGGAAGAGGCAGATGAGTATGACATGTTGAGAAGGGAAGTTGTTACTGCTTCTACTAAAGAGGCACAAGGCAATGGTTCTAAAAGAATCAAAACAAACCACATCACAGTGGTTCTAAAAAGCAAAGGCTTACCAAGGAGAAGACCTGAGGTTAATAATAATGTAAAAAAAAAAAAAAAAAGGAAAATCAAGGAAGTGCAATGTTTCTATACCTATGGCCGAGCCTGAACATGTTAATGACATGTCAGAAGATGACTCATTATTTGAAAGTTAGGGTGAAAAAGGAAAAGTAGTTAGTGATAGGGCCTACCTGACAGTGAGTATAATAGTGAGGTCCTAGACAATGGAACTAATACAAGTGATTAGGAGCATGATCATACACCAAAGTTCCCTACCTTTAAGTTGCCAAAGAATATGGCAAACTACAAATGGGAGTTGGGAACTTACTTTAATTCATAGCAAGACTTTAAAAAGGCAATTAGAACCTATGTAATGCACTCAGGTAGGAACATGAAGAGATGCAAGGGTGACAGTGAATGGAATGCATATTGTGTCAAGTTACTTAGTAAGGATACGTGGCAACTAAGGAAGGTAGTGGACAAACACACTTGTAGTAGGGAGTACAGGGTAAATTTGCTTTGTAAAAGATGGTTAGGAAACAAATTACAAATAAGGGCCAGGGAGAATTCAAAGTTAAAGTTGATTGACCAAATGGAAAGGGTACAAAAAATGGAATATTAAGATTTGTATGTCCAAAGCTCTTAAAGCAAGCAATAAGCAAAAAAAACATTATTGATGAGTCCTTTAGGGAACAATACACTAGAATATATGATTGTTGTCATGAATTATTAAGGTCAAATCCAGGCTTTACAATCAAGGTAGAAATGAAGCCATACCAAGGTGATGAGCAGAATGTGGAGCAACCAGAGAGTTGTCTAAGTCCAACATTCAAGAGGCTTTATATTTGCTACTAAGCGTACAAGGAAAGCTTCATGAAATGCAAACCCATCATAGGGTTGGACAATTACTTTCTGAAAGGGTAATTTAGAGCCCAAATACTTGTTGCCATAGGAAAAGACCCAATATTAAATAGATGCTACCAATTTCATTTTTTGTTGTTGAGGGACAAATAAAGGATTCCTATACATGGTTTTTGCAATTATTGATAAATGACCTTGAAGGGTAGCAAAAGTATCTAACATACACATTCATCTCAAATTAACAATAGGTATAAATTTCACTTTATAGTTAATTACTTAAGTATTTCATTATGTTATATAATTAGTTTGCTTGTAGGGTTTATTGCCTTCAATAGATGAGTTGCTGTTAGGTGTTGAACAAAGATTTTGTGTAAAGTACCTATACAACAACTTCAAAAAAAGGCATACAGGGTTGCAACTGAAATAACTAATGTGGAGGGCAACAAATGCCACTTATCCACAAGCTTGGGAAAGATAGATGAAGGACCTCAAAGTTGTTAATGAGGAAGCATTCAAATATTCAATCTATATTCCACCTAGGTTCTGGTCTAAATCCAAATTCTTTATTGGGCTAATAAGTAATATATTGCTCAATAATGCCTGAAGCTTTCAACAGTATCATAGTTGCTGCAAGACAAAAACCAATAGTGACAATGTTGGAATACATCATAGTATATTTGATAGAGAGATGGAGTACCAATAAGAAATAAAATTTGCCTTATTCCAGGGCAGCATTCTACCAAAAATACAAAAGAGGATCGATAAAGAATCTAAGAACGCCAACCAGTGGCTCACAAGGTAAAACACAATGTATTGTATTATTGTTCTTTTCTGTCTCATGGGTCATTAACATGTGTATTTTCTTATTGTTTTTTTTTTTAAGGAGGTCTCAGGAGCACTACTAAGAGGTCAGATATATCAACATGGTAGAAGACACATTTGTTGTCAACTTGTCCACCAAGGAGTGCAGTTGCAAGAAATGGATGTTAACAAGCATACCTTGATGTCATGTCATTTCCTGCATGAAGTTCATAAACCTAAATGTAAAAGATTATATACCAGATTGTTATAGGAAGGAGATTTGTAAGGTAGTTTACCAACCATAATATACCCTGTAAATGGGTTACAAATGTTTTATTTTGATTAAAAGTGGAATAAAGAGGGAAAAAAAGATGAAAAAAATATAAATAATAGAAATAAAAGAGAAATAAACTAAAAATAAATTGTTGTTTGAATAAATAGAAATAAGAAAAAAAGAATATTTAGAGGAGTAAAAAAGAAAGTGAAATAAAATTATATGAAAAATATTTTATACTAATTAAAAAATTAATTCGTTACCCTAGTTTTTTTCTTAATAAAATGTCATTTATTAATTATTTTTAATTTTTTTATGTTATAAAGAATTTATTTAATTTTTTAAGAAATTAAAATAAAAAGAGATTATTTCTCTCTTTATTTCATGACAATTTAAAAAAAAAAGTTTTTTCTAATAATGTCACATAAAAAAAAAATCTTCTTCCTATATCCTCCCTTAATGAAATTTAAATTTCTATTTTATCTCATTTTTTTTCCTTTCCAAAAAATTATTAGTGGACATCAATTCTAGAAACACCTACAAAGATAAAAAGATAAAAACAAGTAAATGTATAAAAATATGATTAATAAAAAATAAATGTTGATATATATACAAAATTAAATTAAAATGTATATCTATATATACATAAATATTATAATATAAATATGGATATATAATATATATATATTGTATATACTATATATCTATATATAGATATCCTCCCTTAATATATTTTGAAAGTATATTACGTCTTTTTGATCGATATGAATAAGGTAATAAATAATTTTGGATAATATAAAATTTTGTGCATATGATTTATGTTAAAGAAACTTTCAATCCAACGGTAAGTTTTAATAAAATTATCTAATTAAAAGTATTAAATAGAGTAATAATTAGTGTAGTTACACCGTTAATTTGTAATATTGTAATATATATATATATATATATATATATATATATATATATGGGGAGGGATCAAATAATACCAGTATAACTTACATAAACTATTACACCATTTAATAATTTTAAATTGGATAATTTTATCTCAAAACCCACCGTTGAATTGGAAGTTCCTTTAACATAGATCATATGTACAAAATTTTATATTAATCTAAAATTATTTAACACCTTATTCATATAAATCAAAATAGACGTAATATATACTTTTCAAAATATAGTAAAACATGAGTCATTTGATTACCTTTTTAGTATTATTCAATTTTAACAAAATTTGACACAAATAATCTTAGTAATATAAAATTATAATTCAACAGCTAAATTGATAGAAATCATATTCTATATCAAGTTATTGAATAATATAATAATTGGTATAAGTTACATAGATATCATTTAATTCCTTCCCTATGTGTGTGTATCCGTATATTCTCATTCTTTGTATCCACTAAGCTTCAATACACATGCAAAAACAGTGTATTGCAAGTTGTCCCCTGTTCCACTTTGCTTCTTTCATCCTTCACAGTAGCCGTTCGCTCCGTTCTCATCTCATAAAAGCACACATCTTCTCTTCACTTCTCACTCTCATTAACCACTTTCATCCTCCGAGTCACCAACCGAGTTAATTCACCACCCCCCATGGCCACTGCAACCACCAAACCAACCCTTCCATGGAAGGTTCGCTTATCCGTTTCCCTCCTTTCCACCCTCAGCGACGCCTCTCGCCGCTCCCATGGCACCATCAACCGCCGCCTCTTCAACCTCGCCGACCGCCCGCTCCCCCCGAACCCCGCCCCCCTCGACGGCGTATCCTCCTCCGACTTCACCGTCGACCCCGCCCGCAACCTCTGGTTCCGCCTCTTCACCCCCTCCTCCGCCTCCGCCGTCGCCGCCGCGTCCCTCCCCGTCATCGTGTACTTCCACGGCGGCGCCTTCGCGTTCTTCTCCGCGGCCTCGGTCCACTACGACGCCGTTTGCCGCCTCTACTGTCGCTCCCTTAACGCCGTCGTCGTCTCCGTTAACTACCGCCTCGCCCCCGAACACCGCTACCCCTCCCAATACGACGACGGCTTCGACGTCTTAAAATTCCTCGACCAAAACGGCGCCGTTTTGGGTAACGCTGCTGACGTGGATAAATGTTTTTTGGCGGGTGATAGCGCGGGTGCGAACCTGGCCCACCACGTGGCGGTTCGGGTTTGCAAAGAGAGGCTCCGAGTGGTGAACATTATCGGGTTGGTTTCGGTTCAACCGTTTTTCGGGGGAGAGGAGAGAACCAAATCCGAGATTAGGTTAAAACGGGTTCCGGTTATTTCGGTGGGTAGGACCGATTGGCATTGGAAGGTGTTTTTGCCAAATGGGTCGGACCGGGATCATGAAGCGGTTAACGTGAGTGGGCCCAATGCGGTGGATATTTTGGATTTGGATTACCCAAATACGATTGTGTTTATGGGTGGGTTTGACCCGTTGCGTGATTGGCAAAAGAGGTATTATGAGTGGTTGAGGAAATCGCGAAAGGAGGTGCAGTTAATCGATTATCCAAACACGTTTCACGCTTTTTACTTGTTTCCTGAGTTGCCCGAGACTTCTCTGTTTATTTCTGAAGTGAAGGAGTTTATGAGCAAGCAAATGTCCAATGTGAATTAAGGGTTGTGTTGTTATTGCTGGAAAAAAAATATTAGAAGTTATTTATTTTTCTATGTTGTATGAAGGCAAGAAGAAAAAAGGGAAGGACGTGTAAAATAATGTATGGAACTGCTATTGCTGTGGTAGTTGTATAATTATGTTATGAATAATGATAAACTTACACCCAAAATGAGGTGTAGTTGAAATTTAAAGGAAGAGGGGAAAAAAATGATAAATGTGATTGGAAAAAAAAAATACAGAAGAAACATAAAGTGAAAAAGAGGATAAAAAAAAATTGAATGTAATTTTATATTTATTCTTATGTTATTGTGTTTGATTGTTGTTGCCCAATATAATTTGGTAATCAATTCCTCATTTTAAATTAAATAATAACAGCTTTGCTAAAAAATGCTCCCATGAATTTACATGATTCTAATTTAAGAGTGCTCTTAATATTTACAGTGAATTTATGAGTACTGTAAAAAAAAAAAATTAATAAAAATTTTGGGTTGAGAAATAGGCTAATACAATTTTTACATTACTTTTATATTTTGTATTTTTTTTTTATCTTTTTCTATTTCTATCTTTCGTACGTTCAGTTCATATCCTTGCTTGAAGATTAAGATCACTAATCCATTGGTCCAAATAAGATGTCTAGATAAAAACATTGAATTCATACTAAAAAAGGTTATATCCATTGATAAATTGTAAAGAGTTTAATCATAAGTAATTTCTCAACCATCCCATAAAAAAATTGTAGAAGATCCATTAAGAGTGAACATTACTACCATAGCGTTATTTGTTTTTAATGTCAATATAAAAAATCTCATTCAATGGTACCTAACATTTAGAAATCTGCCAAATAAAATGCAGTGTGTAACAGTGTTCATATCTGAAGGCTTAAACAACACCATTTGCTATCAATTTGTCGGGACTCAAGTTCTACCTTTAATGATATTTTGTATAGTTACAAAAAAAGATATTTTGTATGTTGAAAAAGATCAAGGATGTCCCTTCATTTATTTTTTGTCTGTTTGGTCCGTGTTAAACAATGACGAGTTTTGTTTGGCTGAGGGTGGAGGATATGACAAGTAAATGGAAATGAATCGTTAATTAACTTGAAAGTAAACCCCAAAAAGGATCAACTCCCAATTACATAGCTTTTTTTTTCCAGTTTTGGTTGTAAATAGATAATTCCCACTTGCATCCCATAGTCTTGTTGCTATGAGGAAGTTTCGTGAGTTTCACATACAATTTCTTTGTAAAGGCCGAAAGTTCTGCTTGTATGGTCCCATTCCAACAATCAGGCATCACTGCTTCTGGATAAGGCTTTGGCTCTTTTGAAAGTGGCAAAGCTATAGAGAATCGTGAGTGATTTGGGGATTGTTTATAATAAGAGAGGAACTGAGATAAGAGGAGGATGTGGATGGTCCAGCTGAGTGGAGAGAAAGCAGTAATATTCTTGGAGGTATGAGGGAGCTTTAATTGCGGGTTCGTCTTGATGATATTTTGTTTCCAACAAAAATTAAGTTTTGACTATTAATTAGGTATAAGATATTTGGTTAAGAAAACCAAAAATCTCACTATCTTTGATCCAAAAAGATTGGTGGACAATTGGACATCTCTTAAGCGTAGACATCTAGAGAGAGATGAGAGAAAAGAGATAAATGATTAATATATTGTATATGTTGTTCTCTAATCAAAGTTGTAGTTTTATTTTGATAATTTACGTCATAAAAATTTATATTAAAGAATTATACAAATTATTAAAATAAAACTTTCATTCTAATTAAAAAGATAACACCTAATGAATTGTATTTAAATTTTATTCTTAATATAATTGAAAATATGATATAATAAAAAGAAATAAATAAATAAACAAGAAATATTAGTTGGGTGTGTGAATTATTTGAATATACAAATATCATGATTCTGCATTTTCAATTGAAACCTTTACGTGTTGTCTATCAAATCAAGTCATAAAAGACAATGAATAAATATTCAGGAAAATCATGTGCACTTGCATGTGCGTTTGACGATCAGAAAAAGACTACTATCGACTTCATTTAATAAACTAGTAAGATACATTGAATCATTACCAATAAATTTGAGAATCTATTCATAAGTTTGGATTATAAATGGTGAATCAAGAGTAATTTTTAAAATTTAAATGACATATGTTATTTACAGAGATGTTCAGATGACACATGTCGTTATATGGTGCTTTGTAAATATTTGATTTGGTTACAAACTATAATTATAATCATTATAATTTTTACCTTAATGAGTTTTAAATAATTATATTTGAATTTTGAATTTAAAAATTCTATTAAATACTTACTTTTTAAGTAACTACCTTAATTATAATTAAAAATTATATTAGTCATTTGACTTAATTATTTGTTAATAACTAATGAGAATAATATATATAGTTTCCTTAATTATTTTGAAATCAAGGATAAACAATGAGTATTTTTTGTTTTTTAAAAAATTATATACTTAATCAATAATTTTTTACTTATATTCACCCTAATTTTTTCCTAAATAAAAATCAATAAATAATTTTTACTTAATCAATAATTTTTTTCTTACATTCAATTATTTATGACAATAATTTAATATAAGCTTCAAGGACCAAAATAATTATTATTATATATTTTAAGTATAATTTGGGAAGATATTTGTGTATAATTATTATTATATATTTAAGAATATGACTGAAGAGGATATTCTAAAGTAGGCTTTAAAGCAAATGTGATCATTTTCGTATGATTTTACTCAATAAACTAAATTTTGCGTCATTAATTGGGGGTTGTTTAATTAGGTGTTAATGTATTATTATTATTATTATTATTATTATTATTATTATTATTATTATTATTATTATATATATATAATTAAAATTAAAATCATTACATGTAATTGTTATACAAAAATTATGTAATTGTTATATATAATTTATATAATTGAAATGTCCATTTAAATTATATTCATATTAAATAGGAAAGTTCTACATGTCAATCTCTAGAGTAATTTCACATAAATTATTAACCCACTTGGCAACAACAAAATGTTTTCCTCTATTTTTTGCTTATATATGTCGACCTCACATTCATTTTCATACAAATCAATTTATGGACAATTATGACACACAATTATTTGCACACAAAATAATTTATAAACAATTATGACATGCAAAATTAGAAAATTAATTTTTATTGTATATTCTAATTGAGCACAATTTCACAACCCTTATATGGGAATTATTAGTACCTAATGCTTCTATTTTGAAATTCAAATAGAGTTAAAGAATAAAAGATGATTAAGGAAAGAAGAAATGAGAAATGGATGCATATTTGAAAGAGACCCAACTCTCCTCTCATTTCTCCAATGATAGTATTTTTTGGTTACATGTTCTGAACAGTCACCCCCGGTATGTTGATTTCGTCTATTGTCTTTCTCTTCTCCATGTCTTTATTAAGGTGAGAAAATATATTATCAAATTGAGATGTATGTACATTAGGCAATTTTTCTCTTCTTCTTTTTTTTGTATTTTCTCCATTTTAGAAACTTTTTTTTTTCACTTATATGCTTCATTGCTCCCCTTTCATTTGTTTGTTTATGTTGTTTTTGCTTAGTGTATAGTCTAGAATGGATGATAAGGATAATGATATTAAGGATGCAGGCGATATGGTGCTCAAAGTCCTAGTTTACTATTAACTTTCTCTTTGTTTGAGTTTTTGTTATTTTGTTTCTTTATTGCTTTAAATTTGATCTACTAAGATTTTTATTCCTTTCACATGTACAAATTCAAAAGAATTCAGAAGAGAAATAAGAGTATGGATGAAGAGGATATTCTAAACTAGACTTTAAAGCAAACGTGATCATTTCCATATGATTATACTCTATAAACTAAATTTTGCATCATCAATTAGGGGTCATTTGATTTGGTGTTAATGTATTGTTAAATATATATAATTAAAATTAAAATCATTACCTGTAATTGTTATATATAATCTATATAATTGGAATGTCCATTTAAATTACATCCATATTAAATTGTTCATTTATTAGCATATTATTATTTATATATTACAAATGTTGTCAATTTGAAACAATTTAATAACATTTTAATGGACAAAATTTTAAAATGGACAATTAATTTGACTTAAATATGCAACATTCAATTAATTATAAATATTCAAATCACCAAAAGAAATATGCAATATTTATTTATTTATATGGAAATAGAACAAAAAATTTCATTAATTTTTATTTACAATTATCATTTTAAATAGAAATAAATTAATTATTCATTCAAATCCACCGAAATTAACATTCCTGTATGTCGCAACTGGGGCCACGATGGAAACGGCGCAAAAAATAATTTTTAAATGGAGTCGCCACAAAAATTTTATTTAAGGGAAAAATATTGGAAAACCCTAAAAACAAAAACACGGTCTTTGAAATTAAAGATTGGTTCGGGAGTCGATTACATATAGGGAAGGCATTAACACCCTACAACGCCTGTTAAAAACAGTACCTCTAATTAATCGCACAAAACTACATGACTTTATAAATATTTATTTTACCCCAATAAGAAAAAAAAATATCTTTTCTTTTGTATTTTTAAAGATGAGAGAAAAAAAATTAGTTTTTGTTTTATTTTAAAGAAAAAAAGAATTTTAAATTAAAATCTGAAAAAGGATATGATTTTTATCTTCTTATCTATTTGGTAAAGAGAATCTTGAACAAATATTTTATTTTGTATTTGAAAAAAGAACCTTTTGAATTTAAAAAAAAAAACTCTTGCGCGAGAAGTTAAGCTAGCAAATGACTAGTCATAAAACCCTCACAACTCGAATAATGTTAAAGATAGAATTGTTGTTCAATTAACGCTATTGGTTGTTGCATATTTGAATTTTTTCTTGAAATAAACATTTAATTTTTACTTTTTGTATTTTTTTTAAAGATATCCTCGCATAAGGGTTTAAGCTAACAAATGGCTAGTCATTAAACCCTTACGATCCAAATAACGTTAATGATAGTATATGCTATTCAATTAACACCATTGGCCGTTGCGTATTTGGATAAATTTTATTTTTATCTCTTTTTGAGAACAAACAAAATATTTTAATTTATACCACACAGGATTTGTGATAGCAAATGGCCATTCATAAACCCTAACCATTCAAATAACATCAAAGATATCATTCACTACTCAATTAATGTCATGAATCTTACATAAATCAATACTTATTTTGATCCTTTTGTTTTTTAATAGAAACGTAAAAAGGGAAAGAAAGAAAACAATGGGTACACAAAAAAAGAGTTCACAATATCAACAAAATAAAAAAAAAAAAAAAGGAAGAAGAAGAAAGAAAAGAAGGAAAAGAAAAAAAAAAAAACGTAACGATATTTGCTTCGAAGTCTATAAAAATGACCAATTAAACAAGCCTTTAAAATGAAGGAAACAAGGAAGATAATCAGCAAGCCACAATAAAAAATAAAAAAAAGCATAAAACGTAAGGAATAAAATAGCCTCGGATGAATGCAATCAAGGATATTAAAATATAACATTTCCATCAAAAGAAAGCTGCATCTCGGATGTAATCAAAAGAACATTATAATATAATAATATTAAAGATACAAAAGAGACATATAGAAATATATATATATATATCAAACCGAGAAAGAAAGAACAAACTGTGATGAAACAAAATGCACCTCGGATATTGCACGACGTCGTGAAATTGTTGCCCTTCAGTAATCCTTGTCTTTTCCCTTCAACCCTCTTGTTTTCGTGCCGGTTCCCCCTTTTTTTTTAACTCTTGATGCTTTTGTTGAGCCAACGGGAGCAGTTGTCGAGAGAGCCAGCCTTCCCTTTTTTTCTAAGTGAAACCCTTAAATAGGCTCAATCCACCTTTCTTTTTGTAACCACCCTATCTCCCATTATCCAAATCCCATGATCTCCACTAGCAACCACTATCCACTACCGTAAGTGACTTATTTTATTTTATCTTTTTTTTTTCCAAAATTTTTAATTTTCAGATTATCTTTACTCTTTTTTAATAAATAAGAAAAAAAATGTACTGGATAAAATTAGTTATTCACACTGTCCAATTAAATAATTATAATAATTAAGGTAATTTTAACATGTATATATTCTAAATTAATTAAGATAATTGTGAGATATATATTTTAACAAAAAGTTAAATCATATTATTTTAAATTAAGTTAAATATATTATGTGAAAATGTATAATTAAAGTAATTAATGTAATTAATAAACATATATAATTAAGGTAATTGTCTGTAATTAGAAGTCAACTAATTCATAAATATTTAATTATATTTAATATTGATTGAAGAAACTTAAACATTTGAATACAAAAGTACAAATCTCTTTTATTTGAATAATAAATTAAGAAAAAATTAATTTTGATTTGATTTTAATTTAATGTGAAAATTCATGACATATATAATAAAATGAGGATACATGACTTAAATACACATACACACACACACACATGTATATAAACTAGTTTTTTATTTAATGTATTATTAAATTTGTTGAAAATTTTTATTGATATAATTAAAGTAATTAATGTAATTATAAAACATATATAATTAAGATAATAATTAAGATAATTACATGTAATTGTTATATATAATTATTTTTTATGAAATATAATTATTAAATATTGCTAAAAAAAACTATTTCAATATGTTAAAATACATAATTCTATTAATTATGGTAATTATGATTGATTATATTGTGATATTAATTAAGGTAATTATGATCGGTATATATTTTTATTAAGGTAATGAACATTATTTTAAACAATGGTAGTTAGATTATTTAAATTACATAATTAAATTGACTATTACAATTTTAAAATTAAAATAAATGATTAATTTAAAAGAATCATTCATTTTCACCTAAATATGAAATTTTTATTTAAATTATTTTTATATTAAATTGTCCATTTATTATTGAACTATTTGTTTATTTATTACATGTGTCACAAAATAATTTAATAACATTTTGATGGACCAAAGTTTAAAATGGATAATTAATTTAAAATTGACGATTGATTTGATCTAAATATACAATATTCATTTATTTGAATAGAAATGAAACAAATTTTCCTGTTGACTTTTTGTTGTAAAAAGAATTTTAAATGGAAATAAATTGATTTTTGCTTTAAATCCACACGAAATTAACCTCCTGCTCATTTGAACAATTATAATAATTAAGGTTATTACAATTGAAATATATTCTAATTTTAATAAGTTAACACAATTATGACATATATATTTTTAAGGAAGATAGTAATATTATTTTAATTTAAAGTAGATACATTATTTATAATATATAATTAAAGTAATTAATGTAATTAATAAATATGTAGAAGTAGGAAGTGGCCCACAATCATCTTTAAATTATTTGATTTATAAATATTTAATTATATTTAATATCGATTGAAGAAACTTAAACATTTGAATAAAAAGTAAAAATCTCCTTTATTTAAATAATAAATTAAGAAAAAATAATGTCGATTTGATTGATTTAATGGGAAAATTCATGACATATATACTAAGATGAGAGTCACATGATACTGTCGCAACCGGGGTCACGACGGGATGGTGACAATGATAAAAAAAACAGAGAAGTCACCACCATAGTTTATTAAGGGAAAACATGGAAAAACCCTAAAAATAGTCTTGAAACAAAGATTGGATTCGGGAATCGATTATGCGTAAGGAAGGTGTTAGCACCCTACGATGTCCGTTATAAAAAACGATTACCCTTTAACTTGATCTGTGAAAATATTAGTTGTGTTTATCCTCTTGCTTATAAAATTATTAATCCTATTTATATATTTTTTATTTAAATTATAGATTTATTTTATTTTTAGAAAAAAGGATTATTATTATTACTATTTTATTTTTTATGGTTTTTGAAATCGACAGAGTGGGCTCCTGCTCCTACGTATCCTCCGGTGCAATGAGGAAATCAGATTGATGTAATTCTTTAGGTAGAAAATCTCTTTGTGGATTGATTTTTTTTATTTTATATTGTTAGTTTTTTTTATATACATAAAAAAATGTTAAATCTTAAGTCTTATAGAGTATTATCTACAACGACAGGCAACCTAACAAATGTGGAATACTAAACAAAATTTTGTATAAGACTTTGTGATTTTCAAGTGAATCCTAAATCCAACATGAAATCTTACTAGATTTACGTTTTTATTTTCATTATTATTATTTCTTACTAAAAACTTATCAACAAATTATTATTTAATCGTAAGCTTTTAAATAGAACCTTTGTGATATTCAAGTAGGTTCTAGACCCAACATGAAAACAAAAAAAAAAAAAAAATCACTAAGTCTATATTTTTATCTTTAAAAGTTACATCAATTACTTAAGGAAATGAGCTTTATTTAAGCACATAAGATTCAATGAGATATAACAAGATTGTTCATATTGCTACATTTTATTTGCTAACGGTTTAACTATTAAACAACAAAACATGTGTTCATTTTTAATATGTTATCTACTTATCATTATAATATCTTATTTGGGTTTGACTTGAATTGTATGCGTAAAAAGATTTAAAGCCTAAATCAAAAGATACACAATTAATAATAAAAAAAAAAAAAAAAAACAAAACCACAATGAACAGGATCACTAGTAACGAAAAAGGAAATGAGAAAAAAAATCCGCACACGCAGGCAACCACAAGTCACACGTATCTTAACAGAAAAAATAAAAAAGAAAAAAACAAAACAGCTAGGATCCTCCTTGGGCCAGGCCCAATTCAAAATTCCAGGAATGAGAATTTTCTTTGTGGAGCAAATAGAGTCTTCGAAGAACTCTGGAGAGCGGCACATTTCATCCTAAATTGTTAGATCACAATTCCGAACAAGATTGGTGTCGTAACTCCGATATGCATCTATGACGAAATGGTGGTGAGGAAGTGCGAAAATTGTCACGCCTCTGTCTCTAGTGACCTCGAGGATGATGATGGCGGAGGACATTGGTTGCGAAGTGGTGGAATCGTCACTATTGGGGAAAATGCAAGAGTTCGCATGATAGAGGGTTGAAATCACAAAGAGTCGCCTCGCGGTAGCTCGCGGCAGAATAGGGGGAGACGCCACAAAATAGGATGGCGACGCAGTGGTTGATGGTGTGAGACCCGTAGTGACGCATCGATGTCACAACAGCCGACGATGGTACCCGGATCGACGAAAATGAAACGGAGCCTGAGCGGGTATCACCGCCTCTTCGTGTCAATGCCGCTCCGTATCGACTAAGGCTCGAGGAACGAGGATGGATCCAGAAGTTTCATTTGATTTCTCCTATTCCCTTTATTTTTGTAATTTATTTATTTTTACTATTGTTTGCTAGAATTGATTAGAAGGTGCCTGTTGGATAATGCAGGATGTAGATAGAGCGAGAATCATCATCTGTGCATATTTTATATTTTATTTTGTGAAAGAACGAAACAAAATCAATATGTGTGTGCGCTGAGTATGATGAATAAATGTGTATGTTGATGAATCTTGCAGTACTGAGTATGGCAATGTGGCACTGCGTGAACTTTTGTAAGATAGAACGAGTATTGTTCCCTATAGTGGTGTGTATACCTATTGCTATAAAATGGAGAAATCGGTAATCCGTGTTGTGTAAAATATCACTGAGTGCAAAGAAAAGGAGAAAAAAATGTGAGCTAATGTATATCAGAATAATGCGAATGTCACCAAGCGAATAAGCACAACAGCAATGAAGATAAAGGATTCAAACCAAATTCACAACACAGAAGAAAAAAGGAACAAAACTAGTAAGCGTTGGAGACCTACATGAAGGAGAATTCTGATGAAATATACCTGCTAGCAAAGATTATGGATTCTTCCAATGGATCCTATTCTCTTTCACGGCTTCTCTTTCTTTTCGTTCTTCCTTTTTCTAATCTCCTGTCCCCGTCCTCCTTCAACTTTCATCTTATTTATAAGCTAAACTCTAATATCAATTCTTTAACAGTTTCTCCCCTCTTCATTTTCCCTTTCTCCATTTATGACCCCCATATTCAATATGAGTTTTGTAACCGTCTCCTTTCCCTGACTCTTCTGTTCCTATTATTATTATTCTTTATTTTGTATTTATTTTCCATTATCATGATAAACTCTTAAAATATCATTATGAATGAATATGTATAGTCATGGGGCATAAAACTTTTAATTTAACAAGAAATTAGTTACAGACTAGGACACTTCTAGTCTAACAAGAATAAAAGATAAATATGCTTAACCCAATTATAATAATAATAATAATTATTATTATTATTATTCTATTTATTTATTTATTTTAAGTTATAATTACCCGGATAAATTTGGGTGTTCACAGATACATATTATATATATTTTAGTTTTTTATTTAATGTATTATTAAATTTGCTGAAAATTTTTATTGATATAATTAAAGTAATTAATGTAATTATTAAATTTATATAATTAAGATAATAACATGTAATTGTTATATAATTTATTTTTTATGAAATATAATTTTTATAAGTTAAAATACATAATTTTGTTAATCTTGGGCATTATGACTAATATATATTGTGATATGAATTAATAAAGGTAATTATGATCAATATGTAATAAGCTTATTTTAAATTAAAAAATTGAATTAATCAATATTAATATAATTTTAAATTTCAAAAGGAAGGTCAATTTAAAAAGAATCATTAATTTTGACCTAAATATAAAATTTTCATTTAAATTATTTTCATATTAAATTGTTTATTTACTATCATACTATTTATCTATTTATTTATTTATTTATTACACATCAATTTAAAATAATTTAATAGCATTTTGATGGTCCAAAGTTTATAATGGATGATTAATTTATAATTAACGATTAGTTTGACCTAAATATGCACCGTTCATTTATTAAAATAGTAATGAGGCAAAATTTCCTGTTGGCTTTTCATTATAAATAGGATATTAAATAAAAATAAATTGATTTTTGCTTCAAACTCACATAAAATTAAGATCCCTGTCTATTTGAGTAATTATAATAATTAAGGTAATTACAATCGGTATATATTCTAATTTGAATAAAATAACATAATTATGATATATATATATATATATATATATATATATATATATATATAATATTGTAAGATTATTTTAATCTAAGATAGATATATTATTTAAAATTCATAATTAAAATAATTAATGTAACTAATAAATATATAATTAAGGCATTTATCCATAATTATAATTAATTATATGTAATATCGAATGAAGAAACTAAAACAATTAGATAGAAATTAGAATTCTCCTTTATTTGAATAATAAATTAAGAAAAAATTAATGTTAATACGATCTAATTTAATGTGAAAATTCTTGAAATGTATTATAAGATAAGAGACACATGACCCATATTATATATAATTTAGTTTTTTGTTTAATGTATTATTAAATTTGTTAGAAATTTTTGTCGATGCAAATAAATTAGTTAATGTAATTATTAAATATATATAATTGCAATAATTATATATAGTTTTCATATACAATTTATTTTTTATGAAATATAATTTTTAAATATTGCTAAAAATACTATTTTTATACGTTAAAATACATAATTCTATTAATCATGGTAATTGTGATAGATATATATTGCGATATAATTAAGGCAATTATGATTTGTGTATATTTTAATTAAGTTACAACATATTCAAATTAAAGTAAAACTTTTAATTATTATTGTATATAATTTATTGAGTGAACATCTAGCTTTGCGAGAACTCCTTCTTCTATTGTAATGTGTCTTTCAATTTTGACTCTACTATAAACATCATTGTTTAGGATTATTTATTTGTGTAATCTTCAAATTTTAGAGCTTTCATTTTCTTAATTTTTTTTTGCTTCATTTTTTATTGTATATTTCTTTTATTATTATTAAATTCATTTATTTTTGTTTTATAGTTTCATCTTTTTTTATCTTTCTTATTTAATTAAGTTAATCTTATGTCTATTTTATTTTTTAAAATATTTTTAAAAATATAATATTTAGTAGTTGAATTAGTTTTCATCCTAAGTTGTTAACATTATTTTATAGATTTTACCATTTTAATTAAGATGGATCAAAGTAAAAGACTTAAAAAAGGGGTTTTACAAAGTTTTTTTTTTTTTTTTTGTAAAAAAGAATCTTATAGTGAAGCAAAAATAACCTTATTCCCTCCCTCTCACATTTCACACATCATATGTCAAAGAAATATGTACTACTAAATATATTAATAGTTTTTATATGAGTCTCTTTATTATTATTTTTTTAAAATTTGAAAACATCTAAACAATTTTTTTGTTTATTAAATCCTATATGTCACTTATTATCATCATAATAATTCTTTTTCATCCAAAAATATTTTATTTTTAATTAATTTTTATCATTTTAATTCATAACAATAAGTTAATAAATGTTAAGTAATAAATAATATTTTTAGTTTAAATGAAATTCAATTCTATTACATTAATTTATAGTTAAAACATCACACTCAAATTATGAATCTAATATAAATAAACTAAAAAATCAATTAAAAAATTGAAAATAACAAATAAGTTATGTTACAATAGTTGTTACTCATAGTGGTCCTATCTAGTTTGAGTAGGATTATATTCAATAAAAAATATAGATGATCTCTACCTAAAAAATAACAAATCAGTTGTAAAAAATATAATTTTTTAAATTAATTTAAATCAAATTTAAACTTATTTTAACTTATATAGGACAAAAAATCAAATCAAATTAAAACTAATTTATTTTAACATTTAACTACATAGTATATTATGATATATCTCACTTTTCTTCAAAGTGTAGAATATAAATAAAATTTTTATATTATTAAAAATAATATTTTTACATGGTATTAATTACATTAAATTATAAACAATGTATCCTTATAATTTTTGTACACAATATATTCAAATTTATGTTGAAAATCAATATAATTCATGTCAAAAAGATCACAATCAAATTAATTATAATTCTTACACAAAAAAGGTAATTCGTTATAAAAAATTTTAAAAAATAAATCATAGATAAATCATCCAATATATTGTAATTAATTATGTATTTAATCAAATTAAATAAAATAATCTAATATAATAATAATGATATCAATAATAATTAAAAAAAATTATTATATATATATATATATATATATATACACCATTACCATACTCATTTTTTCCTCTATATGAAAATTTCATTTCATTATCTTTTCAATGATTAATAAAAGAATGCTTTAACAGAACAATAATTTGTATATCATGAATATTATGTTTGGAACAAGATATTACATAATGCTATCAGATCTTTTAATTAGTTTAAAATTTTAAAATGTTATCCATAATGAATAATTACTATACATATGAAACAAAAAATAATAATAAAACATATACTTAAACATCAATAATTTATTCCAGTACTTATAAATTTAATTGGTCTTTCATTTGATTGATGTTACCTTTCTTTCTTATTTTTGTTATCCAATGGAAACTGAGATTTAAATAATAAATAAATTATTACAAAATATAATTACATATAATTTTTAATTCATATAAGTATTAAGATAAGATTAATATATATATATATATATATATATATATATATATATATATATATATATATAAGTCTACTTTATATTCATGCATATTTATAAAAAAAAAACAAACAAAATATAATATTTAAGATCTAAAGCAATATAAGTAGTACCTCATACTTGATATCATACAAGAAAAACAATAATGTTTGTTTCAAAATATTCCAAAATCAATGTCAGGACTATGACACATTATATATTTCTTTGAAATGAAGTATTAGTGTCCTTTAATTGTAAAAAATAATTTTGATGTAGGATCAAAAATAACAAAACAAATATTCATTGTCATAGAAAAATATTCTAATTGGGCGACAGAAATTAAGATATATACATATATATATATATATATATATATATATATATATATGTATTAACTATGCGAAACTTTTACACTGACATTGACTGTCTATTAAACTCATTTTTTTGAAAAAACTATTAATTACAAAATTTAATTTAAAATATTTTCTTAATATTAATATCTTATTAGAATTCTGTCTAAATCGAAGTTATTTTCAAATGAGAATATATTCATTAAGGTAATATTTTTTAAAACACATTTTTATAAATTAAAATAATGTAAGATGTGTGTGAATATAAAATTATTTGAATTTATATTAATATCCATAATTATAAATGCACACACACATACATATTTACTAGCAGATATTTTTATAAAATTAAAAAATAATTGAGAAATATATTGAATAATTATAGTAATATAAAAATTATAAATTATAAATTTAACAACTGTGCATGACACGGGTTATTACACTAGTTAGAGTAAAAAGTTAATTGAAAAGTTTAAAATAGCTAGTATAAATATTGTCATATTATAAGTAAGTACATAAAATTATATGAAATAATTTTTAGCAATTCATGAGAATTGCTTGAATAGGGTTGTCAATAGCGTAACGATATTTGCATAAACTTAAACATATACTCTTCACATATATACTTATATATAAGGGAAAATTTTATGGCATTCTCATATTAATATGATATGCTTTGATATATTTGATTAAATTCTATTAATATTTTAAATTTAATGTAATGATATTTTTGGATAGCTTGACCACGTGTTATATATTAGTGAATTTTTTTTTATAGACCAAATATATCTTCTATGAAAGACAATCTTGATTGAGCTGGATAGAACCACTATGGTTGTCTGTTAACAATGCAAAGGTAGAGAAGAAGAAGAAGATAGAACAGAGAAAAAGAGTGCTGGGGCACTATTCCATTAGATGCAATCAAGGTACACAATGGAGAGAAAAGAAAAATATATAAAGGCAACAAATAAGAAGACTAAACTACTTTAAGAAGAGTAAAAATAAGAAAAAGCGTAAAAGGGGGCCTATTAGGCCTATTATCTAACATTCCCCCTCAAACTCATGATGCATCAATAGGAAGCATCGAGAGCTTGCTAGTCAAGAAGTGACAACACTGAGTGGAATGCGATTTTGTGAACAAATCAACAATCTACATAGTGAAATGACAGTCAATCTCAATATGCTTGGTGCATTCATGGAAGACTAAATTACGAGTGATTTGGATAGCACTCATATTATCACAATGCATAGGATTCAGTGTAGAAAAAGAGACAACTATAGAGGTAAGTAATCGTCTCAACCAAACTATTTCTACAGTAGTGGATGCCATGCAACAATACATGCTTTGTAGAGGATCGAGACATAACTACTTGCTTCTTACTCTTCCAAGAAATAAGAGAATTGCCTAGAAATATGCAAAAGCCTATAATAGACTTACGATCAGTGGAATCACCTCCCCAATCAGCATATGAATAAGCACGCAATTCCAAGGAGGAGGATGAAAAAATTGAGTGCCCCAAAGATAGCAAAGAATGCGAAGAACAGCTACCCAATGATTTATAGAGGGAAAGCAACAAACTGACTAACAACATGTACAACATAAGCAATATCAAGTCTAGTAATGGTAAGATACACTAAGCTGCTAACAAGAGTACAATACAAAGTGGGATTTGACAAAGGAACACCATTAGAAGAGGCATACTAAGGATTATACTCAAGAGGAGTATCCTTCATTCGAGTGTCAGAGTGATGAGCCTGGTCAAAAATGTTGGCAATGTACTTAGATTGAGAAAGAAGGTAACCTCCGAGAGAGTAGGCAACTTCAATCCCCAAAAAGTAACAACAAATACCCAAGTCTTTCATCTTAAACTGTTGAGCTAATTGCAATTTCAACTCCATTATCCCATCAACATCATCCCCAATGATAATCATGTCATTAACATATAAGGAGAGTGATACACGACCATGACAGGCGCACTTAACAAATAATGCAGAATCATGAGGACTAGAGTGGAAGCCAAATGATGCAACCACAATAGAGAACTTTTCAAACCAAGCTCTAGGAGCTTGTTTAAGGTCATATAGAGCTTTCTTCAATTTGCAAACTTCACATGGATTATGAAAGACACTTGGAGGAGGAACCACATAAACCTCTTTTCAAAGATCACCATTCAAGAAGTCATGCTTAACATCCATTTGAGAAATGTGCCATTGATGAATAGAAACAACTATAATAAGAGTACGAATAATGGTCATTTTGGCAATAGGAGTGAAGGTTTCTTTATAATCCATGTCATACTGTTGGGAAAAACCCTTAGCAACCAAACAAGCTTTGTATCTCTTAACAAACCCATCAAATTTGGTTTTGGTCGTATATACCTAATGAGAGCCAATTGCACTTTTTCCTAGTAGAAGAGAGACAATGTCCCAAGTATTTGTTTTATGCAAAGCAGAAAGTTCCTCTGCCATAACTTGCTGCCAAAAGGGGTCAAGAATAGCCTCTTCGTAGGAAGAGGGCTCAAACAAATTGTGAATAGGAGTCAAAAAGGAAGCAAAAGAAGTGGAATAAAGGGAATAAACAAAATCTGGTAATCTAGTGGACTTACGAACACGTCGAGGATAACAAAAGGGAGGATCCACAATCACAGAAAATTCTTGGGGAGCCGCAGGGATAGAGGGCATCTGAATTTGTAGAACTACAAATGTTAGACCTGCAAAACTCATTAGAATTATTTGGATTATGGTTCAGCTGAAGAGGTGAAGTGTCTGCATCTGCAGCAAAGGGATCAATGCGAGTGAGATTAGACTTTGTAAGGTTGTGAGAATCAAGAGGAATAAAATAAAATGATATATACTCAAGAAACACAATATAATGAGAGACATAAAGTTTTTGATTGACAAGATCATTACAACTATATCCCTTTTAACCATCACCACAACCAAGAAAAACACATATTGCAAAATGAGAAGACAATTTATTACATTTTACATGAAGACGAAGAACAAAGCAAGTAGAACCAAAGACTCTAAAGACGGTATAATTAAGAGCACAACCATATAGTTTTTCGATGGAAGACTAACCTGAAGTAATAAAAGATGGAATTTTGTTAATAACATAAACAGTAGTAAGGACAGCTTCCCCCCAAAACTCACTTGGAACAGATGCAGATAGAAGAAGGGAACGGGCTATTTTAACAATGTGACGATGTTTCCTTTCAACAACTCCATTTTGTTTAGAAATGTTAGTACAAGAAGTTTGGTGAAAA
This sequence comes from Spatholobus suberectus, assembly GCA_004329165.1. Taxonomy (NCBI): domain Eukaryota; kingdom Viridiplantae; phylum Streptophyta; class Magnoliopsida; order Fabales; family Fabaceae; genus Spatholobus; species Spatholobus suberectus. Next base: position 10,953,487 of record QUWT01000781.1, on the reverse strand, counting down.
GTACCATCAGAAGCAAGTAATTCAGAGAATTTATTAGAGGTATATTCACCACCTAGATCACATCGAAAACACTTGATTACAACATTATGTTGAGTTTTAACAAAAGCATCAAACATATTATAAATGCTAAAGAAGTCAAAACGATGTTTCACAAGATAAACCCAACAATAATGAGTACGATCATCAATGAACTATACATAATACATGGATCCATCTTTGGTAAGGACTGGTGATGGACCTCAAACATCAAAATGAACCAAGTCAAAAGATGCAACAGAAGTTGTAATACTTTTACAAAAAGGCAAAGTAGAAAATTTTGCAACCACAACAATCAGAAATACCATTAGTTTGTAACTTTCTTAAAGCCCCTATGGAAGTTAAGTACTTTAAACGTGAAGAAGAAACACGTCCAAGATGAGAGTGCCACAAATAAAAACTAAAAGATGATGAATTCAAACGAAAAGACGACAAGTCAAAACTAGTAGCAACAACTTTTGGAACATGAAACTCATCCAAAATGTACAGTCCCCCTTGCTTACAGCCTGTCCCAATCAGCCTCTTGGATTGCAGATCCTATACATAACAAGTAGAAGAAAATAAAACTAGGTAACCAGAATCACTCAATTGACTAATTGAAACAAGACCCAAAGTAAGATTAGAAATGTTGTAAACATTTGAGATGGACAATTGAGATGTAGAAATAGATCCAGTGCTTGCTAATGGCATAGAAGTGCCATCAACAATCATGAAAAACACAGATGAGGCAGGATGTAAAGACACGAAGGGTTTATAATCAGATGACATATGATGAGAGGCACCAGAGTTAAGGATCCATATTTGTGAAAATATACCTAATGAGCTAGAGAAAGGCAAACCTATGTTGGGAAAGATAGACATGGCATGCAATTGTGTGGCAAAAAACTTCTGAAACTGCTCAGCAAAGGTAGCTACTGGAGGACCAAAAAAGGATGTGCTCTCAAGAAAGTATGCATGTCCAACACTTAGAGCATCTAATGGAGGAATAACTGTAGCAACATTTGGTGGTGGAGAGTTTGGGTTTTGTTGACTCAACTGATTAGGAGGTCTCCATTAGGAGGATTGTTGTGATTTATTCAACAATTTTGGATATTGTGCTTTCCAATGACCTTTTTGCTTGCAAAAGCTACAATCATCAAAACCAATCTTTCTGCAAGATTTTCCTTTGTTAGAAGGAACAACAAAAATAGACTAATTAAGAGTGGAAAGAATTCTTTTTTCAACATTTTCTTTTTCAACTTGAGACTTGACTCAAATCTCTTCAGCTAACAATTCATTGACCACATAATCAATTTGTTGGAAGAGGATTGCAGTGCAAAATTGTCCCATAAAGCCCTTCACAATCATCCTGAAAAGCCATTAAAAATTGAACCAAATGTTGTTCCACTAATGCATGAGGGACATTTAACATCGGTAAAAATAGGCTTTTTACATTGGCTGTAGAATCGATGTTGATCTCGTCGATGTAGAATGAAGGGGTGAGCAAAGGATGGGTTGGGACGAGTTTATATTTGTCCTTACCCGGCCCGAAATTTTGAACGGGTCATTTTTTCAAACCCGACCCAATCAAGACCCAAAAAATATGGAACAAGACCGAGTCAATCCGGCTTTCTAACACTATATATCAATCTTAACATTATATATAGTTAAATTGTAAAATAAAATAAGTAAAACTTAAATTAAGGTACATTTTATAATATCTATTTTAAAATAAATAATATCATTATAAATATAATATCATGTTATACAAAATTTTATTTATTAAATTAAAAAGTTTTATTATTAATATACAATTGTTCAAAAAACTTATACTTTTTAAGAAAATATAAGACACCAAACCGGGTTGGGACGACCCGAAGCATAACCTGAACTCGTCCTTAAAATTCACCGAGTCTAATTTCCAAACCTGAACCCATCAAAATCAACTTCGGGCCAGGCTGGGTTTGCGAGTTGGGTTGGGTCATGCTCACCCCTAGTAGAATGTGGTACTTTTTTACATTGGATATTGAACAGATATGAAAAAACCTATTTACATTGGTTGTATTTTTAATCAATGTAGAAAATGTTACCTTTTACATCGATTATAAACATAACCGATGCAAAAACACTACAAAAAAATCAAATTTACATTTTCTAGCGGTTTTTAACCACCAGAAAATGTGTTCTTATTTTGTTTAACACTTTCTAGCACTTAAAAATCGCCAAAAATGTGTTCTTATTTTTTTTAGAAACAAGCCCACAACTAATCTTATATCAATAACAAGCAAAGATAAAAAAGGAATTCAAGAAAAGTAAAGGAAGGTCAAGCTACAAGAACTCTCCTACCAAGGAATCAACAGTTCAACACAAATCTCAACTAGTAAATAATGGAACCCAAGCCCTGTCCTACTTGGTAAAGTAGCAATTTTCATCTCTAAATTTAGAAGTTTATTTCAATTGTGCATTTAACTCAGATGTGTTGCATAAATATGAATCCCTAGTAAATAACAAATTATTTATTTACACAACAAGAAGTGCATGTAGGACATGTAGATAGCAATGTCAATTAACAATGACTTACATTCTAAGTCCATTTGTTGCATAAACCTCCTTCAAATTTCAGAACCTTTGTTCAAAGGTAACCACTTTCCTAGCTTCATAATCTTTAACAAGTACTTGTTTTTCAACATTTCCCTAGAAAAGCAATAACCATATTAGAAATGCTTAAAATTCACCAGGAACTCACAAATTTCTTTATTTTATTTTTTACCAAATTTCTTTCTTCCATGGTAGGCAAATAAAAGCAAATCACTAGATAATAACAGAAAATCAGAGCTCACTGAGTTTGTGTGCGTGTGTGTACAAACATACATATACATACTTGCACACTTTTATAGAAGAAATTGATTAAGACGAAAAATTGATGATTAATAAGAGTTAGGACAAAAATCCAAGTGATCAGTCATTATAAAAGAATTGAGCCATTTCCCAATAGCATATTCAAGGGCACCCGCCCATTTATTACCATGAAGAAGCTTCTATTAAACCATAAAAACAATCCCAAATAATAATTTGAATGGCAGTTAAGTAATTAACACATAACAACCCATTTATCAACATTAAGCAACTTCTGCTAAACCGTAAAAAGCAATGGCAATTAAGCAAGGAACCTCTTAAATTTAATTCACTGCAAAGCTAGGAAATAAACTTTAAAATGGCATTACGTCAATGAGAAAACTAGGGATAGAAAGTGTTAAACACCGAGGAAATAAGTCATGCTACATATACAAAGAGCATTGAAAGTCTATGGGGAAAAATTAACAAACTAGGGATAAAACAGTTCGCCTCTTAAACAAAATTAACCCATCTATAGCTACTGAAATAGTAATAAAGTGGAAACTCAAGAAACAAAAAAATCAGTTTTTACATTTAATAGGAAAAAGTATCCATGAGTTTATAAAAATATCTGCACTCTTCAACTTCCAAATAATTCATAGGAAAAATATACACTTATTTAAAGACTTGCATTATGATTTATAGCCTGGACTTCTAGTATAGTCTCCATCCTTCTCCACTTCGAAACAAGGTCCAGAAGCTCTGCCACGATTGACCAATAACTAATCAATTAATTTTATAAATACAATGATCTCTAAAGGATGTTCTAATTAATTGAAAAACTTACCTAAATTTATTTGAAGTCAACTTTTCACCATTCTCAGATCCAACAAATGAAATGTCTAAATCAATTGCACTGTGTGCTTTAACATAGAAAACTACTTTATAATTTTGTGCTTTCTTAATATTCTGATTATAAAAAATTAGAAATGATCAGAAATAATATTCTCAATATTATGTCATATTAATATCTAAATAGCGTTGTCAACCAATGTTAAAGGCAAAAATGCAAAACAATATTTAAAGCCACCTCTTTGAGCACAATATTAACAAAATCATTTCACCGAACCATAGGGAATGGCCAGATTGTCAAGTATAAAGCTGACAGCTTGTAACTTATGATCTTCAATCAACGAAGGGTCAACCTGCGCCCAAAATATGAAAACATTAATGTATATAAGATTACTTGCTTCCAAAAATCCCATAATGAACCAACAATTAGAGAAGCACATAACTGTTTTTTTTCACCTTTTTTTTGAAAGCAAAGCACTTTCATTTGTTCACAACTACGAGATAACAATTGGCAACACCAAAACATAAATTGTGCACAAATTAAAATCTATCAGCTATGATGAATCATGTAAAAGAACAACATGATATGATCAAAATAGTAAACCCCATCCTTGGTTGCAAATCAAGGCTATTGTTGAGCATCGATGTAGCCAGCATTGACAAGAACCTTCTCTTTCTTTGCCATCTCAATGACCTGGTCCACCATCATCTTAACGAGTTGCTGAAACCCCACCTTTGGCTTCCAATCAAGCACATTCTTAGCTTTTGTAGCATCCTCTGTACCAGTGCGTGGAGCACTTGGACACAACATAAGGAGAGCACGGGTGGAAGGGCGAAGTCTCCGACTGGGTGGCGTTGAACATCTCGGAGGAGCCAGCCTGGTAGTAGCGGATGTGGGAGCGGACGGCCTCGAGGAGGAGGAGGGCTACGACGTCGACGATGTAATCACGGATCTCAAAGGAGACGACCACGAGGAGGTGGACAGTAGGGTTTTAGTGAAAATCAAAATGCCCAACCGAGGTGTGGAGGTCAGTTTGGTTTGAGTGGGGAGAGTGGCATGGAAGCGAAGCGGAGTTACGATAGAGGCAAAGGTAGAGAGAGTGGGGAGAAAGCATTGCAACTTTGGAATTAAGGGTTTTGAGGAACGAGAATAAGTTAGGGTCAACATGGAGGGGTCTTTACATCAATTACAATTTTAACCGATGTAAAAAATTATTTTTACATCGGTTATTGTTTTAACCGATGTATAAAAAATTTTACTACATCGGTTAAAATTGAACTGATGTAAAATGTTTTTAATTAATTTCAAAAATGCCATTGTGCATTCTTTTAAATCGATTGTCAATTAGTCGGTATAAAATTTTGATGTAAAATGTATTTTTTGTACTAGTGTTCTTCTCTTTAATTAATGTTGGCTTTAAAAGCTTGTAATTTTGCAGATTTAGTAAGAGCCAATTGAGCCCAAAGATTAGACAAGGCAGAATAGAATTCTTTGATGCTCATGTTATTCTGTTGAAGAGCCCGAATGTCAATCTCTAATTGATATTGCTTTGCAAAGTTGGACTGCACATACAACTTGTTCAAATGATCCCAAACCTCCTTGGCTGTTTCATGCTTTGCTAGTTGAACACTTATGGATTGCGAAATAGAGTTATTGATCCAAGTAATAATTATCTTCAAATTGTTTGCTTCCCAAGATTCCAACTCTATTTCATATTTCCCATTTTGTTCATCTTTTGGGTTAACAAATGTTCTAGAAACATAACACCACTTCCTCTTACCTTTCAAAAAATTTTCAACACATAACTCCAATATGAGTAATTTTGCCCATTTAGATGTACACTAATAGATTGAAAAGAATCATCCCTCTCACCGGCCATTGTAAATAATCACAAGCAAAAAGACACAAATAAACAACCTATAAAAGGGTTGACAAAGAGAGGGGGAAAACCCCAATGTCTACAAATGCATCACTACAAAACCCTAAGTACAACAGGCTTCAAACGAATCGCCTATGGACTACAACTAGGTTGCTAAACGTCAACTAGGTTGTTGGAATCAAACTTGCCCTTGATACCATGTCAACAATGCATAGGTAAAGAAGAGGAAGAAGACATAACAGAGAAAAAGAGTGCTAGGGCACTATTCCATTAGATGCAACCAAGTTACACAATAGAGAGAAAAGGGGAAAATATAAAGGCAACAAGTAAGAAGACTAAACTACCCTTAAGAAGAATAAAAATAAGAAAAAGCATAAAATGGGGCCTATTATCTAATAGCAACAAAGCTTTCCCTCTAAATATAGCACAGATGCATACGCAGGACTCAAACTTAGAACAATCACACATCAGTTGATCCATGTGTTCGATGGCATATATTAATGAATTGAGTATAATACTTTGATTTACATAACAATTTTTTCTATTCATGTAAAACATTGAATAATATCTTGAAGGCTTGATTCTACTTGCTTCTTTATTTGAATGATTCAGACTATGCACTTGCCTTACATATTTTATGCATAAATATTTTTACTCGTCCCATATGGTGCCAATGTTAGTTTAGGGTTGTGAGGAAACGTTATTATTGAATACAGATTTTTTTTCTACAAATTTTAATTTTATCTAGTAATAGGTTTGTTTACCAATTAGATTTAGGTCCAAATTGCCCATCTGGCCAAACCAACCACAATAAAATATATTTACAATCATTAAATTATGTAAAATTCATTCTTTATTTAATGATCTCTCATTTATAATTTTATAATCTTTAATAAATTTTAACTAATAATAAAAAATGTGTTAAAAAATATATTAGATAATGTGTTATTAATACTTGTCAAAAGCTTGTATCTTAACTAAGGACCTCTTTAGTATTTTCTTTTTATGTTTTCCATCCAAACATAGCACAAATTACGATTGAATGTGAGGTATCATGGGTAAGGTTTTTAATTTTGTAAACTAGGACATATAATTCACAACACTTGCAAGCATTGTAGGTTCTTAATAGGGGGTTTGTTTTAAGGTAAAGTTAAATTTGACTTGATTAATATTTAATTGATTTGATTTGGTTTAGGTTTCGGTTCTATTTAGCACGTCAATTTAGTTAGTTTTTAACTTTTTTATTAGCTAAAAAACTTATTTGACCTTATTAATAGTATTTGATAAACAAACTTTTTTTTAGTAACTTATAATGTTTTTTGAGATGTTACTTCAAGTAGCATTTTTTAAAAGCTAACTTTTAACTTTTTATATTTTATTTCCTTTTGTCCTTAAAATTATTTATTAAATCTCCTTTTTACCATTTTCTACATAATGTAAGATTTTTATTTTATTTTATTTTTGTTTCTCTTCTTTCACTCATAAGGTCTAATTTTATTATTTTTATTCCTTTTTACATAAGGTAGGTTTTTTTTTATTTTTACCCTTTTATTTCATAAGATATTGATAATGATAGATAATAAGTATTTTATTTTACTTATATTATTTTTATATTACACTGTTTATTTTAATTATTATAATATTTATTTTATTATTTCAACTTTATACTTCAAGATATTGATATTGATAAATGATAGGTTTATTTTTTATTATTTTTTGAATTTTTTTATATTATAATGTTTATTTTAACCATTATACTATTTACATGATTTATTCTATTATTTTTAACATTATACTTCAAGATATTTTAATTGTTACACTAATTAACATAATGAAAGTATGTTGTCTACTTAAGTGTATGTTATTTTTACTTTATTTTAAATTTAATTGAAAATATTTTAAGCTATAGTATAAGATTAAAAGTAAAAACACACTATGAAAAAAATATAATAAGTGAAACTAAAAAATTTAATTAAAATAATTGATATATAAATAAAAAATTACAAGAGTTTAAAATTAATCAAAAAACTAAAATTATAAATGCCCCAAAAAATAATTTTATCAATAAAATAAAATTAAAATTTATATAAAAATATCATATAAACATGTTTATTTCTATCATGTTACATTTATTAGTTACTTCAACAGATAATTTTGTCAAACACTTATAATTTAACAAACTAGCTTGACAGCTTTCAATTACAAGCTACCAACTTTTAGTTACCAATTAACTTTTTAGTTTTCAGCTAACTTTTCAACTATATCTACCAAATATAGCCTTTTAATTTTGTCTGTCAATTTGAACCAAACCAATTTAATTGAGTTAGTTTGGTTTAAGTCATTGAATTATGATAAAAAAAATTATTATATTTTCTCAAATTTTTATTTTTACTTATTGTCTATTTGATATAAATATTTAATTTTATATTAATGGAAGATAAGAATATTTTTTGTTTTTTAATGACTATTTATTTATTTAATTTAATTTTTTTTATGGTCATTACATATATCATTAATTTCTTTATCCAAAATATAATAAAAAAATTATGTAATAAACATGACTAAAGACACATGATAAGACTAAAATCATACGATCAATGTCCATGAAAATGAAAGAAAAGTCAACAATAAAAGAAGATTTTAAGTTATAAAGTCTAAAATATATTAATCTAAAAGTCAAAAAATAATTGATCAAGAGTCATCAAGTTAGTTTAAATTAAAAAATAAATAAATTCAATAACCAAATTAGTTATAATTAATTTAGTTTAAAATTAAAAAAAACAATTAACTAAACCAATCTAAATAAATTTAATTGATTTAGTTTAAATTATTAAATTCATTAGGCTAATCCAATGTGATTAACACCCCTAATTGTCGGGAAAGCGTTATTGGGGAAACAGTAAAAATAAGACTATAATTCGAGTATGTAAATTGTCTCCAAATTTTTTAAAATAGTATAATTGACCCTTGAAAATATGTCTTTTTGCCTTTTTTTCACCCTGTGATCATTCATCAATGATGTGACACACCATCAACTATCAGAGTGAGTCTCGCTATCTGAGGCTATCATTTTCCCATAAATTTATTGCATTTTATTATTTTTGCAAGTTTCTTAGCCAAATCGTTGCAATTCATAACTAGTTCAAAAAATAAAATTCACAAAATTGGTCTCAATTGTTAACTATACATTGGGAGGTGGTAATTCCCAGCCATTTCGCTCATAAACAGCCAAAATATCACCCAATCAAGAAAATCCAAGTTGTTCATAGAAAATGAGCTTTATAACATCATTCAATTCTTTGGTTGAGGAAAGTCAAACAAGGAATTAACCTCAAACAAATGACCAAGGGATGTATCACTATATACAAGGGTTACCAGTTTCTGGAACCCTGAATGATGATTTGCAGTATCTTGGTGACTGTCAAGAATAATGAGCATGATCTTAAAAGAATGTAAGGCCACCTTCTAAGTACAGCTCTTACAATCCACTGCTTCCTTGAGCTTTCTTCCTAATGCAAATGCCAGCGGAGGAGGCACAGCATTACCAATCTGCCGGTGCTTGTGTATGATATTGCCAGCAAATTGATAGCTATCTGGGAAGCCCTGCATTCATAATGGATGAAAATATGCTTAGCTATAGACATTATACCAAATTAGATGATACATTCCTATTTCTTAGGCAGAGATCACAAGGACTATAGTTTTGTAATTATTTATTAAGGACTATTATACTCACTAGTTTAATTATAGAAACTAATTTCTTGAACATCTCTATTAAAACTATGAACTGACACCAATCAGGATCTCTTTTAATTGTCCATATATTCAGATAACTTGATCAAAACTATCCATAATAATTTAAAGAACAATAGGAATTCCAATTTGTTAGGATTTCATTTCCCATCAAAGCATTTAGGGTGACAACTAGAGTAATAGACTTACTTGAGATCGAGCACATTCACGAACAGTAAGAATCCTATCTTGGTCAGGATGGAAGCACATTCCAACCTTTCCCATTGGTTGAGGGTCTGTTATGGAAGTTGGGAAATTCCCTTGCCAATCCAACCTACCAAATAGTCCCTTCCATTGGTTATGCCGCTTAGCTGTGTTTGGCAAGCACCATGGTATCAAATCAACAACTTGTCCAGTAGACAATTTTATCTGCATTTCATTATATTTCACAAATTAGATAGATCACAAAAATTGTTATGCTGAAATTCAGAAGTATTTGAACTTTACCTTTTCTTCTGGAAGATCACGCCAATCAGCACCTGGCCTCTTAGGAATCTTCTGGCATCGAATGAAGTTCAATTCATTCATCTCCTTTGAAATATGATCAGTCAAGACAACCATGTCACCTCGAATCTTCTTTTGAAACCATGAGACAGGATCATTTTGATACTATATTATAAAACACAGGTAAAGTAGTAAGTGTAGAGGCAACTCAAATTATTTAAAGAGTGGAAGAATATATGACATGTATCTTTCCTATTTTACATACCTCCATGTTTCCTTTTGAGGCTCCATTGCCAACAGGTGGGAGATCACCAATGGTATCTCGAACAGTCATTGCACGTAATGGAGCACCATTTGCAGTACTGCAAACTGCAGCATACTGGACATTTTCTGATAATGTGATCTTCAACTCAGGGGCCGAAAAGACATGCATTGGTTCTGGCCACTCAGGAAGCACATCCTCAGGAGACGCTGCCCATATGAATGCCCTTTTTCTTGACTGTGAAACCCCATATGCTCCAGCTTCAAGGATACCAAACCTCACCTTTTGGACAAGCAAATCAGCATTCATTAGTTCCTTGAGGTTCTATTCATCAACTCTAAATTTTACTCGGGAAGAAAGATGCAGTAACATAATTTTACCTGATAACCCATCTCAAGAAGTGAAGCCAAAGTTAAACGGAATGTCTGTCCTTTATTGAAAGACACAAAGTTCCTCACATTCTCCAACAAGAAATACCTTGGCCGGAAATAGTCGGCAAAGGATAAGAATGCCAATATCATCTCACACTGGACTTTACTCCAACTGCTCTGGTTAAACCTATTCATCCCAGAGAAACCCTGAAAGGGAAACAGCACGTTATTAAATGATTACCCTATAATATATTCATCAGCAAAATAGATAAGCTAACAGCTAGACAGACCTGGCATGGAGGACCCCCATTAATGAAATCAACTTGCCCAGGCATGGGTAAACTACTTATTTCCTTCTCATCAAGCTTCGCAGCCATTTCTGCAGCCTCAGATGTTGAGATACAATCATCTGTGTCCCCACACTTCTCCATTACAGCCCTACGTTACAATAAATTAACCGAGTCACTTCAATGGGTTCCACTCAACCTCAGGGCCTGGAATCTGTTATCTAAACAAGATCATTTACCTAAGAATAACATTGCAATTGTTAATGAACACCAATGCCTCAGGATGGTTAGCTTTAAATGCATCCCCAGCAGGTTCTTCATACTCAATAGCCCATTTAGTTGATGAAACTCCTGAAGCATTCAAGCAATAAAACACAAGTTATATTATGCATTGATTGCAGATACAGTTGGGTTTCTTGCTGTAATAATGCATTTAAGATTACCTGACTGCTGCAACCCCTCTGATAAGCCACCACAACCTGCAAAAATGTCCAAGGTTGCTAAACGTTTTTCATTTAATGTTTTTCCTTCCTTATCGGACTCTGAAATGCCATCTTCCTCTTTACATTTTCCTTTTCTCTTTCTAGCTGCAGCATCAGATGTATGTCCACTTGAATATTTTATTTTTATATGAGCTGGCAACTGTCAAGCAATTGAAAAAGAAAATAGTTATTTATTAAAAATATAACTTATACTTGCACCTGAATGTTGAATTGATGTCATGAAGAACAATGATGATAATAGTATATCTTAATAACACTAAGCTAAACTAAAATACTTAATTTAAGCTTAATTACAATAAATAATGGCATCAAGGATATCTATATAGAACATTTACAATGATTTGAAATTTTAAAAATTGAATTGAATTTTGATCTACTAACAAGGTAGAGTTTTACAATATCATTGAACAATGTCATTTTGACACCACCTTTCAGAGTTGATTTTTCGTATAGGTAAAAAACCTTAGTTGCTAGAAACAGAATGTGGCACTTTCTCGTTTGCTAATAGTGTAAATGTTTTACATGTCGAGTGGGTCAAACTCAAACTCCTAAAAGTAAATATAAATAGACCAGGCAACAAGATCAAGCTATGGATAGATTCTATCCCACAACAACACTCCACAGAGCAATCATTGACACCCAATACTGCAGATAGATTGTGGACAGTAATTAAATAAAAAGGGAACAGAACACAGCTTAAAGGATAATGAGCGGCAAGATATAGATTAGTTCAATAACATGAGCCCAAATAGACCACACTCATTTAAAAGGGAAAGCCAAAAAATTCTACAAATCATAAAATCCCAATACTTTCGCAGATTTATCAGCTGGCTTAACAAGCACATTATACACTAGTATAACAGGGCCAACTACACAATACCTTCTTCAGTGACCCAGTGGCAGGATCATACAAGAGCTCGCAGAAAAATACATTTTGGAAGATTCCAGGGGCACTGCGTTCAGAAATATCATTCTTCTTTCTGACTTCACATTTCCCTTGTATGGATTGTCCAGAGATTATATGTGTTTCGTCGCTGTAATACACCTAAAATATATATCATGAAATATAAGTCAATATGAAAACTTACAGACAAGATACACAAAGAACAAATACTCAAAATATAACAGCAATATGCACAAATAGCAGCTCACTTGTCAGTCAGTGAGATCAAGCATGGATGACTCAGGAAAAATTCACATAATCATGCCATCTAAGACTGATACAAAAGCTGTAGCCAACTTTACTTGCTCTTTCAGAAAAATCATTTGTAATATCTCTCATATGTGCATGTGTGTGTACGTTTTGACTCCATTATTAACTTCTAAGTAGCTTTTACCTCTTGTATATCAGAGCAGTATGCCTTCTCATTTGATACATCTTCTGGTCGGAAGAACCTCCTGATTTTGACTTCTGTAGATTTTATTTCAGCTTGTTTTATTTCCTTTTTGACAATGATCTCAAGCACTTGGCACACAACATAAGCTTTCAACCCTACATTCCTCCCACTCTTATGAGTTCCTTGCTCTATCTTTTCCTCAAATTCAAAGGGACTTACATAAACATAATCATTAAGAGAATATTCAGTTCCTTTCAATAGGAAACCAGACTTGGAGGAATGTACTTTGAAAATATCCTTCTCCTTTTGAGTGTCCTGTATTTTGCAAGATGGGCAAACACCAGACCCTAAACCCAAAGTATCAAATGGAAGGCTAAAGAAAGCACCTCTTTCAGGCCAGTACAGGCTTTTACAGTAATATTCAGTAGGCAATCCTTTCTTCTTCCTTTCTTCTGCTCTAGCCCTGTCAACTCTATCTGCAATGATATTATCCTTTCTATGCAGATGCCCCCAAGGCATTTTTTGAATATTTACAACAACTGTCTGCTTGACATCCCGCAGCCCCAAATCCCTGCACTCATTAGTCAAAAACACCTCTCTCTCATTAGCAGCATTGCCAAGAACAGTTTGACAACCACGCTGCATCATCCGACCATGAAACATTTTTCTCCCAATCTTTGATTGAAACATATATTCAACATAATATATGTCTGGAAGTTCATCTGTTTCGTCAAGTTCCACTAACACAGATCGTCCTTCAGAAATAACTTCCCCATGAATGATTGCCTGTTTATAAATAAGATTTCCAGAACTAGTCTTCCCTTCAGGTTCCCCTTCCCATCTTATTTCTGTGTCAGCAGCAAATGTTTTGGTTTGCTTTGAAGCTGAATGTGGCTTTGGGGTTCCCTCCAAAAGTATTGTCTCTTCTTCATTGTCCTCATCTTCGTTTTCTTCCTGTTCCTCCACTTCATCCTCATCCTTTAATTCACTAGCAGTTCCCTCTTTTGAATCCTCTGGCAAGTGGTTTGAGTAATACTCTCCCCATATTCTATTGATCAGCCTTGTTGTTGTAGCTTGCATAGCTTTCCTCTTGGATACAACAGGACCCACTGCTGCCCTAGGATTTAAATTTGGTTCACCCCTCGGCACAACTTTCTTCTTCTTCACTAACCATTTGGTATGGTGCCGCTCTTCCATTTTGTTCATGAGACCAGTCACAAATGCAGACTTTCTGATCATATCATCAGGAAATTCTGCAAAGAGTTGCAGAATTATCTGTCCATGGACAACAACATATCTCTCAACTGCCAATGGATCAGAAGAAATGTAAGAACCATCTTTCTGATTAAACTCAGATACTTTCTTTATGACATCTCCAAAGGAGAGTCGTGATACTCGGCTCTGCTCCTTCAACAAGGTGATAATGCTTATAGCAAGCCTAGCAGTTTTCAATACAGTGTCATACCAAGGAACATACTGCTTTGCTGGTTTGCCAAGTCTATACCTGAAAGTAATGAACTATGAGTCTGGTTGTCATTTTACATAGGAATTGTGACATTTAGAACCAAATTATTCTAAGATGAATTTACATACAGTATGCACAGATGTTTCATTCATATGACAAATTCATCCATAACTAACCCAATTTTCTTGCAACAATTTGGTTACAAATAGCTTATACTGACAGTTTCATACCCAGGTAATCAAATGGATTTTCTAATTCCATTTCATTTGAAATATATATATATATATATAGCATTTATTTTAGACAAGAAGCATCATACCAGGCCATATCTGTTCGGATGGATATGAAAATCATAGATGATCCAAATTCAATCACCCATTCCTTTATTGCACTCAGATAAATTGGCATTCCATCAGCAACCTGTGCTCCAGAACCAACGGAAGAAGATTGGCCACCCTCAGTATCAAGATGGAACCCACTTCCATCATCTGCAGTCATTATACCTGATCCAAAGATGGCAACATCAATGTCTGAACAAGGTTTCATAGGAAGAAGTTCCAAGGAAACCAATCTTGCATCTGAGTTGTATAAAGACCAGTTATGCAGCATGCTTCGGGGGAGATCTTCAGTGTCATATATGTCATAGTCATTATCAAAAACTATAAACTCATCTGTTTCTTGAAGGGAGGTTTTGTAATAAGCAGGGAGAGGATAATCATTGGCAATCTCATCTTCATTAATTTTAATATAGTATTTGTTAGATACCGAGGCAGATCTGGAGTTTTTCTTCTGCTTCATAGATTGCCAATACTCTTCTTCCTGCAATAGCCGTGCTAGTTTTGCATCCTCATCTTCCTCATTTACAGAAGCTACTGAATCCATCTGATTCTTGTTTTCTTCATCTCCAACTCCAGAATCAATCCTTAAACTTGCATTTGAGGGCATTACTTGTGCATGTACATAGTTTGCTTGTTTCTTACTCTCATCTCTGAGAGCAACAAGAGCAGGGCTATTTGCAAACATCCTGTCACTTGTCTTGGATGTCATGTCCAAACCAATGAGTTGCTTATATATAAACTCAGCCTGAGAAATAACAAAATCCTTTATAGATGCAGTTCCAGAAAAGCATTTGCTACCACTCATAGACCGTGCCATGCCAGCAAGTAACTCATCAAGACTTATATCAGGGTCCCCACCAGAGGACTTTGCAAGTTTTTTGTATACTTCTATACATGCGCGGGCTTTTTCAAGGAAATGATCATAAAATTTCTTGTAACTAGCGGCAGGTTTTTGGCAATCATAATCAGCAACATCAGTAGAAAGCCATATCACTGGAGAGCCATCTTCATAGCCAGATATATCCCATGATTCAATTCGACCAAAGCCTTCACACCTAACACCTTTCTCTTTTTTCTTTCCTGTGCTTGCTTCAAGCGGCAATATAACTCCAGAGATATACAAATCATTAACTTCCAGCATCTCAAGTGGCTGTGCTGTACCAATTTCATCATGAAGGATAAAGTCTGTAATTCGCCTATTTGGACGACCATCATCCTGTCCAGCAGTCATGCGGACAGCTAGAATTTCTTCTTCTACAATCTGATCCTTCTCCGTTTCAATGAGACAAGACTTCTCAGATATTGAAAAGGATTTCTCCTTCAAATTTTTACATGCTGCGGCGCGTTTTGGCATTTTGCGCGTAGCAGCAGGCTGCTCACTGCTCTCCGACAAACTTCGCTTCTTTTGTTTATCTTTAGCCATAACTTCCCCTTCAGTTTTGGAAACAACAGATTTCTGTTTACTCTTGCCGTTCTTAACACCTATATCAATAACAACAAAAAATAAACATAAATTCAAAAATTTGTTAAGGAAAATAAAGTAAGCAGTACAAAAAGCCACAACAAAGGCAAGTGAGACAGGCTTGAGACAGAAATATCTAATAAGTGACTTATAAGCATCATAATCATCCACTATGCCTGTAAAATAGAAGGACAAAATGGAAATAGAACTTTCACACACAATCAAACAATTTTTGAGAAAAAAATATGCACAAATATGGGAGCAAATACATGAAAAATGATAGTTATCTATGCAAGCATCAAATAAATTTCCAAAACATTTTCCGTTCTTTTGGTCTTTCTTTGCTTCTCACATTAAAAACAAAATCACATAGAGATTTAAAAATCTATTTGCTATTCATCACAATGCATTACTAACATTAACATCCTATAATTACACCTAGCAGGATTGCATTTACGAACACTATTAATTGTGCTATCTACCATTGCAAAACTTGAATTTGAACACTGAAGACATTAAAACAGAAGAATGGACCACTTATTAGTTACTCAACCAAAGATCTTGGTCACCAATGCTCACAAGTGCATCCAATTAAAAAATGGGGAAAAAATACAGTAAATACAACACTTCAGTAAGAAACCCAAAGAGACAGAAGTCTAGCAACAACAACAACAATAATAATTAAGAAAAAAAGAAAGAAATAATAACAACAACAAAAAGAAGAACAACAACAAAATTAATAATAGCTAAGGCAGACCATGGTTAAAGAAATAAGAAAAAATGTTCAGTTGAGATCTACCAATGGAAATGACCAAAATGACCCGCCAGGGTCAAATCTGCTATGGGCTTCTAACCTAGAACCACAGCAAAGCCGAAAGATCGAATCTTTAATATAAAAATCACGAAAATAGAAAAATGGGTATCTGAAAAAGGAAAAATAAAAAACATTCAAAACACACAGAAAACTCCATGCTATGAGAACAGAACACATACCCCAGACAGAGAGTAGTAGCTACATGGGCACAGAAGCAAAGTGCATGAAACAAAATGAAACTCAAAGACAAAAAATGAAACCTAAAGAAGAGAAGAAAAAAAGGGTATATTTATATTAATAATAACATAATGATAATATTATTATGACCTTGTTTTGAAGCGGGATTGGGTTGAGTGGAAGAATCCAGAAGAGAAGCAGAACCCATGTCTTGTATCGTCTTCCTTTTCCGCAAAACGCGTGTTTTTTCACTCGAGAGTGTGTCTGTGTGGACTTGGGAGGCGTCGGTTGAACTTATTTGAAGTGAGTGCGTTTTCGGACAATTGTCTTTGGCGGGGACGCAAATTTTGGGAGGGTGGGTTTTTTTGGCGCCCATGGACCCTCAAAATGAAAATTATTGAAAAAAAAAGGAAAAAAGAAAAGAAAATGCAAAAGCTTGGGTTACATACTTACATGAGAATTTAGAAAGTGATTGCACTTTGGAAGTTCGTTTCCACCTTTGTAGGGTTTTTGATTATTGAGTGTGTGTTTGTGTATCTGTTCTTCCACTTTTTGAGGAGTCCAATGTGAGAGATAAATGTTGTTGGATTGGCATTGAATGTCATTTTAAACGGAAAATCAAACACGTTATTGTAGAAAATTTTGTTAGTAGTAAATTTATTTTAACTATTGGTGTGAGTTGGCAAAAGTGATGAAAGATTCAGAGTTAACTCTTATCTTCTTTATGGATGCAAGTTCAATTTCCTTTGATACCACTAAAATCTCAATTGATGGGTAATTTTAGAGAGGTTCTTTGGCAGTCAGGGGCTAGTTAAGTAATTGCAACTAGGGGTGTTCATAAACCGATCCAATCCAATGAAAACCGAAAAAACCGATCCAAAAAACCGAAAACCGAATAAACCGAAAACCGAAAAAATTGAAAATTGAAAAAACCGAAATTTTTTATTGGATTGGATCGGATTTCGGATTTGATTTTGAAAACCGATCCAATCCAATCCAAACCGAACTTATACATGCATATATATTTTTACTTGTAATTTTCTAATATCACTCATGTTTATATTTTTATTTCTTATATATTTGTAAAATTATCACATAAATTATACTTGTTTATAAAAAATATATTTATTTAAAGATAATTTTTTAGTAACTATTTGAGCAAAGATACATAAACATAATTATTAAGTTGTGTAAATTTATTTTTAATAATATATATTTGAAGAGTTATACTAGTATTAGTTATATAATGACTCATTAATAAAATATTTGATATTTTAAATTATTTTTAACACATTTATTATATATCATATTATTTATTTAACACTTTTTTTAAAATAATAGTAAGATTAAAACCAAAAACCGATCCAATCCAAACCGTTTTAAATTGGATCGGATTGGATTGGATTTAAATTTTAAACCAAACCGATTGGATGATGAAATAACAAAACCGAAATAATTGGATCGGATGGTTTTTCTCTTCAAAACCGATCCAATCCAATCCGCGAACACCCCTAATTGCAACTAGATAGAAGTGCTTTCAATTTAAGCCTGTACAGTAATTCTCTGAGTGAACATCTACTAACACTTCTAGCATGTTATTAGCACCACGTCTAGTAGTGTTGGAGGGGTCTTTTCGTTCCACCACTTTATCCACAATATATATATATATACACACAAACACCTTTTTTTGTCAAAACTTGTTTTGCACTTTTTAATTTTTAATTAAAATTTGTTTTAAAAAGTATTGTTCTGCATTTTGGGTGTTACTTTATCATAATGAATAACATTCTTAATATTTGTTTGAGATGCGAGGAGAGATAAAACTTAGATACAATTTATTAGGTACTTTTAGTGTTGTTTTTTAATTAGAATTATTGAATAATCTACGCAATAAATATTTACATTGTTTTTTAATTAGAATTACTGAATAGTCCACGCAATAAATGTTTACATTAAAGGTCAATATAGATTATTGAAGTAAAACTCTAATTCTAATTGGATAACAATAATAAAAGCACTTATGGAACTATATTTAAGTTTTATCTTATGAGGAGTGTTTTGCAACACACTCAAATACATTACTAGTGGAAAGATGGTCTATTCACATTTTTTTATTTTTTAGGTTTTCAAATCCATAATCAATTTCAACGCTTTTCGCTAGATTTGGGCATAAAGATCAAAACCCATGAAGACGCTTAAAATTAAATGCATTTGAAGCAACAAATCAAATGAGAACTCATGAACTTCAAAATGAAGCAAAAATACTAAAAGAAATAAATGAAAAATAGTTAGTTTTGGGATACAAATTAATAAAGAAGCAATAAAGAAAATTGAACAAGAGAAAGAAAAGGATCTATGCTTTAGAGTAATTACCTTCATAATATTGGGCACAAAAACCTTGAAAATTGGGATTTTGATGAATTTGCAATTTTATAGGTGAAGAAGGATCAAATGAAGTAAATGGAAATAAGTAGGAGAATGCAGTTAACAAATGGGTCATAATCGTACAAAATTAAATTATGATAGTGCAATTATGCAATGGTAGTTAAAGGCTAAAATGGTCAAACAAAATGTGGACACCAAAAGACTAGTGAATCACCTTTATTAGTGTTATAGAGAGAAATGCTAGTAACAGACTCTTTATTATTAACTAAAATGTATTAAATTATAAAATTTGATGGGTCTCACTTCTTATTTAATGAGTTTTACTCATAATTTTGTAATTTTTGATAAATTTTAACTAATGGTAAAAAGTATTTTAGAAAATGTGTTGCTAGCACTCCTCTTATTATAAATTATCTACGATTGCTAATAATTTATTAAAAACTACAAAATCATGAGTGAAGATCATTAAATAAAAAATGAGACACACACAATTTGTTAATTTCTAAAAAAAAATTATCAATTATAGTGTGTAGTTAAAATTTATGTTAAGATATATCTTGTGCAAAAAAATAAGAGTTACAAGAAAAATATAATAATAAAAAGGAAAAAATTCTACTTTTTTCAAAATACTGACAAAATGATTGCATTGTAGTCCAAACCTAATCAAAGGAAAATCTATTTCCTTTAATAAAATTGTCCCAAACTATAAAATTACCCTATTTATGTTAAAACTAATATTAATCAAACAAATTATAAATACATGTATATATGTGTGTGTGAAAAAATAAATTATTTTTTCTATTTTTCTTTTATTATTCGTACACTGATAATTATTGATATGTTTAATTGCGCAATGTAGAAAAAATATCATGTATCAAATGTGTTTAAAGATTGTTTTATTAAAGGTACACAATAAGAAAGTTATCTATAAATCAATTGCACTTAAGAAATTCTTTTTATAAAAGTTTGACATAGTTAATCTGGTTAAGGTTAAGATTTTAACCAACAAAAATAGCAACAACAAAAAAATTCTAATGCACCATTTACACTTTTTTTCTAGCATTTGCTAAAAGGAAGTTTATTCTATGTTGATAATTAGAGAATGAAAGAGATAGAGATCAAAAGCTAGAGCTAGATAGCTTGAGAGAAGATGATTCTCAGGCAACATGTTTGATTAAAAAGATGAACTATTACACATAACTCTTATTTTATAGGGATTTTGGGAGTTTATTCCAACTAACTAACTAACCATAGAAACTAACCACAACTGAACCGACTAACACAGTCTCTATCCCCCTACAAGCTGGTAGTAAAAGTCACCATAACTAGCTTGGACTACAAAACATTAAAAGAAAATTACTGCAAAAAAGATAGGAAAACAAAAGAGCTCCCTAATTCCTTTGAATAGCTTTGCAAAGACTGATTTTTCATATACTTAAGAGTAGCTAATGCGGTAATTTTTTCTTGAAGTTTTTCCTTGAGTTGCCTTGAGCAGAAAAAAAAAAATGCTTTGGAGGGCATCAACTAGCCAAACATAAACATTTCATCAAATAGTTCTAGGCTAGTTTAAAATGGTCAAGCTTGGCTTGACTTGCAATCGTAGTTTTCCAATAATGTGGAATACATGCATAAGTGACCTATCCCAAGGAACCATTAGGTGGTTCATCCCCTTCATAGAGAAAGTAGAGCAAAGAATTTGCAAAATGTTGAGCTGCTTGAATGCAAAGGTAATGGTTGCATTAATGGTTCTTATGCTTTCTTTGAAGAACATGCAAAAGGAAAAGTGAGAACACCAAAAATGAAACTACCTCCCTTTTTTGTGAATTTTCCTTTGTGGTGAAGGTTGCTAATCAATTTCCCTTCAACCAGAGAATCAAAGATGATTTCTACCATGAATACAACTTCTATAGGGACACTTGCCCACTGGTAAAGGACATTATCCATGTTGTTGTTACTCACATATACTTGACTACATGGATGTTTTTGCTGCTTTTCCCCACTTTTTCTCCCATGATTGTCTCATCCAGAGCATCATTGTAAGTGAGATACAGTAGCATGGTGAAGGTGTTCAAGACTTCCTCTATGGATCCTCAACCTTTGGCCTAATTATTACAAGTCATGGTTTTAAATTATGGTTCGCAACTGCAATTGTAGCCACAACTAAAGGTTTTCTGACTCGCCGCAACGTATAACGATTGCATCAGCCGCATTTTTCTGCAATTGAATTGAATGTCAAGGATTGCGACAAAACCACAACCGCAACTACAACTGCAGTTTAGAACCATGACTACTACAAAAAGCTAAGACATGGGGGGCTAGATTCAAACTTTTCCATGCTTTCAATTTCAAGAATCAATAACTTGTCGGCAACATCATTGTTGAAAGAGATGAGATCACCATCTTCAAGTTGGGAAAGCTTGGAGCATGACAAAGGGTTTCACTGAGGAGATTCACAATGATCGCACATTATTCAATGCTCTGCTCAGCAAACTCGATATTGGTAGCAATGATGACGTGCTATTCCATCATTGTATAAAAGTTGCATTGGTGTTAGTGTTGAGTTCAGTGTGTTAAGGAGACCTTTATTGCTAAAAACTTCAAGGAGAATATGATGGAGGTGTCGTCCAAAGCAGGTAATGGTTCTTCAAACTCACTTTACTGGAAAGTGACCTTCCATAGGATCTATGGCAACAATGGAACCCATTAACGATATTGCTTTGATACCATGTGAGTAATCAAAGGAGCAAAGGGTGCAATTGCAAAGGATTAGATATCAAAAGTTAGCGCTGGCTAGCTTGCGAAAAGATAATTCTTAAAAGGTAACATGTTTGATTAAAAAAATGAATAAGTTTTACATGAAGCTCTTATTTATAGGGAGCTTGGGAGCATATTCTAACTAACTAATAGCTTCTTAACTAACTAATTGTAGAAACTAACCACAATGGAACCCAACTAACACAATCTCTATTAATATACTTTTGTGAAACTCCCATTTTGTTTATGTGCTTCTA
This sequence comes from Spatholobus suberectus, assembly GCA_004329165.1. Taxonomy (NCBI): domain Eukaryota; kingdom Viridiplantae; phylum Streptophyta; class Magnoliopsida; order Fabales; family Fabaceae; genus Spatholobus; species Spatholobus suberectus. The sequence continues at coordinate 10,931,257 of QUWT01000781.1, read as the reverse complement.
AAACAAACAATTTACAAATTGTTACTTTACCATTTTAATTGTTAATTCAATAATTGAAAGTTTATACATATTTTTAATTTCTAAAATATAGTTCTTTTTTACTTTAGTCATTGTTTAATTATTCATGTTTAGATCTTATAATTGAAAAAGAGAAATTTGCCCTCATTTTCCCTCAATTCTTCAAAGAAAGATATTGTTTGGCTACACCATCTACGCCTAAGATTTAATGTTCTAAATCTCATGTTGTTTCAAGAATTAAATGTCACCATATTCCATTGTGATGCTTGTGAGTTATCCAAGCACACCCCGCTTACCTTTTCCTACTAACAATAAAAGGAGTTATCATCCTTTTGATATAGTATACAGTAATATATGGAGACCCTCTATTGTACCTAATATTTATGGATTCTACTATTTTTTAGCCTTAATTGATTATTGTACTTGGGTTACATGGATTTTCTTGCTTAAACTAAAACTTGATGTTATAAATATTATTCTTAGCTTTCACTCAATGATTGAAAATCAATTTATAGTTAATTTAGAAAACATAGAATTGTTAATGCAAAGGATTACTTTAATCAAATGTTGTCTATATACTTTACTTTACAATGCATCATCCATGTTTTATCATGTGTTAACTCACCCCAACAAAAGTTCTCAATGCTTATATCATAACTTTGGAACCTGTAATGCCCCCAATATCCAGGGTATTTGAATGTACAAGCTTTGTGTATATTCATAAACAACAAAGATAAACATAGGGCCTATTTGGCAAAACAGCTTAATTAAGATTTTTTTCAATAAGTTCTTATTATATAAGAGCTTATGTTATAAGTGCTTAAAATTTAATAAGCTAATGCGTTTCGATATACACGTTGATAAGCGCTTACATAATTTTAAAGTGTTTGGATGCATTGCTAAGCATTTATAAGATGTTGTCTCATTTTTAAAATTAAAAAAAATCAAATTATGACTAAAAATAAATTAAAATTTTAAAAGCTAACTAAATAATTAATATACTAACATTATATATATCACAAAAATATTAAAAATAAAAATCAATAGTCACCATTTACCTATTTTCAGTTTTAAAAAAACAAAAATTTAAGTATCATAAATTTTAAAAAATTATGTAACACAAAAAAAAAGATAATTCACCATACACCTATCAATAATTTTAAAAATTAAAATATATAATAATCACAACATGATTAAAATATAGATTAAGGTGTTAAAATTAAAATCATATATATCATAAAACCATGATATAAGCTTAAAAAATTGACCATTCACATGTATAAATAAATATAAACATATAAAAATAGTAATTCATTATAAAAATTCAACTACTACATACCATTGTAGAAGGAAACATATAAAAAAAATTATTAGCGACATATAAAAGAAATTACTAGCAACATATAAAAATATAAATTTATTTAATTAAATTCTTTTTTGGTGAAAAAGAAGGAAACATAAAAAATAAAAAAAATTACTAGCAATGAATAATTGTAATTTGTTTTTAGTATAATTTAACATTTATATTAAATTGGGTGAAGAAATGACAAATTTAAAATGTTTAATTTGGACAAAGGAACAAAAAAATATACGCAATATCTATATATTTAGTCTTGACAGGATTCGAAGGTGAATTTTTTATAAGCTCTGCATAAACTATTCTTATAAGCTATATTGAAGAGCTTATGAAAATAAGCTAAAAACATCTTATGGACCAATCATAAGATATTTTTATAAGCGTTCACAAACACTCTCACAAGCACTTATAACATAAGTCCAAATAAGTTGTTTATAAGCTCTTCCAAATAGGGCCATAATCCAAAAGCAGTGAGTGTATCTTCCTTTGCTACTTATCCACTCAAAAGGGGTATAAGTGTTATGATCCTTCATCAAAGAAATCATATGTATATGCTAATGCATATGCCTCTCTTCACAGGAGATTTCATCAATGGATGACAATTATTCTAAACATCTCAAAATTTTAGAAGTTAAAATTCTAAAGAGTAATGTTGTACCTGCATCTTTAAAAGCTTTAAAAGCCTTTAATTTTGAAAATGGTCCTAAGTTTACCACTTATGAAGCTCTTAACATCACCATTGAGATTTTTAAGATTATATAAACTTTAATGTTAAACTAGTTCCAATAAATGGACACAAGTCAAATTCTAAAAATATAGTTACAAGTGAACCTGAATCATTGCCCTTACAAACAAGCAATGTTTTGACTAAACCTAAAAAGTTATCTACAAATTAACTAAATCTTCATATTGCTACTAGGAAAGGTACAAAGCAATACACAAAAAGAATACTTTATCCATTGTCCTAGTATGTTTCCATTAAAAAAAAAATCTCTTTCTCGCAAAAAAAAGATCACGAGTTTAAATGTCATTGTCATTCGTAGTAATATTAATGAAACATTGTCAAAAAGTGAATGGAATGAGGTTATGAAAGATGAGATGAATGCATCAGAAAAAGAACAACACAAGAAGTGGTTGATAAGTTGAAAAGGAAAAACATTGTTAATTGTAAATGGATCTTCACCATGAAATACAATATTGATGACTACCTTGACAAGTATAAGGCAAGATTTTGTCAAAGGATACACTCAAACTTATAGGATGGACTACTAAGAAACTTCTAGCCTAAATGCAAATATGAAACTTGTTATCATTGACTACTTATTTTAACTAACAACTAGTGAAGAATACTTTACTCCATATTGATCTAGATAAGGAAATTTATACAAGTATTCCTCCAAGATTTAAAGAGGATACAAACAATAAAGTGTGCAAGCTTTAAGTGGCTCTTTATAAACTAAAATAGTCCCCCCTAGAACATGGTTTGGGAGATATATAAAAACTATGAAGTTCAAATATAAACAAAACCAAGGAGACCACACCCTTTTTATTAATCACACAAGTATAAGGGGAGTAGCTACACTCTTAATGTACATAAATGACATTATAGGAATCGAAAATTATGAGAAAGAAATGCATGAATTAAGGAAAATAAAACTAGTCTAAGAATTCGAGATAAAGAAGTAAGGAAATCCTATATAGTTTGTTGGTATTTAAGTGGCACATTCTACTTAAAAGATCTTTACATCTCACTAAAATATGTAATCAACTTGTTAGCAGAAACAAGAAAGACAAGATGTAAGCCACCTACAACTTTTATGAACCCAAATGCAAAAGTAGGAGAAACCTAAGAAGAACTAATTATTGACAAGCAAATATATCTAATATTGGTGGGAAGCTTATATACTTTGCTTATACCAGGTCACATATATCATACTCAATAAGTGTAATAAGTTAACACAATCCAAGAGAATCACATTTGCAAGATGCTTATCGAGTACTACATTACTTAAAAGGGAGTCCCAAGAAGGCAATTATGTTCAAAATGAATATCTCTCTAACCTTATAAGTCCACACCGTTGCTAACTATGTGAGATACTCTATGAATAAAATATCAATATCAAGTTGTTGCATCTTTCTTGGAGGAAATTTAATAATATGGAGGAAAACTGCAAGTGTACAGTTGTTGTCAAGTAATAAATATCGAATCCACAAAACTTGTGCGTTTGAATACTAATTTATCATAATTCAATAAAATTAAATGGGAAAGAATATAATTTTGAAAGCGATCACGAGAAAAAAGAACAAGACCACAAAAGAACATGTAATAAATCAAGAATATCAATTAAATGGGAAATCCAATATCAATAGCATTTTCAAGATTGTATTTCACACAATGACAATTAATGGATTAATCTCAATTACCTACATACTCTAGTTGAATCCAATTTTGAAGGTGAATTAATTTAAGATATCCTATGTTCCTTTTTAGGACACAAAGGTGTATTTAATTAAATTGATCTTTACTTTCGTGGTAGTTATAAATGTTTAATTAGACCTATTATGTTCTTTGTTAATTCATTTGATCCTTAAAGGATTAAACCTACTTAATGATTTAATTCCTAATTTCTTTTCCCATAAGTTCAACCTCATGGTTCATTTTTCAGTTCTTCCTTAGAACATCTAAGGTTATGCAAAATGGTGATTAGGCATTTCACATAAATGGGTTTAATAAAGAAACAGTCAAACATAAGAACTCAACTTTTGCACATAAAAATTAAAATCATATATCCATTAATGAGTTAAGGGCTATGCCTAATCCTAGAAATAAAATGACTACTTAAGCATAGTCATGGAGAAAGCAAAATAAAGAAGAATGTGAAGTGGGTCAAAGAGTTGCTAGAAGGGGGTTGAACGGTGACCTTTAACAATTTTATGACTTTTCCTGCATAATATCAAACACTTAATTTAATGTGTTCAAGATGCTTCTTGACAATCAGAAGTTGGTTAGGAGCAAGGAAAACCACTTTACACTTATCAACTGCATTTGAATATTAATTTTAAGCAAAATGTGAAGATGCTTCTCAAAAATAATTTTCTCAAAAGATTAAGTTTTGACTTTAATTAGAAACCTTCTTTTTGAAATATAACTATCAGTGCTTATGAACTATGATATTGAACAATTTAAAAATCAGATAATGATATATTGAAATGATAAAAAGCAAAGGGAAAGGATACTGCACACAGTAATTTATAATGGTTCACCCTTCAACATGGACTACCCTCAGTCCTTACACATAGTAGGATTTCCACTAAAGAAACACAATCAATTACAATAGGTATTCTTTGGCCTCAAGCCTCCACAGGCTTACATTAGTATTCTTCTTTAGCCTTTGTAGGCTGCATAGTATTCTTCTTAAGTCTCTACAAGCTACACTAAACTAGTATTATCACCTTTGTAAGTTTGCACTAAGTATTCTCATCTCTCTAGGTCAGTATTCTCACCTTTGCAAGTCTGCTCCAAGTATTCTCACATCTTTAGGTTTACACTTGAGTATTTTGACCTTTCCATATCAGTATTCTCACCTCTTCAGGTCTTCACTTGAGTATTCTCACCTCTCTAGGCCAGTATTCTCACCTCTGCAGGTTATAGATCAATATTTTAACCTTCACAGGTTTACTCAACCAACGTATTATTTCACAAGCCTCTCTAAGCTTCAACCCACAACAACTGTGTTGTTGACACACACAACTAACTTAATTGTATTTAAGGACACACCCTAGAAGCACCAGTCCCCTGGTTGATCTTCTAAGTTCCCCTCACAAGTTCTATTTGGACAAACTCAAATGCTCACCTTCTCAAGACTCAACCTATGAGATTTGCAAGAGAGAAGGCTTGCATACACTTTTTTGGATGGACACTGTGGTTGACTCACATACTAAAGTGTTTTGGCTAAAGAGGACTCTTCTATCAGAAGCTAAATTCTCTCATAAATTCAGCACTTTACCCTTCTTTTCTAATTTCCTTCCTTACAATGAGCTCTTTTCAACGAAGGTCACTTTATAAGCTTCAAAGTAGTCGTTTATAGCTGCTGGAGAGAATTCAAACCCAATCAAACATAGCATAAGTTATTCCTTTCATACAACTATATGACTAGTATCTCTATTCTTTCTGTAGTTTTTGGAGTCTTTTCCAACTGATTTAAGCTTCATTTTTTTAGGACAGTTAGCATAAATTCAAATTTTGAATTTATGACACTTGGTGTTAGTTGGCTCTCTAGTGGCTCATTCCTTAACTACTTCTAATCTTGTGTCAGGAATGTTACTTCTGAAGATTAACATATGCAGTATCTTTCTTGTGGTTGCTTCTGATAACTACAGTGCTTGTATGGTAATCTTCTAAGCTTTTGGTTACTTTGATTTCATTAAAACTTGATGATTTGTGCAGGTTCTTGCTTTTGAATACCTATTAATCTAATTCTGGTCATTCTCCTTCTGGTATAGGTGTTTCTGAACAATGCAGATATCTGTATCCTATTCTTTATTCAGCCTAGCATCTTCTAGTGACTCTTCTTGTCATATGTAGCTTCTTGTCTTACTACCCCTTGATAGAATCCACCTTTTGATCATGCTTCCTGTTATACACAACTCTTAATCTTGCTGCACGTTGACCTTCTAAGTCAAATGATTAGCCTTGCATGCTTGGTCAACTTTCCTTTTGGTAGGGCTGCTTCTGAACTATAGAACCCATTTCTGGAGGCTGGCATACTTTAGGTTGATGCTTCCCACCTTCTTCTATACTTCTTAATCAAGTCCTATTCTTATAGGCGACATCTCAAAGTAAACCATTAGTAATACTAAGTCTAAAAGACTTAGAATTTGCTTGATAGTTTGTTATCATTGAAACTTCATCATAAGGGATTTGACCGCAATAGAATGAACATTCAAATTTGGAGGAAGAAGGAAAAGAAGATGATTGCTTCTGCTCCTAAGCTGTCACCCCCTTTGGAGTTTTGAACTATTGGGGACCTCTTAAAACAAACTTTAAAAGGTCTATTTAAACCTAATGACCTAAAAGGGGCTTAAGCCCATTACAATTAAAACACACAAAAAAAAGTGTTGCACTGTGCCATAATTGTGATTAGGGATGATAATTCTACTCATATCCTATGGATGTCTATAAAAAATATTTCCAAAGAATAGGGTAAATACCTACTCAATGGGCATGAATTTGGGGTTAGGAATTTACTTGCAAAATTTAATAGGGATAAGTATTGGTATGGGTATTATAATGCCCACCTTGCCCCATACCCGCATCTATACTTATATATAATAATTTAACTAAAATATCTTATAAACACACACATTATTAATCCACTTTACGAATTAAAACATTACATTTAATAATGATTATTCTAAATAATTATGTTACTAATATTGTATGGTTATGTTTGGATAACTTAAGATTAATTTTTCAATTCAATTGTAGAATTTTTTTTAATTAATATTTTTTATTGATTTATTGATTTTACACTTAAGTGTAGGTAGTGAGTGCAAGTATAGGTAGATAGGTGCCCAACAGATACGGAGATGGAGATTAAAGTTGTTACCTAAGCGAATATGGGGTCAAGTACGGGTATTTTTTCAAACGTGGGTATGAGGATGTCATGATGCTTCCCACAGTCTAGATGTGAACAATTTGGCCATGCTGTCTTCACAAAAGTTGTAAATAAATTTGTCCTTGAAATTTAGGCACTAGTCTCATGTCATTTTGATTCCTACAACTTAAGCCATGCTCAAAACACTACACTTGTGTCAGACTGTTTTGACAAAACATCAACTTTAACTTTAAGCCTACTTTCCTCTATGATCCATGCTGAATCAAATCAAAGTCTCTTCATGAAAAGTGCATCTCTTTGTTTAAGTTTTCCATAAACACTAAAATCACCTCAATCACATTAATGGATCTCAACTTACGACTGCTCTAGTTTATTTTGCTCTAGTTCATTCCATAAGCAATCTTTACCTAAATTTACAAAACACAACCTAATGTAGTAAAAAATCCTAAAATGTGAAATTAAACACATAATGATTGAATGAGACCTAAATCTAACACATAATGTATGCATATGTGAACAAAACACAATGCAAGACATGATGTAAAACACAACACATCATAACACTCAACAATGATCCCTAAAATTAGGGACTAAATTGAATCAAAAAATTAGGATAAGTTTGTTTTAGTCCATTAAGACCACCTACAACATACTGATAGCGGCAGATTGAATCAGTTGTGCAACATCAACTAAATTTGGTGTGATGTGTTCACTAATAGGGACACTAGTATGTAGGTTTTATGTAATAGGTTCACTAATAGCGTTTCGCCAGAGGGACTAAAACATGTTTTTTCAAATTACAAGACTAAAAAGATTAATTTTAAATTTGGAGGACCAAAAATAAACTTACCCAAAATTTGAGGGAGTAAAAATATATTTAAGCCAAAAATTTAATAAGAACAAAAATCGATGTTTAAAGAAAACTAAAATGAAAACAATTATCTATATATTTATAATATATAAAGCCTCTGTTGTGAAACATTGCACTTCCATGTCAATACTAAAACTTTTACTACATCACACACTTTGCGAATGTGTCATTACCTTATACATTCTATTACAATTATAAAACAAACCCTAATGCAAAACAAGGCTTTTTACCCAAATAAATTCTAATGTGAAATAAGGCCTTGTACCTCTCAATTGTTTTGCTGTAAAACTCCCTTGCTCATTCCTCACTAGCATATCTACTGCAAAACATTCTTTCCACCCCTATAATATTTGGTACAAAATGCCTACCAACTTGCCATAATACAAAATGTCACTTTCCCACTCAACCCCCAATGGTATCTATTAGAAAATGCTTGTAAATTTGTCACAGTGCGAAATGTCACTTTTTCACTCATGTATGTTCTTCGCCCATTTAGATAGGTCAATGAATGCCCTTCCCGAATGACCATTTTTCACCATCAAAAGGGATGAATTTCTCCAATGTAAAAAAAAGCATTAATGTTTTGTGATGAGAATCGTGCAAATAGTTTCTACAATTTAGAAAACATAAGGTATAAAAGATTTTTTTTTGAGAAATTTATAATAGAAAGGTGAGAATATCATATACTTTCTGCAATATTTACATAGTTGGAAGTAAAATTGAATAAGCATGGGTCTCATAAGCAATAGATTGGTCTAGAAATTATTTTTTTGTGATCTACTATAATCCTTACATGCTATGTATAAGGTAGTTGTGAAGAGTATGATTCATTGTAGGAAACCATAGAAGATTTGCTAAAACATACTTCATTTAATGCTGTTTACCGTTAAATTTTTTCTAATCCTTTTTTTAAGTCATAAGTGTAAATGATGTTGTCTCTCATAGAGTTTTTGCATGTTTGTTTTGATTATATATTTTGATGATTCTACTCTCATATTTCACTTTGATGTAATTTGTTCTTTTCTTTATTTTTGGACATTGAGTGCTTTGGGGTTCTCTTAATTAGGTAGTTAGATCTTATCTTTGATTATCCATGATGGTGTCGTATAAGATTTCCCTGAAAAATGGGTTTTGATACTCTATCTTTTGTGAAAAATATTTTTAAACTCATATACTTTTTAATGGTTGGCATTTGGACTGAGTAATCTATGAGTAGTTTATAAGTAATATTTGAGTAATTCGTCAATGTAATGGATTATTTTGAAGTTACATTTTGTAGTTAAGTAACTGATTATAGGTTCAGGTAGTCAATTACATTGCTAAATTTTTTATACAAGTAATTGATTATAGGTGATAGATCTACAACTTATGTAGATTTATAAAACTAATTCACATGATTTTTTGCTTTAGTTTAAAGAAAATACATGAGAAAATAACCCAATGATATGAAATGACATGTAATTTGTGTTCTTGAGATTTTTATTAAAAACTTCATGATTTTACTTAATTATTTGGGTTTATTAATGTATGAAACTTGAGCAAAGAAAATGGATAATGTCAGGATATACAAGAAGCTAATTTTAGCTGTAAAAGCGCAAGAAGAAGAAAGTAAGCTTTGGCGCCCAGCGAAGCAATGCCCAGCCCCAACACGATAGCAGGAATCCAAAGAGTGGGTGCTTAGCGGATTAGAGGCTCGACGCTAGCACGGTGATAAACATCCGAAGAAAGAGCGCCCAGTGCCAACACATTTTCAACTTTTGCAATCTTTTTTCTTGGGCTTGACACGTTTTTGTGGTCTAGAAAGCCCAAATGCATTATAAAAAGGCTAGAACTACATGTTTGGGGGCATTCTTTGGACTTATCTAAGGATCGAAAGCAAGGAAGAGCTTGAAGATTCATTTCCAACTTTGGATCTTGAAGAATTGGGGTTTGATTCTCAAGATGACTTTCTTTTTATCTTCTTTTTCTTTTTGTTTTGTGTTTATCTACTCTATGAGTTTCTAAACCCCTTTGGGATTAGGTTAGGATGAACCTTGATTTGAAATTAATGTAATCAATTTCTTCTCTAAATCTTTATCTTGTTTTTGTTAATTTAGCTGTTGAAATTGCGCTTAATGCTTTTCCACGATTGACACTCTTTAAAAAATTGATTAGTAATCTAAATCTTGTAATTGGAAAATTGGGGTTTAGACCGTTCCAATTTAATAACCATATGACTCTTGAGCCTAGGGATAGGGATAGATTGTATGTCTTCGTGTGAATTTCCTTCTCTTAATGCTTATGACTGATTTTGCTCGCCTAAGGGATTAGGGTTCATCATTGGGGTTAAAGGGTTTATTGCCTAAGGGATTAGGGTTAAACTAAGTTAGATAAATTGAAGTTAAATTGCTTAACAACAAAGGGTTTGGGAAAGAAAGAGGTTATCTTAAGAGAGAATCAAGAGGATTCTGATACCTAACCATTTTTATTCATAAATTTTCTAAACATCTTTAAATTGCATTCTTTGTTCTTTATTTTTATTAATCCAAATAAAATTCAAAAATCTCTAATTCTTTCTATAATTCTTAAGTAATTACTTGATTGCGTTAGTGTTAAACCACAATCCCTGTGGAGACAATAGCTCATACTATCACTTTATTACTTGTACAATCAATACACTTACTGTGATCTTAACAATAGGAATAAGTAATCGATTATCTGGAGTAAATTAATTAGGGGTGTTCATCGGTTTGGATTAACTTGATCAACTTGACGATCCAAACCAAACCAATTAAATTAGTTCAAAATTTTCACACCAGTCGAGTCCAACTCGAACCAAACTAATGAAACCAGACGATGATTGATTCGGGCATCGGGTTTAGGCTTGCAAACCCGATGAAACCTGAACCGAATCGAACATGGTGTCTAATTTATTATTTTTTCTATTTTCCATTCCTACCCTTCACACAATTATCAGACTAGTGACTACTCAATCAAATTCACATTCACAGATTCACTCTTCTAACTCCCTAAGTGTGCCGCTCATCGCCTCTTCCGTTGCCACCTCAGGGTCATTCCTCCACACCTTCGTGTCACCGCCAGTTCGTTGTCACTAACTCACCCAATGACGTCAATCTTTGACTCCTCCACACCTTTCTTCATCACATCGTGCATCACTCATTACTTAGCGATGCTTGCTTGTCGTTGTTGACTCACCCAAGCCCAACGATGTCACTCACTCACTCTTCAACTCCTTCACACCCTTCTTCCTTTTGTTGCCATACATAGTGAGTTTCTTCACCTCTTTTTACTTTTTTTTTTTTTAAATTTTGATTCAAAATTTTCAACAAATTTAAATGTGAGATGTGGTATGCGAAATAAGATATTGCGATTCTGTTTATGTTCCTATAGATGTGAAAATGTGGTATCAAATTTTTTTTCCTTAACTAATAGCTGAGTGTGAAAATTGGTATAATGGAGTATACAGTGGTATTGTTTTGATATATACCAGCTAGTGGGGGTTAAAATGCTATTGCTAGTGGTTTTTTTGCATTTATATTTTTATCTACTGTAATTGTGTTGGTGGCCAAATTGGTATAGGATGGACCCAGTAGAACCGAACTGAACTAACCCATTCTTGATCGAGTTGGTTCGGTTTGGGTTGTGTGAAAAAAATAGGCAAATTCGAACCAAACTGAACCAATGAAAAGTGATTGGTTCGGATTCCCCCCTTCCAAAATCAAACAAACCGACCTATGAACATCCCTAAAATTAATTGATTACTCCAAAAAGTAATTGATTACTTTGTCTCAAAGCCCATATGAAGCTCATTTGATTCTTTATAAAAGGAGTCTATTTTCTTTATTTTTTTAAACATGAAAATACTAGTTTACAATAAGAAAACTATGCCAAATTGAATTTTGAAAGCTTTATTGGATTTCTTGAATATTGAATTACAATTGGCACACTAGGGTTTATGTTTTCAATTGTTTATGCATTTGATGCGAATTTCAAGTCATGGAAAAGGTTCTCAAGCATTCTAAGGGTGAGAAATCCCTAAAAAGAGTTGGGTATTGGGTGAGGTATTCCAAGATTGATCAAGTGAGGTATCTTGATTGTACAATCAATTGATTTGGTAGAAAATCTCAATTAGATAGATTGAAAACTAGATATAGCTCTTAGTGGTAATTGGTAAAGAATGAATCAGTATAAAATTGATTGTACAAACTCCTCTAAACCTTAATATCTATAATTATTGTATATTTCTTTTTTTTTTTTGTTGAATTGAATTGTATCTTAAATTGAATTGACCATATTGTGATAACTTGATTGTTCTTGACATTGGTTAGTTCAATTGGATATGTTGGTATTGTATATTGGTGATTGATCGTAATCTTGATTATCTTATTGGTCATTACATTCATCAATTCATTGCATATTAGCTTTCCAGTGGTCTATGTATTTATGGTGAGTTACCATATCTTAGATTTTCATTGATTATCATTAGAGGTTAAGTGCAAGCATTTGGGTATCTATAACATAACCTCAAGAAAATTTTGATTACTGATCTATTGAAAAAGAAAGACAAATATCTTTAAAAAATTTCAAAGGAGAATTGAAAATTATTTTTGAAAAAGTTTGCAGTGATCAAGTCACCCCCTCTTGAACATACATATTGCCTATTTTCACCCACAACAAGAGTACTGTATGTGCATTAAAGAGTTTGTGTTCTTCTTTAGTCTTTATTTACCCTAGGCTAGATACGGAGGTATGTTTATCAATTGGTCCCTTTTTATTATTGTATTCTCTATGATTTTCGTGTTGTTCTCAATTTTATGCATTAGTGCATGACAATGACTTTATATATAACAATTCAATAACTCCTTTGATTATATTTTAGGTCTTAAAGTCTAGATTATTGTAATTCATTTATTTACATTTTAGTTTTCAAAACACATGAATCATTTGCTTAAAGCATTGCCCTCCGTACATCCAAAAATAGGTCGGTATCTAATAGGATTTTGTAATTTTATATTGAGATAACCTATTTAGTTTTTTAGTGTGTGAGAATTGGTACCTTACTAACAACATTTTAATCACATAATTTTATATTTAACTTCTGACTTTTAAAAAAGAAAATTGAAACAATAGATTTACTAGTTAATTTGATTGATTAGCATTCCATGGTAATTCTTCTTTGTTCTAGGCCATGTTTGTGTCCCTATTGATTCAGATGGGGTGTAAGAAATTTGATCCTACTATGGTACCCACCTTTTTATAGGTAAACTTATCCTGCAATCATATTTTTTTGACACGCCATGGGTGAGAGAGGGAAGCTTCCTGTAGGCTCAATAAGGATGTTTTTCATTTATAACTTGGAGACTCTTGCATAAAAACACATGCACCCTTCTCCAACATATGCTTATGAGGAAAAGAAAAAATTTAACATAACTAAAGTCAAGCATATAAGCCCATAAGGCCTGGCCTTATCCTATCATTTTACTACACCGGGATATTGTTTTAATATCATATATTTTGAACATTTCATATATTTATGTGAATCTTGATATTGTGATTTGTAATTTGAAGTTAAATTATTCCTATATTATTGTTCTTTTTAGAAGCATTTGTTTTCTATTTACACTTAGTGTCACTTAAAATTTACAATATTTCTAGTTGTACTTCTACTTTTTTAAATTCATGCTTCGAGCCTAGAAACAATAAAGTATAATAGTTGTTTTCTTGCGATTTTAGTTCAATTAGTAGAAATCACGACAACATGTGAAACCTTTTCATTTGCAAGTATTGAGTTTCAAGTAAGTGAAACAAGTGTTATATGAAGAATGTGTGGTTCAATACAAATTATTAGTTATCAATTTTTAAATGATCAATTCATAAGTTTGATTTGTCTTTCATAATTTTGTTATTATTAAAATCATTTCCTTTTCATTTGATGAACATTTAATTGTGAGCATCTGGGGGTCGAGTATTTTGATGTCAAAGTTAGCATTAGATATTTTTTATATTTTCTTTTATTTTTGGCTTCGTTAAGCAAGTTAAGTGTGCTTTCGTAACTCCAATTTCATATACCTAAAACTAGTGATGAAGTATGACTTGAAGATGAACTTTACAATCATGCTTTTACGAATTCATCTTTCACAGATTTAATTTTAGCTCTTGGCATATCCAATATGAAGTAATAGAAAATTTGTCAAACAATATTTTGTCTGGCATTGTACCTAATTTCCTCTCTCAATTGTGCTTCTTGAGAGTTTCGTCAATTGACTATTCTGATTAGGATATAATCTATAGAGAGGTAGAATTTTCAAGAGGCTAAGCTCCTCTTAGGTGGAGTTGATTTTTATGTTAATTTTATTGTTTGAGTTGCTTGAAATATCATGGTAAGAATGTTAATGTGCATTTTACTGTGAAAAAACTCAACCAAGTCCACTTATGCATATAATTTTTATTTTTTTTACCTTTTTTTAAAACTTTGGTTCTTTTAATTTAAAACAAAAGCATGTATAAATGATTTACTTTTCCTTAAACTTAGAAGAAAATCAACTTTCTAGAAGAATCGCAATGCGAATTATCGTGAATTCAAAGGAACTGTTTGTTTGAATACAAGCATGCTCTATTTCAAATTTTTGTTTTAAATTGTGCTCTGTTTTCTTATGACTTCATTTATCATAAGCTACTGATTTATCTCATTTTCCTCTTTGAGAAAAAAGATTTATTAAGGTGTTAATTAGTTTTGCTCTTATTCAAACTAGTCTCAAACAATGGGTTAAAACAATCTCAATGAATTTGTTAGTTTTTCTCTTACACAAAGTAATTTTTTCACATGTGATTTTTTTTTTTTTATAATGACAAAAAATTATTTAAGCCATGAACATATATATAGGATTTTTGCAAGCTTACCAACCTTGGAATGATTATGTAATTAACATGATAGATTAAACAATTTTTGTGATCAGTAAACAGCACGCTACATATTGATTCTATGTTGGAACCTAGTTCATGTATATGATAATTGTTAGAATTCATGGTTTAGAGGTGGAAATTGAGAGAAAAGTGTATAAAATTGAAAATAAAATGTATTGATAATGAGAAAATGGGTGAGTACAAAGTGATTACTCAAGCGTTTATACAGGATGACCAACTTACTAATCTCCAACAACTAACTATATCTTTAATAGCTCCTTGCAAGCTGGAAGATGTTTACAACACTTCCAGCATGGGATGAACAATACAAGAGCATATCTAACCAACGCGAATACAATAAAAATGCTGGAAATACATCAGCTAAAAGCTATATAATAACTAAATCCATCAAAAGCCAATAAGCAAAAGGTTTAATCATTAAGCAGAAGTCACAACTCAAAAGCTTAACCACTTAACAAAAGCAATCAAGCATGCTTAACCTCCTAAAGACAAAAGCAAATCAATGACAAATGCTTAACCACCATAAGGTAGAAACAACAAAGCTTAACCATTAAGAGCAGAAGCCATAACATGCTTAACCATTCAAGACAGAAACAAAACATCTCAATGCTTAACCACCATGGATAAAGGCTTTAATCAAAGTAAAACTGCAAAAAAAACACAGCAATACAAATTTGTCTTCAATGAGGATTTTTCCCAAACACCTTGTGAGCACTGCAGGAGCATCTTCCAAAGCAGAAAGTTGAGTAACCAATTTCTTTAAGAGAAATTTCAGCGAACATCTTCCACACAAATATCTGCGAACAACTTCAACAAGAACATGCAGTCAGACTCATAACTAAACCAAATCGTAGCTGCAAAATCAAATTCGTGAAGTATGTGAAACGATAGTAGCAAAACCAAAAGTTAAGTTTCTCTACTCTTCTCTGATCAAGAAGCTTTCACAACCTTTGAAGGCAACAGCTAATAGAGAGGAATGAAACCAGAAACCAAAAACTGATCGGTGCAAACAGTCAAAATCCTCTCACGCAAAAGAGATCTAAGATCACAAATCATCGAAACCAGAAAAAAAAAAAAAAAAAAGGATCGCAAAAAACGAAAATTACGTACGATCGCAACCAAAACAGTGTTCAATGATCCGTGATTATGTGAATTGAGAAGCAATCTTTAACTATTGAGAGAACAGAGTAAGAGATAGGGGAAAAAATAGAGCCAGAGAAAATTGAAAAACGAGACCAAAGGAGAGAAAAAACGAAAATGGAATTATGGAAACTTCTTGATTTTCTCGGGAAAACAAATTGACAAAAGGAAAGCTAAACAAACCAATGTGTTTAGAAATCCTACATCAACTAATGATAAGTCAAATTAATGTATATAAGTGGAGGGCAAACTTCACCTTACAAACTGGTTTGGTAGAATTGAATTAAACCTAAACCCAAATTGCAAGAATAACAGTTGTAAGATTCAAAGGTTCAAATGCAGTACATTTGCCTAATTAACAATTAATAATATCATACAAGGAGCATTGAATAATTATTGCACTCTGTTGTATATAAAAACTTTGATCGACTAATGAATGCAGTCCTTCAACACAGAAGAAAGAATATCTTTTCATTGAGATCCCTCAGTGCCGTTTGTGAGGCTTGATATCAGGGCAAAGTCCCAAAACATGCTCCGGCATAAAATCGTGGCGTGTTAGAATCCCAACAACTGGAGGTCTCTGCAAATGCAATATGTAGAGATTGTCAGCATACTTTGCATCAGGTAAAGCAAAAGAAGTTGTAATAATATTGGGGACACGTTTGAATAAACAACTTAACTAAATACTTATCAATAAAATTTTATTAAATGAGAGTTTATTCATAAGCTTGACGATGAAACTTAGGCTCTATTTGGATAAATTTTTCTATAAATATTTATATAAAAAGAAAATAAAAAGGTAAAATGCATTAAACTTCTCTATAAACTAAAATCAACTTATACATCTTAGCTTTTGGAAAAATTAAATGAAATGAGTTTCTATAAAAGTTAAGTACATCAGCTAGATTTTAACTTATGTGAGAAGCTCAATTCATTTTATCTTTTTATTTTCTTCTATTGAAAGTGCTTGTGAAAAAATTTATCTAACTAGGCCTTCCTAAAATAAGCTAAAAAGAGCTTATTTTAATAAGCTTCTACATGAGACTTGTTGAAATAATATAAGATCTTATAAGGAGGTCAAAAGTCATAAGTCACTTTGATAAATTCAAATAAATTCTTGCAAATGCTCCTTGGAAATATTTTGGAATGTTCAAATAAACTGTAGGCAAAGAGATGTAAAACTGTAATGTTTACATGGCCAAAGAATGCAAATGAGAGATTCCTGTAAAGGGGTACACAATAACATTCTTTGGGAGGGAAAAGAAATCATACCCCTTGGCTCTTTGGAACAACACACATGTGCCTGAGTCCATGTTGGCGGAAAAGAATGGCAGCTTTGGCAAGTGACATTGTCTCAACCACAGTGTAAGGGGATGCATTAGTTATGGGATGGAGATCAATATACATATCCATCTCTTCCTCTTCAATATCAAGATCCTCTAGTTCGATCCCCTTTCCTGATCCCGCCTTTCCAAAATCCAAAGTAGAAAATCTTTGGAAGATACTTTGATCCGCGAAACTCCTATCTCTTGAAAAAATCTTCTCCTTCAGTAACACTAGTAAATGAGACCTCAATACAAGTCCACATAATTCTGGTGCAACTGAGAAAGGTGGTTCATCAATGACAGGAAACCCATTATGCCCTGTAGTATTCAAAGCATGCCATATATTACCAACCTTTTCAATGCCAGCAAAGGTTATCAATGGACCAGAAACAACATCGCGTGTAACTAAATTCCTCATGTAAGGTTCTGCATGAGCCTCCAAATAAGGAAGTCCTTTGATCTTGAGTATTTGATCATAGACACCCTTGTTGAAGCTGTCAGCCACAGTTTTTGAGACTAGTAAGACCAACATCACAAGTGGAAGTAACAAGAGATCATTAGTGAGCTCAAGCAATATAACACAAAGAGACACTGTCATTCTCATGGTGCCACCAAGGAAGGAAGCAGCTCCAAGTAGGGCAAAGAGTCCTCTGTCAAGTTTGGTGATCGGTTCAAAGAGCCGGCCGAAAAGCCGGCCATAGCCAGCACCGGCAAGTATCACAGGAATGAAGAGCCCGGATGGAATAGCAATGCCATAAGTGATTATCCCAAGACAGTAAATAGTAGCAAAGTAGATAAACAAACTCGAAATATGAAACTCTTTGATTATCTTGGGGCTGAATAGGTTACGAATAGCATCGTCATTGGTGTTTAGAAAGAGGGAAGCAAGATCATTGTAGTAGCCTGGTGGACATTGAAAGCTTTTGTATTCTCCAGACTCATCAATAGAGGGACAGCTCACTGTCAAATCAGAAGGACAGGGAATGCAGTTTGCAATCCATGGCAAGAAATAGTAACATGATGATGTCAAAAGAGCAATTGTGACAACAAGAGAGATTTTGAAACCTGCACCTTTTCTGCCACAACACAAAAAAAGGGGGTTATTAGTTACACTGTTAATACATTATATTAGACTACAAGTAATAACCCACTAAGGTTGGCCTAGTGGTGAGGGGTTTGAGTAGTTTGCATGAAGTCTTAAGTCTAAACCTCATTACTACCGTGGTACACCAAAAAAAAATAAAATTAGACTACAAGTACTGGTTTGATTTGGCTCTTGTAAAGTGAACAGATGTGTGAAGTGAGAAAATAAGGATGCATCCATCCTTAATTTAAAGTGGTTAATTATAAGATACTCTAATTTAATCAAGGGTAGATTCACCCTCATTTTCTCACTTTATACATTTGCTCACTTTAGAGAAGGTATGATATATAACCGTGATTAGAAAACAGCAAGTAAATGGCTAGGAACTATTTAACTTCGAATGTGAGGACATACCCATTGATGATGCTATATGTCCGAACAACCTTATCCACAAGATAATTATATATGCTTCCAAGAATTCCAGCAATGGCTCCCAAAAGTAGTACTGCAAATATATCACTAGCACTATATGTTATATTGGCTGAACTAACATCATACATTATCAGACCACCTGCCCCAAACAGCCCACATTTTCCTGTGGCACAAAACTGAATTGCAACTCTTAAAACAATAGCAACTACTGCTGTTGTGAAAAATGTCCTCCAAAGAAGAGCACTCCGCCACCTGAAGGTATGCCCCATAAAAATAAAAAATGTTCAGTTTTCTAAAATGGCCATAATTTACAGATACACATCCAACAACAAAAGTCAGTTTATGTTTTTAGCATCAACTGTATCATCTATCTTGTCATGCAGTTAAGATCATTAGATTAAAACCAGAAAACATGAAGCAGAGTTTCTTTTTTTAAATCTTTTAAATAGAAGGTGTATACCCTTTATTCATAGCATAAACATTTGAGAGTACTCGAGACATAAAGTAGAAGATACAGTCCACCGGAAGGAAACATAAATCTTAATATTACCTTTCCAGACAAGGACTATGTTAAGCATTTGAAACTTAGTAATTCTAGAATTTTATATACTAGCTGCTTTACAGGTGTAGCAGAGAACTTTCCCGTCCATTTGTCTTCTTTTTTTAACCAGCAAGCTCTCCACAATAAGTATCTATACATTAAGTGATAAAGTAATAGTTCCTGGGTTGAAGCATTAAGTTTCATCGCATCCATAAAGACTTCAGATTCTTCCTAATGTTGAGTTAGGATTAAATATCCAATCATTTCATCTTAATTAATGATCATAAATTATCAAACATAATGAGGTTATTCATGAATTCACTGATCATTCAACCAATTAAACTTTATTTAGTACGCTAACGTCAACTCCATATGGTAACCAGTTAGGCTATGTTTGTATTCCCGTTGAAACCTTGGTAACGTGAATTCCAATGCACCTCAACACAGAAGTAAAAAAGGGGATCCTTTTGCAAAAGCATGTTGGAGGCTACTCAACTTTAACACAAACATGCACTTAGCTGTCTGCTTTCTTTTCAATTTTTATTTTGTAAGACAGACTACTAATTTTCATGCTATTTAATTCTAACATCTTAGTAGTTACTCTCTTCACATACGATGGATTACACACATTCACGGTTATCTTATCACTATTCATGTCATTTTACTGCTGCTTTTCAATTAACATCTTATACTGTATATTAGAAAATAATATTTGTTGCTGCTAAAAGTTGGAGATTGTAGCAAATTTTTTTATTAGAATTACAAATTTGAAATCTAAAGATACCATGAAGTTGGAAGAGAAAGAGTATTTTTAGCAGAAATAGATACCATGAAGCTGCCTCTTCAAGGGCAAAGAGGACACCACCTACTGGTGCGCGAAAGGCAGCAGCAACACCAGCAGCTGCTCCACAAGTAATCATGTCTCGCCGGTCTCTGTCATTTTTGAAATATCTAAGCCAAGTGCAAGTCAAGTGATACTTGCGAGATCCGCCCTGCCCCAATAAAGAAGCTATGCATGCACCTGTATGTACCATAGGTCCCTCTTTGCCCACCACAAATCCAGCAGAAACTCCAAGGATGGAACCGAATATCTGTCATAGTTAAAACCATAGGTTTCACACAGAAATTTAATATTCCCCAAGACGTGAAAGATTTCATTTTGTTCTAACCACAACAAAAGGAAAAAAAATCTCTGAATGTATTAGGAATGAGAATCAACATAAGCTAAGTGTTGCAGAGATAAAAATGTTTAGGTGTATGATTGCAAATACAAGAAAAGTTAGGATCATCAATGAATGTGTTAGAGACTAAGTTGGAGTAGCACTTATTGACACGCAAAATTTCACTTGAGATGGTTTTGGCCATTTAAGGAGAAGTCCTAAGTTGATCAGGAGAAGGATAGCTCAATAAACAGAGGCAAAAGAAGATTAAGGAATCAAGGACAACTAAGAGAAACAACGAAGTAAAGAGTAAAGACCAAGATAAAAATGGTCTTTAGAAAACTTGATTTTTGATGTAACACAATGGCACATTTCATCCATGTAATCAGCTACACCTAGTGGCAAAAAGATTTTGTCGTTGTGGTTGTTAATGTATTCTCTAATGAAATCCAACAACATTTTCAACATATCTAATTATGTGAAATTTCTTATCCATTGCGAATCAACAAGATTAAAGAAAATAGCTTAAATCAGTATAAGGAAGAATTATCCTTTGCATTTGATAGGCTATTTGTCATAGTTTAACCTATTTTTATTCACTATCAGAATAGATTGGGGATCAAATTTTTTAATACCTAGCCATTGAAGCTGATACCATGTCAAGAAACAAATTCACCCCAAAGTTCAAGTGTAGGCAGTCGAATAGGTTTTATCTCTAACATTTTGGTATGGCTAGGTCTATTTTTTCCATATTATTTTGCAAAAACACAAAGTATAAGATTAAAAGATAGAAAAAGCAGTATAAGAAACACCAAACATGTCACAATAAATAGTATATATACAATAGACTATCTTGAATAATTAAGAAATTGTTTTGACTTTTTCTTAGTAATATCCCCTGCATCAAACCCTTTCCAAGGGAAAAAAAAAATTATAATAGAAGGCTTACTCATCAGATAATATTCACTCTTCACTAAAATTCTTTTATCCAAATAGAAAACTGATACTTTGGCTAATTTTCATTTGTTCAAGGAGTTATTCAATTTTTATCTGTGCGCTCATGCAAGAGTCAAAAGAATGAGAGAGGAGGTAGACTTGCTTCTACTATTGTAGTATTATTCACCTTTACAAAAAGGGTGCTTGGAGCCAATATATAGTGAGCATCCACTCCATTGAGATATGCTTTTACCTCTGGAATGCCAGAGCCTGCAGCTGATGGAGCAATGAAAGCACAAAGTGCAGCAGCAGCTGCTGCTAAACATATATTCATACCAGCATATGCTACAAAAGCCTCAAGATATCTGCACTGGAACTACTAATCTTTGAGAATATATGAACAGTAATGCCAACCGTAAAGAAATACATAACAAGGATTAGTGATAACTGATAGAAAATAATTTCTACAAGGATTTGTTCATTAAATTGGTGAATTAAGATAGAATATAAATATCTATAGAGTGAGAGTTAATATAAAATTTAATCATTGAAAGTGACATTTTGTTTATTTTTGGTCCATAAAAGTGTTGAATTGTATAATTTAGTCTTTATTAAGTTGCTCACATTTTAAGAGATCAAATTGTATGTATATACACTTTGGAGGACTAATTAATCACCAAAAAGACTAAAATATGATCAAGTTAACACATTTGGAACCAAATTGTATATACCAACACTTTAAGGGACTAAGGATAAACAGGATGTCAATTTCAGGGACCAAATTATAATTAAATCTCTCTCTCTCTCTCTCTCTATATATATATATATATATATTATATAGTTGCATATTAAATATGCCAATTGCATCTCCAATACAAAGAGTAACTGAAAGGGAAGTTTAAGGGAAAAAGAGTAGTTGTAAATCACAATACATTTATTGCTTATTTTTAAAGGCATGTTATATAATAGATCTACTTATGTTGGTAAGCCAATGGCACATGGTTTATAAACCAAAAACTGGGAATAAAGCATTTTCTACACTTCTAAAAATTTTGTTTTGACAAATGAAAAGAAGCACCAGGAGCATACTAGGAGCATACTAGAAGTATTAGATGTGATGTGATATGTATCTTTTGGGAAGGGGGAAGGAGTGAAAAACATAAATATCACAAGTTTTCATTTTCTGGTTATGATGTAGAGAGTTGACTAAATGATGGACAATAACATGATGAAATAATATTCAATAGTCACATTATAAGCACATCATATGCATCTTTAATGTAAAAGTAAGTTGTGAAAAGCACAATTAGCATCTGACAAAAAATGAAGTACAAACCAAATGTCATTAAGCAGTAAGCAAACAGATCTGGTTGGAGCTAGGAGCAAGCTCACCTGTGTTTAGAAATGAGCCTAGTGGTCATAAGCAACTTGAAACCAGCTATGTTCTCAACTGCAAAACTGTTAAAGAAGCCAACCAATCCAGTGCCTAATCCAATAAGAAGAGCAAATCCCCACTTAAGGATCACATACTGGATTATTTGAAACTTCTTCCTGGACCTCCAGTCCTGCTTCAATATTTCATTATCAAAAATCCTGAAATCAAGTATTCTGGTGTCATTGCTCATTCCTTCAGTACTTGACTTGCCAATACAATCAAAACAATTCTTTGCTGTTGCTGTTGGTATTGTTTATAATATTCTACTTCAATCTTGAGGCTGTGGGGTACTGGTACCTTTTTAGCCTATTTTGTCCTCTCTCTAGTTTTTTCTTCCCTATTCACCAACAATATCTTTTACTGAAAAAGAATCAGTTTGGTATTTTTTGTGTAACAAAATTTTAACTTAAACTTTCTATTGTGCAACTGAAATTTGAGATCTCAAGTATCAAATGAAATTCTGAGCATATTTGATCCATTTAATCAGTTGAGTAAATGAGAGTTCCAGGCCGAAGGTTGCAAAGCTAATTTTTACAGGACTAATTTGCTAAACTACAAGATAAAAATATTTGTTTGGCAATCTATAAGGTTTATAAACAAAGACAATCTAAACCTCCAATTTGACATAGCTGATACTAAGATGTTAAAGTTATGATATTCTAAATTTGTAAAAATTCTGAAAATGACCCCTGACAACCATAAGGAAGCAAATCTGTAAACAAGGTTTAAGTTAACAAACGACACTGTGAGTACAAATTTGAGTGATTTATCCCACATACACCACCATGCTACAAGGCTTTCATTCCTTATGTTTCTCATCCTTTTTCCTTTCAAGAATAATAGAAGTATGTCCTTCTAAAATTCTACTGTTCGCTGAAAATAAATTACAAAACTACTAGATATGTTTAAGAACATTTATTAACAAAATCTCACACAGACTGATCAAACAGTGGAAGCACATGATGTAAAGGCACCAATACAAAATTGCAATTAATTATAATTACTTAAAGGAATCATATCAGAAAATAGCTGGAAGGAAATTATAATTATTTAGAACTAAATATGACTGAAATAAAGGAAAAAAAAGAAGAAGAAGAAGCAGGTGTCAGGACAGCAAATTCCTCATCAGTTTTCTTTGATGTGTGCATAAACAGCCAATCTCCCCTCCCCTCTCAAAAACAAGAAGTAACAGAAGTGATAAAAGTTCCTCTATATGCAGTTTACAGACAAAAATTATTGCATCTGTATAACTGAATTCTGAAGCAACAGTTTTAAAACATAAAATAATCAGCTTAAATATTTTTTTAATCGTTATAACTATACCAAATTTTAGTTTTCGTCCTTCTAAAACTTGGATTTTGGGTTTGTATCCCTTGTTTTTTAAAAGTGAACACCTTTGGTTGCTTTGGTTACCATAGATCCATCAAGTACTGAAGTATTAAACTAATTCCCAACTCACTCAAGTGGCATGTTAGCATGTATACTTTTTACAAACGAGAGAGATCAACCAAAACTCAAATTTTAGATGGACTAAAACCCAAATTTGGTATATACTTAGATGGACCAAAAACATACAGCAAATGTTAATAAGTAACAACATGCTTTTTGATACATTTTTTTCAACACTATTATTGACCCCCCAGGTTATTTAATGACACCCAGTTGAAATTCTCTTACTATAAAAGAGCATGCTGAAATGAGTGCGTCTCCAGCTTCCCTACAACATAATAGTGTGTTTAAGCCTAAAATTAAAAAGAAAAGCAGGTTGCTTACTCATAGTCAAGGCTTTCAATAGGGCAGAGGTTGGCACCAACTATAGCAACCTGGGAGGTGGTGTTAGTCCTCTTCACAAGAAGTGGCTTTGTATGAGCCATGTTTCTGTCAGATAACCCTGACCAGTACCTTCCAATTTCCTCATTCGCATCAAACAGACCTTCATTTTCTATGTCATGCTCATATTCACCGCGGTTTACATCATCTCCTTTATCCTTCTTCCCAGCTCCTTCACCTGTTGGTGTCATAATAGGAACCTAGTTTACAGCATATGTACTAGTCAGAATCAGAACCTGCAAGCACAACCCCATCTAAAGCATGTGGCGTGTGTGATCAACATGCAATAGCACATTTAACACTCATAAATGTTTTCCTCGACTTTCCTCTACAGAAACAATTGGCAAATCATGAAAGCAACTGCTTTCAACATTTTATAGCTGGATATCACAGCTTTGAACAAGAGTTAGTCAACTGCTTGATTTTCTGGAAATTGTTCGATCAGC
Organism: Spatholobus suberectus; assembly: GCA_004329165.1. Lineage (NCBI taxonomy): Eukaryota > Viridiplantae > Streptophyta > Magnoliopsida > Fabales > Fabaceae > Spatholobus > Spatholobus suberectus. Next base: position 10,906,140 of record QUWT01000781.1, on the reverse strand, counting down.
ATTAATCACATGAAAAATTGACATTTTCAACAAAAAGGAATCATAGGAAAATTTTCTCAACATAAACTAATGGCCCCCCAAACCCAGTGAATCAAATCCTGGATGTACCCAAATGCAAATAAATTATGACAATTAAAAGAAAAAAACAGTTTGGGCAAGATAGATAGATACACACGCTCATCACTCATCACTCATCTAACATAGAAGTATCAGAGTTTATTGAATGGAGCACTGAAATGAAAGAAGTACCAAAGTATGTGGTCTATACAGTAATCAATGATGATGCTCCTTGTTCTGGAGTATTCCAACTCTGGATACCACCTGAAGATAAACGTATCCGGGCATTTTTTTGAAAAGTCAAAATGATTATATGTTCGGGATAGTCAATTTTAGCTTTAAAAGTATTGCATTTTATCTCGTTGTCATGATTAAACAATTAATTACACAATGTTCTTGATTAAAATTTGAGACTTATTATCATGATAGATTATAATTATGAGAAACAAGTCTTTTTTTTTCATAATTTTAATTTAAATCATTCTTGATCATAGGATTATTGTAAATAAGATATCAATATATATGTGATGGTATTTATTGGATAGATATTAATAGATTTCTTTTATTAATTTACATATATAAATGACGCATATGTGAATGTGATCATTCAACTGACTCAATTAAAAATTCTTAATAATTAGCATTATTTTAAACTGTCAATAGGAAATTCTCAAGAAGAAACGTAATGGTTTCCTTTGACATGAGATTATCATAGTAATTAACAAGATATTTATTATATTTTAATCCCAGACACCTAATGTCTTAGGGTACTAGTTGAATGGACACTGGATACAATTAAATACTTGTAGGATTAGTAGTTAATCAAGAAGAAATTTACCAACTCTTGGTAATGAATTTGAGTTCCATGACAAAATTAAGACCTTGGCCAGGATGATTGAATGGATGAAGAAAAGAGTTTCTTAAGTCATTCACTGAACAGATTTATTAGAGTTTAACATTAATACCATGCTTTAGAGTTAACTAGATTTTAAACCCATGCCTTGCACGAGTTTGTTTAAATTATATAGTTTGATATTTGAATTTAGTATTTTTTAAATATATGTACATAAATAAAAATATTATTTTTTAAAATATTTAGCATTATATGAAATATAATTACAATAAAATTGAGAAAGTTGATTAATTATATTTTTAATTGAGCAGATCTTGTTTTCAAAAATATTAAGTCTATTGAAATTTATTATGATTTGTTCTTTTTCAAAGTAATAATAGTGATGCAATACTTATATAAAATGTATAAATTCAAAAAGAATGTAATAATAAATATGAATGTATAATATATAATTATTTAAATTTGAGTGTTTATTTTTTGTTATTGTAGATATTATGTTAATGTGTTTTTGATTTTTATGTGTTTATAATTAATAATTTTTAAATATATTTATTATAAAAATTAAAATTTTATTTTGAATTTGTTGAAATAGTGTGATTTTTATTAAATCGATGTAGTTGTTAATTATTTTAAAATTAAATTTTTAATTATTTTAAAAATATTAATTATAATTATGTGTTCTTGTTGAAGTTAAGTTGGTTAATCTCATTGTGACATAAATTGAACATGTCAATTATTATTTGTTCTTAGAGTTTAATTTCATTACTCACTATTTATTAAAGTTATTTTTCTATAAGAATTATTATATGTTTTAGACATTTTTATCCGGCTCAAACAGGATTGTTTCCAATGGAGGATACCTATGGTCACTACAAAAAAAAAAAATGTTTCAGACATTATATCTTATAATTTAATTATTATAAGAATTTTTTATCTATAAAAATTATTATTTATATTTGTTACTATTTTTTTAATATTATTACATACTATTTTTTGTGTGTTTCTATTTTTATTTCTTATTCTAAGTGAATTTAGAAAAACAACGTTATTAATAATAATAACTACACTATTATTGCATACTCTACAATTATTTTATATTTATGATATATAATGTGTATTTATTATTCTTTAAGGTCTTAGTTATAAGAATTAAAAATCATAATGTCTTATAATTGACCGTTATGAAAAAGCTCTATTATTGTTATTGTTGTTGTTATTGTTACCTTATTTTTATATTATTTTTATTTTAAATTTAATCAATGTTGTATATTATTTACTATTTAATTTTTAATTCTATATTAAAAATAAATCTTAAGAATATATAAAATTGAATATTCATTTTTTTATGTGGATATTATATTAACATATATTATTTGTGTTTTTATAATTAATAATTTTTAACTATCTTTATTGTAAAAATAACAGATAACATGAAAAAAATATATAAAATAATATATAAAGTTATGGTGATACATACAATTAAAAGAATATTTTTATTCTTATAATAGAAATATAATTTTTATGTAGAAAAAAGCATAAAATTAATTATATATTATAATTAATAAATATATATAATTTAATTATAGAAAAAAATATTTATTTATATATTTACAAAAATACTATATAATATATTAAAAACTACATTAATTATTTTCTTAAGTTTATTTTACTATTTTGATTTTATTACTTTAATATATGTTTTATGAACAATAATGACTATAGATATATTTCATTATTTATGTATTTAATATCAATTAACTGTTTTGTAAATATTTCTTATGATTTGTTTGTTGGTAAATATTAATTCATATTTATTTAATAATTTTTATCATATTTTTATCCTTTTAATTTATTTAAAAGTATTTAGTTTTTTTTAATTTATATCTTTTGATATTTTTATTTAACAACTAATTTTGAAATAACTTTAATGAAGTCTCGTATAGATTAACATTGAAATTCAACTTCATATTTACTAATATTTAATACAATTAATAATTTAATTTAATACAATATTGCAAAAGTCTTGTACTACAAAATTCAACTTCATATTTATTAAAAAAAAATTTGCCAAAAAACATTAACATTTTATCAAATTAGGGTATTGCAAAAGTCAAAATCAATAGGTCACATCAAATATCACTGATGCTATTGCTAAAATATTTTTCATTGTATTTTTTTACTTGACATATAAAATTGATTCAATATTTTTTTTCTGATTTTATCAAATTAAATTTATGATTAGTGTTAACAGTGCAAAAAATAGTATATAAGTGAAATAAAATTCATGCAAATTGAGTTGATTTTGATTATGTAAAAAAAATTCACTAATTGAAGAACGTATTTGGTTGCAAAAAAATAAACATGTTTATCACTAACAAAAATTAATTGAACAAACACTAAAAAGTATTGTTGTAAAATTAATCCTTTTTTCTCATACATGTAGAACTTCAAAAACTAATTTTGCTCCTCATCACATGATTTTATTTCATTCGGTTGCAACCTGAAAAAAATTGTAACAAAAATAAAGGTTAAATTTGTCGTTATTCTTTAACATCACAAAATTCTTAATCATGTATATTTTCCTTCTTATAAAATTGTCTTGAATTTATGTGCAATATTTTCTCCTATAATAACATACATATAATTGCTCGAAAACAAACAATATAAAATTTTAGCATAAAAGAATATATTGAGCAAAAGACTGATGAATTAATACCAAGAAATTCACTTAAAATTGTTAGAGAAAAAAAGTGTTGATCAATAAAATAAAGTTGTGCAATGATATAACCAAAATGCTTACCGGTCAAGCTTAAATAAGATATAGCAATAAGTAAACCACAGAATTATAAAAAGAAACCAGAAATCACTAAAATCAAAATAAGAAGGACCAACATGCTTACTCTTGTAACATTTTACTCGAGCTTATATAGAGAATGCAATCTATTAATCTAATGGCCAAAAGTCAGAAACAGAAACATTAATTTTAATTAATAGCTATAAATAGTATTGGATTTAAAAACACTTTCATTCTTTGTTTTAATATCATTAAATAGTGATTTAATATAATTAAATTTGTTATATTTAATTAGGTCAACGGCTATGTACTTGTTAATATAATTAAATTAAATTCATTAAATATAATTAGGTCATTTAAATTTGATTAGATTCGATTAACAGCTATTCTAAAATTCAAGTATCCATGAACGTCTCACATTAGTTCAAGTTTATTTTACATAAATATATAATAATTTTAAATTTAACTACATATTTATAAAATCATTACTTTTAATTATTATTTTTTGTAAAATATGTTTTAATAACTAAATTAAAAAATAAAGTATAATGATATGTATACACAATAATTTATTAATTTCTATCCTTATATAATTATTAGTTAAAATAACATATTATGAATTATTTTTAATTTAACTATATATTTATAAAATTATTATTTTTAATTACTATTGTTCGTGAAATATATTTTAAAGTAACTAATATTAAAAAAAATTGAGCATAAGTAGTAATATAATATTTAATGTTATTACTTAATATCAAAATTATCATAATTAATATTTAGTACTTACTTTTTATTGTACAATATTTTTTTTATATATATAAATTCTAATGAAAATTCATACATTTAATAAATTTATATTTTAATTATTAAATTTAATAAATACAATATTTAATATTTTTTAAATAAAATATTTACTGTATAATTAATTCTTTTTTTTTCCGTACATGTAGAACTTCAAAAACTAATTTTTCTCCTTATCACATGATTTTATTTCATTTAGTTGCAACCTGAAAAAAAATTGTAATAAAAATAAAGGTTAAATTTGTCGTTATTCTTTAACATCACAAAAGTCTTAATCATGTATATTTTCCTTCTTACAAAATTGTCTTGAATTTATGTGCAATATTTTCTCCTATAACAGCATACATATAATTGCTTGAAAACAAACAATATAAAATTTATCATAAAATAATATATTGAGCAAACTGATGAATTAATACCAAGAAATTCACTTGAAATTGTTAGAAAAAAAAGTGTTGATCAGTAAAATAAAGTTGTACAATGATATAACCAAAATGCTTATCAGTCAAACTTAAATAAGATATAGTAATAAGTAAACCACAGGATTAGAAAAAGAAACCAGAAAAAGCTCAAGCTTATATAGAGAATACAATCTATTAATTTAATGGCCAAAAGTCAAAAACAGTAATATTAATTTTAATTAATAGCTATAAATAGTATTGGATTTAAAAACAATTTCATTCTTTGTTTTAATATCATTAAATAGTGATTTAATATAATTAAATTTGTTATATTTAATTAGGTCAACGGCTATGTACTTGTTAATATAATTAAATTAAATTCATTAAATATAATTAGGTCATTTAAATTTGATTAGATCCGATTAATAGCTATTCTAAAATTCAAGTATCCATGAACGTCTTACATTAGTTCAAGTTTATTTTACATAGATATATAATAATTTTAAATTTAACTACATATTTATAAAATCATTACTTTTAATTATTATTTTTGTAAAATATGTTTTAATAACTAAATTAAAAAAAAATTATAATGATATGTATACATAATAATTTATTAATTTCTATCCTTATATAATTATTAATTAAAATAACATATTATGAATTATTTTTAATTTAACTATATATTTATAAAATCATTATTTTTAATTACTATTGTTCATGAAATATATTTTAAAGTAACTAATTGAAAAAAAAATTGAGCATAAGCAATAATATAATATTTAATGTTACTACTTAATATCAAAATTATCATAATTAATATTTAATACTTACTTTTTATTGTACAATATTTTTTATATATATAAATTCTAATGAAAAGTCATACATTTAATAAATTTATATTTTAATTATTAAATTTAATAAATATATTATATTTAATAAATACAATATTTAATATTGTTTAAATAAAACATTTACTTATATATTTATCAATAATACTACGTTAAAACATTAAGTGTTACATTAATACATATGTAATAAATATCATTAATGTGAGCAATTTAATTCTTCTTTAAATAAATTAATTTTGTTAAATTTTATTAGATCCAACGGCTATTATAAAGTTTAAGTCTCCATCAACGGCTTCTAAAAGTTCAAGTCTCCGTTACTATATATAGATAGATAGATAGATAGATCCAGAGCTATAAATAATGGAAGGAAATATCACGTCATTCTTCTATTGGTTATTGAAAGTAAAAAAATATTATTTCATACTATTAGGACATTAAGGAGTGTTGCTAGATGCCTATCTTGATTAGTAAATTAATTTGATTAATTTACTATCTGCTCAATATTGAACCTACGAGATCACATACAAATGAGTGTGTTAATCTTTGCTAAAGAAATTATTTTATTTGATAAATTAAATAAGAGAATTTAATTTTAAATTAAATAAATAATTTTTTCTATGTGGAATATTATTATATTCTTTGCTAGCACCAAGAATATAATTAATATAAATACATATATAAAAGGTATCCTTTCATGAACATGGATGTGATTAGTTACTGTAATTAGTTATGTGATTAGTTATTGTAATTATTGCGTATTTGATACTATTATGTGATTAGTTACTATAATTACTATAATATTTTTTTTTATATAAGTGAGCTTTACGAAAATTAAAAGGAAATTTTTTTGACTTATAACAAAATCAAATCTATTTGATTTTATTAGATAAGATCAAAAAATATATCTTTAATAGTTAGCTATAAAATAGAATATTGATACACTAACAGAACCATCGTTTTTTCCTCCTTCTTCTCTTTCCTCACAAGCACTAAAATATTATAGAGGGGTTGCTTTATTTTATGTGGTCCACTCATCAAAGGGTTGATAGTAAAGATTAATCTCGGTGTGGATACACATAGATTCTTCACAAATTTGAAGAAAGTTTATGCCTTAAGAGCTAATATCCAGGTACACATGTTTATCTTTTATTGTGATAATGTATTTTGAACCCAAAATAGATCTTTTTTATTTCGCTGTATGTGTTATGGGCATCCCTTTTTATCTATCATTATATGCTAAGAAATAAGCAGACAAAACACTCAATAATTCAATACAACTTATTATTCTTAGGACAACAAATTTTTTCCTCTCTTTATTTTAACAATAAATATCAATATACATTTACTTTTTCTTCTATTTCATTTTTCATTCTATTTTCTTTATAAATTTTTCATCATATTACTTATTATATTTGTCACTTTTTCTCTCTTTCTTATTTGGTTTAATACATTAGTTAGTTCCTAAACTTTTGGAAAATTTTTAATTAGGTCCTTGAACTAAAAAAATTTGTATTTAGGCCTTAGATCTTTTACAATTTTTGTACTTGAGTTCTTGGAAGTAATAAAACCGCCACAAATTATAAAATTTTTAATAGTTTTAAATTGTCACAAATTAACTCTAGGGATTCAATTACAAAAATTGTAAAAGATTAAGGACCTAATTATAAATTTTTTTAGTTCAAGGACCTAATTAAAATTTTTTCAAAAATTTAGAGACCAACTGAAGTATTAAACCTTTTTTTTCTTTATTTTTTCTTCTTTGCACCCAAACACCTCAAATTTAAACTGTACGAATATCAGTACTCTATTTTAATGGACGCACGGAAAAGCAACCACAAAGAAACGGGAAAATTTAAAATACATATATGACTTATTTAAGGGAAGAAATTAAAATCGTTTTCTTAACAAAGTTAACGAATGTACGAGTAGTGTTAATTAAGAAATGTTTGATAAATTCATTATAATGTTTTTATTATTTTAAATTGCTATAATATTTATTAAAGTATTTCATATATTTTTAATATAATGTTTTTAATAATTATTTTTTATTTTGATTTTTAATTAGTATCTTAAAAATAGTCATTAGTATCCTTTCTATTCCCTCTATTAATTCTTTCTTATAAGTCACTTTTAATAAATTCATAAAGATTTAAAAATTTCTTTAAAATTAGTTAATAATTTTGAATTTATAAAAAATAATTTAAATTTTCAAAATTATCCTTATATAAAATTTATTCGTAGTAAATAAGCCTGACATAATTAGAAATTAAGAACATAATCGAGAAAAATATTTAATATTTCATATATTTTATAAAATGACTTGTACAAAGAAATAATAAAACTTTCTAGAATGTGATTTATAACAAGGAACCAAAAAAGCATTTATTATGCTTAGGGTTTCTCTTTAATCTATCCTTTTTGAGCCATCAAAACGTAACACTTGTTGATCTTTTGTTTTATTTTATGTTTAAAATGCATCAAATATAAAACAGAACTCATAGATTCTAGTTCATTCGATTCTAAGATGCACACAAACAATATATTTGAATTTCATATCAGTGTTACGAATTATAAAGTACCCTGTCCATATTTTAAATTATACTCGTGACAATCAGCATTAACCTGTTCAAGTAAGACAACGACCATGAATAAAAAAAAAGTAAGACAACGATCTTTTTTTAAAGTTGTACTCGTGACCATCAGCATTAACCTGTTCAAGTAAGACCACGAGATTTGCTATATTTAACGAACACAATAAACAGTACACAAAGTACTAACTTAGTGCTGCCCCACTCCCCAGCTAAAGTTTAGTCTGTGTGTCTGTATATTATAGCGATTCAGTTCTTTTAAAATAAGAAGCGTATTCTAAAAAATAAAATATTAAATTACAATTATTAATTGAAGTTAACATTTAGTAATTTTATAATTTATTGTACATCTATTGATTTTTATTATTATAATTTTAATCATTGAATTTTTTATTATAACTTTCCATTTTATCTTCTAAAATATAGTCATAACGTAAGATTCCCATTTCTCAAAAAAGAAAAAGAAAAAGTAAGAAACGAAAACGTAAGATTCCCTTACTTGTAGGGAGAATTCAATTTTTTTTCTTATTGTGAGACTGAGACGCCCACGTAAAGTACTCTCATTGGTAATTGCTTTTACAGAATTTCGCATATAACACTTCTTTATGTCAGGGGTGAGGACTAAGTGGGAACTTTGCCGTATCAGGCACGAGATTGGGAATAATCACTTTACACGCAAGGTGTATGTCATATTATTCATAAGAGAAGAGAAAGATGACTAAACAATAAATATAAATAATGTAAAATTCAACAATATATATATATAAAATGTAAAACTATGTCACACAAGTGACCAAGTCCTTTAAGCACACGAGAAGAGTTAGATTTCTAGATATGACTTTGGACTATAAGGATATCCTTGGTCCAATACTGAATAAAAAAAATAATGTAATCTAAAAAAGATATAAATAAAATGAGGTATTACCAATATAATGCTAGTTTGAGTGGTATTAAGTTCAAATTTTTTAAATAAGATTTTAGATTCAAATTTTCTGGATGGACAAAATGTGGTTGAAAGGAAATATCCTATTAAAAGTGGTTAGTCAATAAAATAAGGCTTTATCGATAGATACTTCACACCTATAATATAAGAGAAAACAGGCTATGCATTGATAATGTAAAGTAGTTTTACACTGTCGTCTAATCACAAACCACCATTTATTGTAAGATTGTTGACTTTTATAATAAATACTTTAAAAGTCATATCAATGGTAATTTTTGATTGGTTGACAGTGTAAAACTTTTTACATTGATAGTGCATGATCATTAAACTCATAATATAATTACCCAAAAAATAAAATAAGGTATAAAAAAATAGAGTAAGAGGAAAAAAAAAGTATGAAAAAAATTCGAAACTCAATTACTTATCGTGCTTGAGGCGCTTTACAAATGCTTGAAAGAAAAATACTGATTAATTTTGAGAGAGAAAATTTAATACCAACCAACAAATCAAACATGTAAAAGAAATGCTGATAAAATAAAAATATTATTCGGCATTGCTTTTATGGCATATTTTCTATTATTAGATAAAATTTTATAATAATCTAACACGTAATAAATTAAATTATTTAGTACGAATTTTATGAAATTTTATTTGATAATGAAAATATAACAAATATAAGAAAAAAATATTATGTGCATTGACAGTGTAAAGGTTTTTTATATAGTCATCTAATCATAAATTATCATGTATGATAAGTGTATTGACTTTGATAATAACTACCTTAAAAGTCATACTAAAAATAATTTCTAATTGATTGACATTTTAAATTTTTTTTACAGTAATAATACATACTATTAAATTCTTAGAAAAAATGTTAGGTTGGAAAGTTCAGACTGACCATTTGGGATGAATGGTTTGAAAAAATGTTTTTTTTTTTGTACAATGATGGATAAGCAATAATAATATTTAAATCTAGGACCTTGTATTTTTATTTTTATTTGACTCTGTGTTCAAAATTACACTATGTTGGTTTGATAAGATATTTTCAAATTACAAAGTTAATAATAATATCACTGTGCAATGCAAGGGAATTTTATCACCGTAATAAAAAGAAAGTCTTTAATAAATCATTTAGATGAAAAAATAATAAATAACAAGTAAGCAATGATTTATTTAAAAATAAGATTTTATATATTAAATTTGAATGAAAACACAGTTAGTAGGTCTACAAAAAATTGATCCCACGGCAAATTCTATTTTAATTTTTAATTTAGAGTATTTATTAAAGAAAATATTGTGGAACAATTAGATTTTAATTTTTAAAAATCAATGTCATCGATCAGCATCTAATTGCTTGCTAATGGTAGAAATGTTAAACTGATAAAATTAAGAATTGACCAATTAAAATTTAAAATTCACACTTTCCAAAGATTTTATTTAAAAATTAAGAATGATGTATCAAATGAGCAAACTTTTTTTATGAGTTAGATGTGCAAACTATAACCATTAAACCTAAACTTGAACAATAAAGATCATTACATAAAATTAATTTTTTAATCTTAACCACTCGAGTATGATTTTACAACTCATTCGGTATAAATAATTGTTATTATTAGATGTTAAAATTATTAAATATAATATATTAATCTTTAATAGACAATTTATATTTCATTCCATTAATTTTTCAAGATATTTTACATTACTTTGATAACATGTAATATTATCTCTTGTATGTTTGTTATCATTCAGCTTTAATTGACTTTTATTTTTCAAGTATTAAGCACATAAAATTACCTATTTTATTTAAAATATAACTGCAATACAACTAATATCTAAATCAAATTATTAATATTAAATTGGAAATTTAGGTATAAAAATTTATATTCAATTATTATAACAATGAATTAAAAAACTATTAAAAACACTAAAACAATTTGGACTCCAAATTTAATATACATGGAAAACATAGAAACAAACACATAAACTAATTTTAATATGTTATCAAGTAATTGAATATAAACTAATTAGGTAAAAAAATTCAAATTTGCTTAGATAACAAAAAATCCTCAATGAATTTAGATGAGAAGACACTTTGAAAGAAAAAATATATTCATATTAAAATTAATAAAATAATAAATTAGAGAAAGCTACAAAATTATAACTTTTATAATAGATACTTTTATAGAACTAAGAATCCTATAATAGATGCTGAAGAATGAAGATGGATTTATAGAAAACATATATCTCTTGTTTTTTCATTATAGATACATCCATAAAATTCATCTATGTTTGACTTTATTATATCCTTTGCTTCCATTTCATGAAGCTCTTGGTCAAGATTCTCTAACTTCATCTTGTAGCTTTGTGATATTTTGAGTTATAACTTTCTCAACAATAGTTGCTTTGTTCAAATAGGATTCATAAGCGATGTCCATCCTATTGACAACTTGATTACCTAAAATTTGCAATAAAAGATGATAAAAAAAATGATTTATTCAGCTACAATAACATATGATATATGCATAGAATGTAAAGTAAATTAATAGAAAATCAAAAGGGTAGACTCATCGTTTTTCTCATCAGGAAGTCGTTCTCTAACAAACAAATACTGATATTCCTTAACTTATTATTTGGTGAAATAGTGTTTTCAAAATGGGAGAAAATTAAAAATCAAGAATCATAAAAACATAGAATATAAATATAAGTAAAATGTAGAACAAATACTGACCTTTCTTCTCAAATAGTTTGCTCTGGATACTCAAAACATGGCTGAGAAAAAAAAAGACAATCAATAAATTGTACAAATTTTCAATGGAAGAAAGAAAAACAAAGTGGTGCAAAGAAAGAAATCATTTTTCAGTGGAAGAAATGTAAAAGAAAGACATTCAATAAATTTGTGCCATTTTTTTTTAAAAGAGAAACAATAATGTATAAACAATGTTATTATCAAAAAAGTAGTACCTTTTCTTGCCTATAGGGGAGGGATTATCAAATACACACTCTACTTTTTGATTTTTCACATGATGCTTCTCTTTCTTTGAGAAAGAAAGTGTAGAATGAAGGTTGCAAGAGAAAGAAACCCACAGTGCTGCATCTGTCAATGAGCGTGGATCATGGAGAAAAGAGTGTTGAGAGGTGCGTTATGAAATGGTGCATTAAATATTTAACATGTTGGGATTGACATTATGGAAATGTGTTTGGTGCTCTTATTCCCTCATTGAATAACCAAAAGACAAAAACCATTGTTTCAAAAAGGAAAATTAATGCTAAAACTACCATTTTAAAATTATCTTTACAATAATAATTATTACATTTTGAATTTGAAATTTCATAAAAAATAAAATTGTGCATATTATGTAACTTGTGCCGAAACAATTAATTCTAATTGTTAAATGGTACAGTGTTATTCATAATCAAGCAATGATTGATTTCATGAATAAATTTGTATCAATTACAAATTAATTTTGTGTCATAAATGTCTATAAATTAATTTGTGTGGAAATGAATGTGAGAAGACACCTAAGTAAAAAATGAAGGGAAGATTTATCGTGAAGCCAAGCGACACGTGGAGCTTTCCTATTTGAGATAATTTTCTTTTATATGTAGTATAGATTATAAATTTGAGTGCTCACTTTCGAGAGTGACATGCTTAGCATCTCGTCTCTCACTTAACTCACTTTTTTAATATACTCTTTCTTCTCTCATTATATATAGGTAATATCGACACACAATTTATGAGAGTAAGATTAATTTTTTAAGATTTTAGAATTTGTTTCAAATTTAAATTATTGTTATTATGAGTATGTTATTATCTTAAAATTTAAATTTAAGTTAAATCATATTTTACTATAAATAATAATAATAATAATTATTTTTAAATTAAATTGTGTTAATTATTGTCATTATAAATATGCTATTATCTTCATATTCATATTAAATCTTATTTTATTTTAAGTTCTAACAAATCTTATTGTCTTTAAATATTATTGTTATAATTATATTATTATATATAAAATTAAATTAAATTAAATTAAATTTTTATATTAATTTGGTTCATTAAAATAATATAATAAAATAATTTTAATTTTTATAATTAAATGATTGTATATAAAAAATATTTATCATGTGCATTTATAGGAATGACAATACTAGATACACAATGATTTCCACACCCAACTTATGAGAATTAGATTTTTTTAAAATTTATAAATTTTCAAATTTAAATTATTGTTATTATCAATTTGTTATTATCTTTGAATTCAAATTAAATCATTTTTTTTACATTAACAATTAGGTAAAAAAAAGGCACTTCATGCCTCTCTATATGTAGTTGGTGGGTGTACAATAATATTTTATTTTTAAAAAATAAAATCAAAGAGAGATGATGATGGATAAATAAGAAATGAAAATGTACAATTATTTTGAAATTGAACTTTATATGCAATTAGTGGAGTATTTTTTTTATATACAGTCAAAACATAATAGTGTAGTATATAATGTTAGTTAAAGGGTAAAATAGTCCAAAAAATGTGGAGACGAAAAGTTGTTATCGCCATTATAATAGTTATAGAGTACTACTAACTTTTAAATTTAAATTAAAGTATATTAATTATTATTGTTATGAGTATGTTTTTGTTGTCTTCAAAATATCTGCTATATATATAAATTTGAATAAATATTTTGAATCTTCTATCTTTTATATATACAAATTAAAATAACTTTTTGAATGGAAGTATTTTTAGGAACTATTATTCAATAAGAGTGTTTTTAGGAGTCTTTTGTTTCCTTTTTTAGCCTCTTATCTCTTTCAATACATCTTTTTTTATTTTTAAATTAAATTTTAATATTTTTAAAAAAGATTATTAATAGTTAAAAGTAACCTTGTATTATAGTATAAATTATTTATCATAAATCTAAAATACAATTTATATGTTTAAAAATATTTATTTATTACAAATTTTAATTATAATATACTTTATATAGTCAAAAGTATTTATTCATTATAAATCTTTGTTATATAAAATAAATATTTATCCTGTGCATTGTATAAGTTAAAATATTAATTATTGTTATAACTATATTATTATCTTTAAATTAAAACTAAATTAAATGTTAATTGATATTCTTATAATAATTTGATTTATTTAAAGAATATATTAAATTGATTTTAATTTATATAATTAAATGGTTTCATATAAAAAATATTCATCTGATGTATTTGCAGCAGTTAAAATACTAATTATGTACCAAATTATTCATATAATTATTCATTTATAATTTAATTCTCATATATGTTGTGTTTAGTATCCAAAAACTAAACAGACTAAATTTATTCAGATCGATCAAATAGTAAAGAGTTTGAATGATTTATAGTACTGCATTAAAAAAAAGTTACCAAAACTAAAAAGTTCCTGTATTGTGCTCAATAACTATCGCCAATTCCATTCACACAAAACATCAACAACCAACCAACAATGAAGTTTTCAGTTTTTTTAATGTTGTCAAGAAAATAAAAATATAAAATGGTTTTAAAAAATATTTATTATAGTAAAAATATAAAATATTATTCAATATTTTTTAAATAATTGAAAATAATATTTAATATTCTTTAATATATGTCTATGAATATATATTAGAAAAATCATAAAGTATGTCTATTAAAGTAAAATAACTAAAACTAAATTTAAAGGTGTTCTTTCTATAATTCTTTACTTTTGTTCCTACGGGATAAAATTCAAATCAGTTTTATTTATAATAATAAATAATTGAGATCAGATTTAATATTAACTTTTTAGCTTTTATTTATTTATTTATACAAAATTAAAGAAGAAAGTAAAATCTGTCCTACTTTTATTATATATAAAACAAAAGTTTATTAGTAAATTTTGGAAGAATAATTTTTAAAATAAAATATTTCTAAGACGTGTATAAAAATAAAAATAAAAATAAATAAGGGATAAAATAATAATAAAATTATTTAAAATAAATATATTTTATATAATTAGTTTTCAAAATAAGTTTTGTTTCCTTAGATCATCTCCATGAAAAGAAAACCTTTTTTTTTTTTCGATAAAGAGAAAAGAAAACCTTCTTATGTCATATACCAAATCAATCAAATTCAAAATAAAAGAAGACTTTAATGGTTATGAACTGTCAGTGTAAAACTTTTTATACTGTCAACTAATCAGAAATCATTATTGATATAACTTTTAAGATTGTTATTATAAAAGTTAACAAACTTATCATACATAATAGATTGTGATTGAATGACAATGTAAAACTATTTTATTTGGTTAGTGCATAACCTATTTTCTCATAAAAGAATATCAGAACAATCACGTAAATTTTTTATTTATAATTTGGAACTTCAACTATTCTGAATCACTTTATCGATTTCATAGTTCAATTTCTACGGTTGTTAGGGGGTATAAGCAATCAGTATTCTAATCCGTGTTACACGCGGGTCTCAATATTTAACATCTTTAAAAATTATTTGCAAGTATTGATTAAAACTAGTTATGAAAAAATATAAATATTTTAGCATTTAACAATTTTTTTGAAAAAATAGCTAAATATTTTTATAAAAAAATTATTTATAAAAGTATTTGAATACGTAAATTTTTTTTTTCAATTTTGTATATCATTTATTTACAACTAAAATTATCGATTTATCCAATAACAAACAACTTGTGTTGTGGTTGAAATTAATTGTACAATCAACACTTAAAAAGCCACATTTATTTTTTCAAAATCAAAACGCCTGCCTTTTACATCAATTAACACTTTTACTTTCTTTGTCGGTGCCTTTTGAAAGATGATTGTTTATATTTTTTGGCTTTATCTAAGCCTTAAACATGATTGAAATCAGGAGCCAAAACGCAATTAGTGACGGCGCCCAACACTCGTGTATTGTTGAGTTGTTGAATAGATTGCTAAACCGACAAGCAAAAGTTCTATTTAAACGCAAGTAGTTTTTATCAATAATTGATAGTCCCCTTATAGCTTGAGCATAGTCTTATAAAAAAAAAAAAATGCTTGAGCATAGTATATGAGAATAAACTTGTGCAGTGATTACCATTTTGAACCCAGAAAATAAAATAGGCCAAAAGAGCTCAAGAATACCATTTTAATCAAGTCATAGAATGAAAGTCGAAATAAAAGACAATTTGACTCTAGCTTAACCAAGCAGCATAACCTCTAATAATTTATTTTGCCGAAAAAAATCATTTTAATGAGTAATGAAGCACATGAGAGCAGAAGATTGTGAAATATATTTTAAAAAAATCTTGATGTAAAAAGACACTGTAGATATAGTTATGGAGTAGAAAAATAGTGATTGAAGTGAAATAGGCTTTTTTTATCCCAGAGGAGTAATTTCAAAATTACTAGAATAGGTAAATTTAAAAAAAAATTAAATTGGAGTATGTCATATTTGACAAATATGACTTTTGAATTTGAAGTCATATTTGAACTTGTGACTTTTGAATTTTGTATTTTTTTTATGACTTCCTAAAGAAGTCATAATTAATATGCGATTTCGTCTTTTTTTTCTTAATTTTAAAATGGTAAAAATGAATAATAATTTTTTTTACAAAAGTCATAAAACAAAAAACGACTTTCTCCTCTTTTTTTTGAACAAAAGTCGTGAATTTATGTGAGACTTCAATTTTTTATAATGTTAAAGTCGTGCTTCTACATGAGACTTCACCTTTTTTTTTTTTCTTAATGAAGAAGTTGTGCATTTGAATATGACTTTAGGGAGAAAAAAAAAGTCGTGCATTTAAATACGACTTTAGAAAAAATAAACATACATGTTGCACACAATTCTCTTGCTACCTTTTGACTCTTATGCATTTAATCCTTGTAGCAACCAGTTCTTAGTAAGAAGAAACATGCATGTTGCACACAATGCTAGATCTATAGTTTGTATAGCCAAATATGTGAATTATGCATGTGAAATAATGAGCCTATAGCTAGCTGGTATACAACAACTCAATTAATTTCTCGTAACAGTGCCTATATTCTGTATTGTGTAACTTTGTGTTTAGCAAATTAAAGTCGCCCCTGAAGAGAGGGGAACCTTTATCCCTGTAGGTTATTTAGATCTCGTGGATGGTAAGTATAAAGTCGTATACCTTAATACGACTTGTATATATTTTTTTCAGAAGTTATATTTAAATGCACAACTTTTTTTTATTTTTAAAGTTGTATCTAAATATAAATTTTTTTTCCTAAATTCATATCCAAATGCACGACTTCTACATTAAAAAAAAGGATGAAGTCTCATGTAGAAACACAACTTCTACATTAAAAAAGATAAAAAAATTGAAGTCTCACAGATTCACGACTTCTGTTCAAAAACAAATAAGTGAAAATTGTATTTTGTTTTATGACTTTGTAATTTATTATTATTATTCGTATTTAATTTTTTATTTATTTTAAAATTAAAAAAAAAACAAAGTCACATTAAATTACGACTTTTTTAAGAGTCATAAAAAAAAATACAAAATTCAGAAGTCGTAAATTCAAATACAACTTCAAATTCAGAAGTCGTATTTATCAAATACAACTTATCTCAATTCGAGATTTTCTTTTCAAAATTTGCCAACTCTGGTAATTTAAAAAAAAACCCTCCGGAATGCCAGTGAAATATGTTGTCTGCATACCCATTAAGTAAACGGAATAAAAAAAAAAAAAAAAGCTACTGCCAATTTGTCTCAGTAAATAGAAAAACAATCAAATCAAATTCATCTTTTTGACAGCATCAACATCAAATCAAATTCATAATATCAACTTCTTTTTGTTTTTGGTTGAGAGCCAACTAAAAAAGTTATAATAACCTTACTCAAATTTTGTCTTCATAATTTAACCTAAATGATCAATTTATAATACCACAATTTATCCTTATCTTCCATTTTCAAAATATTAAAAAACTAACATCATCTGAAAATTTATGAAGCTATTGATAGTAGTAATAAAACAAATAAGACCATGAACAGGTTAAACACAACAACAGTTATAATTAATTAAGTAGAATTGAAGCAAAATCTAGAAAAAAAAATCATAAATTATTTTTTGACAGCAGGCGGTAATAGGAAGAACACGAAAAAAAAAAAACCCCTAACTTAATGATGAAAATGAATAATGATACACGAAAATTGAAAACCACTTGAACTGGAAGTTGTATTTGGGCGTGGGGCAATCGTTGCTACTTCTGCAATGGATGGAAGAGAACGAATGCTTAAAGGAAAAAAGGTGGAGAAAATTTAGACAGGCCTGAAGGTTTGATAGAAGGAAGCGACAGTATATATGTTGGAAAACTTTTTCTAGCTTTTTTTTTTTTTCAAACCATAGATATTTTCTACAGAAAGTAATCTTGTTCGAGTCAGGTAAAGTTATTATAGACAACAAAGCTTTCTCTTTAAATATTTAAGACAATTCTCCCTCTAAATATTTAACACAGTTACATATTCCAATACTCAAATTTAATATTACTGATTAAGCTGGAACAATCTCAAGCCACTTGAAACCATTGAAAAACTTTTTCTAGTGTTGAGTGTTAACAACCGATAATAAAGAAAAAGGATTGAAGAAAAGAAAAAGATGTCCAATGATATGTTGATAGATCGACAAATAATTGAAAAAAAAGGGCAAAGTCCATATCATGTGGAAATTAAGAAAAGTAAATAAATGGATAAAGAAAAACACACATAAAAAAGAGATAAATTAGAGTGAAAATTTCATTACAAGAAAATTTGATTTTAGATATCGAATATTTAGCAACTAAATTAATTAGTGGTTGAATTAGAAGCTGATTAATCGGTAATTAAATTGTTGGTCTAATTATAGAGATTGATTATAGAGACAAATTTAGAGACCAATGTTAGAGACTGATCTAGAAGCTAATTTTAGAGATAAATTTAAAGACCAATGTTAGAGGTGGATTTAGAGACTGGTTTTAGAGACTAATTTAGTGATTAATTTTTTATTCAATAGTTAAAAATAGCAATAACTAAATTAATCACTATTATGTGCTCCGAGAAAGAAATAATTTAAAGAAAAATGCATTTTTACTTTCTATACTTTTGGTCAAATGTGACCAAGGTCTTTGTATTTTCATATTGATGAACTTAATTCTCAAACTTTGAAAAACACATAGATTTAGTCTTTTTTAATTAACTTTCAAAAAACTTGGTGATTCTAAGAAAGGAAGAACTAAATCTACATGTTTTTTAAAGTTTGAAAACCAAATTCATCGATATAAAAGTATAGAGATCTTGACCATATTTGACTGCACAAACATAAACTAACATATAACAAAATACATTTACATTAAAGTAAAACATTTGATAGTTGCTCATGCACGAATACATTAATATCCAAATTACAGAACATACATCAATGAGTCATTAATATCCATACAAAATATAGTTATATTAAAAGTAAATGGGTATTAATAAGTCATTGTGGCTGATAGGTGATTTAATTCTCATCTTTAGTTTCCTCTATATTAGGCAACATGAACTAACAATTCATACTTTCCATCAAGTGGCGTATCATTGCATTGTTCTTCTCAAGAAGCCTATTAGTATTTCCAATATTTGATAAGAAACCTCTAATTCTATCTTTTTTCATTGTATAAATTTTTATACAAATTTATATATAACTACAATTTGTCAATCCAAATTTCAATAGGGACTTGTATCATGATCAAGGGCGAGTATGTAAATCGTAACTTACATATTCATTCTAATTCAGAGATTGCAGAGAAAAAAAAGTAATATTAAGCATCTGAATGGCACTTAGTAATGTTGTAAGAATAGAATGACATATGTTGCAAGAACATAAATAGGGGTGCTCATGCCTAGATTATTCATAATTAAAACCTAACCATAACTATATGATTCACTCTATATATTAAATGAGAATAATTATCTTGAACAAAAGCGTTTTTAGTTGTTATTCTTTAACGAGAACATTTTTAGTTATTATTTTTTAACGAGAGTGTTTTTAGAGATTTTTTAACATCTTATCTCTTTAGATCTATCATTTTTAATATTGTTAGTTCTAAATTGAATTTCAATATAACTGCCAAAGTTTTTCTTTTATGGTTATTATATATTTGACCTTTCATTTAATAAGTGTTGTGACTTAAATAAATAATTAGTTGAAGGAACCCAAGAATAAAAACACCAGTAAAATCTAGTCGTCTTATATATTTGTCAATTCTTAGCAATATCCAAGATGCTAAGGAGAGTAGTGCACAATTTGGATGGTGGGTCGAAAGACACGTGGGAAAGTTTGGTGTAAGTACCCACATTTTTTTGTGAAAATCTCAGAGCAACCAAACTAGCTTTAAGCATTTCCACAAGTGTTTCTCGTTTATGATTAGTTCAAAGCAAGGTTTTAAATTGTGGTGGTGGTTGTCGGAGGCTACGGTGAAGTATAATAAAAAAAATGTGGTCCACCGGTGAAGCATCATGTATTACCATTAGATTTTTTTTATTATCAATGTGAAATATTTATCGACTTTATTAATAATTAATCTCTGTTGAGAACTTGATTTAGTAGGGTTTCCTTTTTTAATTACATTTTTATTTATTTACAAGACTTAAATCTGAGACCTTGTTTAAAAAATGCAAACTCCATCCCACTTGAACATAATATTGATATATATTAACATTAAATATAATAATAAAATAATCAACAGGGTAGATTTTTTACTTGTAACTTATTGAGATTAAGATTTTAAAATTGCAAGTTAATCCCTTGCTTTTTTCAATTTAAGTGGCTGCTCCTTTGCTTCTGTTGCCGGCATCGTCAGCAAACATGGAGGGTTAGCAAACCTCTACCAGGTAGAGAAATTATTACATGGACGTATCCATTAATTCTCCCCACCTGCAAAGAGACTAATGATCAGATTGTACATTAACAAGCACAAAACCTAGTCAAACCCTATGCAAATGCAACTGAAACAACCTCCCTTGATAAAACTGCATTATCTACAAATTCCTGACAAAACTCTATTCTAATATTCTTATTTTGGGGATGTCTAACTTACTCAAAATAAAAATAGAGTTAAACACCTCATCAAAGATGATTGATGGAATTCTTTATGTATTTAATGATAGTTGGTATAACATAAAAAATTACACCAATCATCTTTGATAGAGTTGTTTAATCTTATTTTTATTTGGAATAAGTTAGACAACTCCGCTTATTTTATCTTTACTTTGGCAAATGTACATAAATTCATATTGTTTTCTATTATAATCCATTTGCATATATATCTTTGAAATATACTAGTAAATTTTAACAAACGCTAATTATTTCAACATTGTGTACATCAAAACTCTTCATGACTTGTCTAGTTCTTAGGATCCAAAAATAGCCTCCATTGCAACCAAAGAACTCTACTAACATTACTTCCTTTCGCAGCATCAGTGGCTTCTCCCTAACCCTGTCAAACCAGTCCAGACTCTACTATTAGCATCGGCAAGATCAACGGTTCAAGCATACATTCTAGCATAACTGGATCCTTGCATTCGAAAAACCATCTCAAGTGCTGCTTATTGGTAATTTAGAGATTCTACGCCAACAAGTCACGATCTCGTGTCGTGGCCAAGTGTCAAAAGTACAAAGTCTTTTACTGAATTAATCAACACTTATATGGTGTCAAGTTACATGCTAACGAAAAAGAGAGATGGATATAATGATCTTTAGATACTCTGAGTGCAGACACCCATAGAAAGATAAGAAGAGACGAGAGATAAGTGATTAACATGATTGATGATGCGATGCGACAAAAAGAAAGAGATAAAGAGAAATAAAAATTGTCAATGGAGTGTTTGAAATATTAAGTGTCCAAAAATTAGGATTCTTGCCTTAATCATCAACCCTCCTCTTTCTTTTCTTTTTCTTCATGTTTCGCGTTGTACCACTTCAATTCTTGGGATCGACTGTTGAGTGAGGCATGGCTTGCTGCATATTCCAGGCCTATATAAGCAAATATTATTGTTCATGTAACCGGCTGTTACCTTCTATTGTCGGTAATTAGGAGTGGACCACCGGTGTGATACATTTTTAAAACTTCACCGTAGCCTTTCCCTCATTCAAAAATAGAATAAAACCAAAATTAAAAAACAAACGATCAATATAAGGTTATAGGGTGTATTTAGTAAAACTAGCTTATACAAGCTTATAAGTTAGTTGAAGCTTATAAATTATAAGTAAAAATCTGAAAAGTTAAAAGCTTATAAACTATTTGAATTGAAAGTGTTTGATAAGATTAGTTAATAAGTTAGCTAATAAATATAAATTAATAAAAAGAGACATATTTAGTTATTTGATTATATATATATATATATATATATATATATATATATATATATATAATAACTTATCATTTTAAAAAGTAGGACAATAATTTTTTAATTTTGCATTATAAAATGATGATGATTTGATGTTTTTGCTTAATCCTCCTCAAGTGTGGCGATTTATTAGTTTTGAAAATAATGGACGATTGTAATCGTTTTATTTTTTGTTTCTTGTGATGTGTTTCCTTCTTTTTTCAAAAAAATATAATTTAATTAAATAAACTCATATTGTTTAAAATCAATTTTTTTAATATTTAATAAGGGATAGTGTAACAACAATTGACAAGTTGGTTGTAGGTGTCATGTGAGTGTGAAAGTGGCAAAATAGGTAAAAGAGTTTCTAAATTCAAAAAAGGGTAAAAAGAGATTTCAAATAAATTAGTAAGAATAAAAAAAAAAGTTTTCTAAATTGAAAAGAAAGGGGTAAAAAGGAATTTCAAATAAATTAGTGAAGATAAAAACGAAAAAACAAAATAAATTAATAGCTTATAAATTAGTTTATTTTCAAAAGTTAGTTAAAGTAGTTTATAAAAATAAAGTTAAAAACTACTAAAATAAGCTCGTGTACCAAACAAGCTTGTTTTGGTCAAATTTGTTTATAAACTAGTCAAAATAGTTTATAAACTACTAGAATAACTTATCAAACACACTCATAATGTTATATTTCATTAAATTTTTTTGTTCAAATTTTCTATCCACTTAGGACTTATCTTTACGTTGGTGCCTGTGACAAAATAATTCAAATGTAGCAGTAAGAATTTCAGTCAACTTCGTCTAAAATAGGAAAAAAAAATATAAGTTTAAAATATAGTTATTTGAATGTATTAGACCTAATGTATTTTGAAGACAGATTTGAATTATGTTTTGGGTTTGTCTCAACTTGATTTAGTGTCTTTTGTTTTTTTTAAAAGTATAAATTTTTGAACAATTATATATTAATAAATAAACCTTTTGATTTAATAGATAATATTTATATAACATGATATTATATTTATAATGATATTATTTATTTAAAATATATATTATAAAATAAATCATAATTTTAGTTTTATATTTCTTTTATTATATGAATTAACTATACATAATTTTAAAATTGATATATTACACTAAAAAGTTGGATTGACCCAATTTTGTCCCATATGTTATCAAATCTTGATCGAGTCAGAATTGAGTTTAAATAAATGACCTTATCAAAATTTTGGGTCGAGTAAACACAAAGCTAAACACATCTCAACCTGTCCCTTACTCACTCCTAATATTTACAACCAGTTTTTCGAGTTTTCTAAATACATAATAAAATATAGGCTTAAATATGTGTTTAGTCCTATAAAATGAGTGAGTTTTAATTTTGGTCCTTGTAAAATTTTTTCTTTAATTTTCATCTCTCAAAAATATAAAATTATTATTTTTGGTCCCTATTGTCATATGATACTTGCTAATTGCTTAAATGTTTAACAAAATGTCAAGTAACCATCCTAGGTGACATCCATTAGTGTTTGTGGTACTATGTCAATATGCGACACCTCTAAAATATTTTCTAGATTCTTAAAATGAATGTTCTTTATCTATCTTAAAATGAATGCTAGGGACCAAAAATAGTGATTTTAAATTTTTGAGAGATGAAAATAAAAAAAATTGTAAGGATTAAAACTAAAATTCACTCATTTTATAAGAACCAAAAATAATAATTTAAATTTTTAGAGAGATGAAAAACCAAGAAATTTTTTTTACGAAGACCAAAACCAAAACTCATTCATTTTATAGGGATTAAAAACATATTTAAGCTTAAAAGATAACTAACAAGAAAATCTAACAATAAAAACAATTTTTATAAATAAGGATACAACTCTTCTTCAATTAAAAAAAATTGGAGAGTGTCCAGTTTTGCGAGCTCACCATTCATGTCTATTTATTTTATCCTTTATATATTAAATGTATAAAATATTAAAATTAAAAAATAGTTGAGATCTCATCCAATTTTTTCAAAAATAGAAAGGATTTTTTCCATATAAATAGTCGTTTTTCCTGAGTGAAACACTAAAGCAGCTTAGCCCTAGTGTTAACTGCAACTTTAGGTCTGAATGTTGACAGGCATATAATGACAAGCCACTACTGCAAAAAATCGATTTGAGAGTAGGATTTTAAAACGATTCATATTCAACTGATTTAAAATAAGACTCGGTGGCATTTTTGCAATTTTAATCGAAAGTTTTTAACTTGATTGTATTATAACCGATTTAAAAGATCATTTTTAAATCAGTTATGCATGTAACCGATTTAAAATGTTGCATTTTAAATCGGTTACACTGGACTGATTTAAAAAGGAGGATTTTTAAATCGGTTCAAGGGGAATCGATTTAAAAAGTCATACTTTTTAAACCGGTTCCACCTAGAACCGGTTTAAAAAATAAAATTTTTAAATTGATTCCTATTGGAACCAGTTTAAAAAGTTTATTCCCTCCATTTCTTTTATAGAAACGCGAGCCAGCTGCTACGGTCCATTAGAGCTTTCTCCCACCTCTTTGAAGCTCTCTCCATCTCTATCCAAACTCAAGTTCCAAGCTCCTTCACTCCCTCCCATTTGGAAAACTTTGAGCTCCTTCCCTCCCTACATCTTGTTCGCAACGCGCTCCACCTCCATTGGTCGACGTTGCACTCCACCTCCATTGAGGAGCAAAATCTGTATTGCATAAGGGCGGTTCGAGCTTGTTTCACCTCCATTCAACACCAACAAGTTCAGCATTGCATAGATGCGAGCTCCATTTTGCAATTTTTGTTCATGCATGTGTTGTCATTATTGCGGTTTTGCAATTGGATTTTCTTGCTATGAGAAATCAATTGCTAGAGGCTATGCTTGAATATATATGTTAATGAATAGAAGATAAATTTAGTTGATTTTACATGTATGGATTTATGAATTTTTAAGTAAAAAGCTAGAAGTATTATTTAAGTTAGTCATAACTTGTGTGAATATATATTAAGGATTTTAAGTGTTGAGAATTGAATGACATAATCTAGCTATACAATCAATTGAAGTTGATGATTTTGGTTAGTACTTACGTTGATGTTGCTTAGTAATGAGAAAGGATAAAAATTTGAAATTAATTTAAGGATATTTAAGGAATTAATTGTCATAAAATGTATTATGTTTTGTTTAAAATGTATGATGGCTATAGAGTTGGTGGATTTCAAGAATGAAAGAACTAGCCTTAGTGTAGATTGGAAACTTGTTAGGAAATTAAAAGATAATAACATAAGCAAACTTTTATGGTAAGATACATTGCTAAGATTAAGTGAGCAAAGAGGGAGAATTAGTTTAAGAGTGAATTAGTATAAGAATCTAAAATTGAATAATTTAAGTACTAAAGTTTAAGAGATTAAGAAATTTAAATGTAATGATATAGGCCATGAGAGCCGATATGAGACTTGTTGTGGATTGGATTGTTTGATAAGATAACTTTTGATCTTATGATTGAATACTTGTTAACAGGTCTTTGGGAAAATACCAAAATACAGAGGAAACTCTGTCATAATTTCTGTATAAATTATATTCATTATGTTCTGTGTTTAATTTTGTACTTTTTTTTATTAAATTTATGCATTAAGAGCGAACCTTAGTTTCCCATTTGAGATTCAATACAATGATTAAAGTACTAATTATTGTATTGAATCTTGAATTGTCAGGTTGGACAGTTTAGAAAGATTCATTTTTTATACTTGCTTAATATGTAGTGGTTAAGTTTCATCTTAAATTTGATTAAATTTTAGTTTAGTGCATTTCGTGTTGTGTCTCTGGGTGCATACTTGATTGTGGTGAACTTGATGTTACCACTTTCATTTCGTGTACTTGGAGAACAATGCAAAATGTTGCCGAAATTTTGTCAAATTTAAGATATAAGACTAAACCTGTATGTATTAATCAAGTTTAGGAAAATATCTTTCTGAATGGGATAGGACCACACCTTGTATAAAAAAGTGAGATTTACATGCATTAAGATATGGTTTGTGGATCACAGTACGAAGTTATGAATCATAATTGGATTAATTCTAGACACATAACTGATGGGTATCAGAATGGAGTGGAAAAGTTTATCCAATTTGCGGAAAGAAATCTTCCTGATAGTGGTGGGTTTTTCTATTGTCCTTGTGTTAGTTGTTTGAATGAGAGATGACTACAAATTGAGCAAATATGGAGCAGAGCCATGCCGAGTGTGTCTTAAACATAGCAAGTTGATGTACCTATGAACAATCGACTAGAGGACATGATCCGTGATATTAGACCGGAGTCTTTTCAAAGAGCTCATGTGTACGACACTTTGTGTAGTGATGCGGATAAGCCTCTATATTCGGGGTGCACTAAATTCACACGATTATCAGCAGTTTTAAGATTGGTGAATGTGAAGGCAAGAAATGGGTGGAGTGATAAAAGTTTCACCAAATTACTTGAGTTGTTGAACAAAATGCTTCCAGAAGATAACACGTTGCTGAGGTGTAACTATGAGGCAAAGAAAGTGTTGTGTCCAATGGGATTGGAATACAAAAAATACATGCGTGCCTTAATGATTGCATATTGTACAGAGAAGTGTTTGAAGAGTTGCACAAGTGTCCCAGGTGTGGGGTGTCATGGTATAAAGTGAAGGATGATGATTATAATAGTGATGAGAGCAAAAGGAGGGTTCCCCTGCAAAGGTGTTATGGTATCTTCCAATAATTCCAAGGTTTAAGCGATTATTTGCTAATGCAGATGACACGACGTGGCATACAGATGGGAGAAAATGTGATGGATAGCTTCGTCATCTTGCTGATTCTTTACAATGGAAGAAAATTGATCGTTTGTTTCCAGTCTTTAGGACTGAGGCAAGAAACCTTAGGCTTGGACTTGCTACAGATGGAATGAATCCTTATGGTAACATATCTAGTAAGCATAGTTTATGGCCTGTTCTCCTAATTATTTACAATCTGTCTCCTTGGTTGTGCATGAAGCGAAAATATGTTATGTTATTTATGATGATTGCAGGCTCAAGACAGCCAGAAAATGACATAGATGTCTACTTACGTCCCTTAATTAAAGATTTGAGAATGTTGTGGGATGAAGGTGTTAATGTGTATATAGGTATCATCATGAAAATTTTATGTTGCATGCAATGTTATTATGTACCATCAATGACTTTCTAGCATATGGAAACTTAAGCGGGTATAGTGTTAAGGGGCATAACGCTTGCCCTATTTGTGAAGAAGACACATGCTACGTACAACTTAAACATGGAAAGAAGACAGTTTACACTGGACATCGAAAATTTCTCAGGCCTAATCACCCATATCGTAGACTCAAAAAAGTTTTTAATGGATGTCAGGAGGATGGTATTGCGCCACCTGCCTTAACTGGTGAGCAGGTTTATCAACGGGTGAAGGACATTAGTGTCGAATTTGGAAAGACCCAAAAGAAAGTCACCGAGAAAAACTTGTAGAAGAAGAGGTCAATTTTCTTTGATCTTTCCTACTGGTGCGATCTAGATGTTAGACATTGTGTAGATGTGATGCATGTTGAGAAAAATGTTTGTGATAGTGTAATCAACACTCGTCTAAACATTAAAGGCAAGACAAAGGATAGTTTGAATGCTTGTTAAGATCTGGTTGAGATGGGTATACACCTCCAATTAAGTCTGCAGTCAGTGGGTAAGCGGACATATTTTCCATTAGTATGTCATACCTTGTCAAGAGAAGAAAAAACAAGTTTTTATAAGTGTCTACAGGGCGTGAAGGTGCCACAAGGATACTCTTCAAATATCAAGAGCCTTTTGTCACTAAAAGATCTTAAATTAGTTGGGTTAAAATCTCATGATTGCCACGTCTTGATGCAACAACTCCTACCAGTGGCTATTCATGACATATTGCCTAAAAAAATTAGACATGCCATTACATGACTGTGCTTATTCTTCAATACCATATGCAACAAAGTCATTGACCCTATAAAGTTGGATGAGTTGGAAAATGAAGCTGTTGTTACATTGTGTTAGTTGGAAATGTATTTTCCTCCTTCATTTTTTGACATCATGGTTCACTTAATAGTGCATCTAGTGAGAGAGATTAGAATGTGTGGTCCAGTTTATTTAAGTTGGATGTATCCTGTTGAACGATATATGAAGATCTTGAAAGAGTACGTCAAGAATCTATACCGTCCAGAAACATCTATTATTGAGAGGTACATTACTGAAGAAGTCATTGAGTTTTGTACAAAACACTTATCACAAGCTGAACCTATAGGGCTTCCTATATCGTGTCATGAGGGAAGATTTTTCAGTAAGGGTACTCGAGGTGTAAACGTTAAACCAATGAGTTGGGAGGAAGTTTTGCAAGCACACTTGTATATATTGAATAACACTATTGAAGTTGAACCTTACTTTTCTGCTCACAAAAACATTGTCAAGAAAAAGAACCCTAGAATGCCGGAGAAATGGCAATTGAATTAGCATAACAAAACATTCTTAAACTGGTTTAAAGAACAAGTTTTGAATGATGATAGTGCTTCTGACACATAAAATAGCTAGTACATGGACCTAACTTTGATGTCATATGTTGGACTGGATACGATATCAACAATTTTTGTTTCTATACAAAGTCGTTGGATGAGAAGAGTATCGTGCAAAACAGTGGGGTTATGGTTGTGACTGAGTCCATGCACTTCTCTAGTTCAAAAGATAAAAATCCCGTTATAGCATCCATGTGTTATTTTGGAGTTATTGAAGACATATGAGAGGTTGACTACACAAAATTCAAAGTGCTTGTTTTTAAATGTAAGTGGGTTGACAGTAATGTCGATGTGCAAACTGATGAATTAAGGTTCACATTGGTGGATCTTAGCAAGGTAGGTTATAAAGAAGAGTTTTTCATTATGGCATACCAAGCAAAACAAGTTTTTTATGTTAGTGATCCTTCTAATAAGAGATGGTCAGTGGTTCTCCAAGGAAGAAGCGTGCATGCTAGTGATGAAAAAGAAGATTCAAATGTCGATTTTATTGAGATTCCTTCTTTCTTAACACGGATGCCTACTTTTACTGATAAGAATGAAGTGGATGATGTACATGCCACACGTGATGATCATCACGAAGCAATATGGGAAAACATACGTACTTAACAACGTTAGTAACTAACTTATATTTATCTTGTTGTTTATTCTTGTTTTCGTTATCTTTTTTTATTTTATTTCGATCGTAATGTTTATCTTTGGAAATGACATGTTTTGTGAATGTTGATACTGATATGCATTTCTTTTTTCCTTTTGTAAACAAGCACATGGCTGATTCCTCTAGTAACCCATCTTATGAGTCTACAAAAAAAAAAGGGTAGACGAGGTATACGGTTAAAGGAGTTGACTCTTAGCCGGGTTGGTGATCATCTAATACCAATTCAGTTTGACATGATTAGTGGGGCACCTAAAGGAAAAAATGCCACAAAATTCATTAGTTTTGTGGGCGTCCTTGCTTAAAGCAAGGTTTCTATCATTTATGAGGATTGAGACCATGTAGAGCATAGCGTGAAGAATCAAATTTAGCAAACTATCACGGTATTTTACTTTTATAATCTCAAATATAAATATTGTATTTTATCGTATTATTGTCGTACATTGACTATTCAATTTTATTTTGTAGCTCACTTATGATGTTCCACATAATGCCATATTGAAAAGGAAATTGCTAACATTTGCGACTAAGCATTGGAGGGCATTTAAAACATAGCTCACCATGAGATACATATATGAAAAATTGAAAGACACTTCTCTTTGTGAAAAATATGCATTTTTAGATGAGGATACATAGGCAAAGTTCGTTGAAAGCCGAGAGGATCTTGCCTTTCAGGTTTAGTTTGAAGCATGTTTTTTTCATCGTACAACAATATTTGATAATTTTTTTATTGAATTTAATAGTGTGTTATTGTTCACAGGAGAAGAGAAAAAAAGGACACATGATTGCATCAAAGAATGTCCACCCCCACAGATTATCTCGTGGGGGTATAAGTTGCTTGAGCAAAAAATAATGGCTGAGAAGGCGAGGCAACGTGAACTAGAAGCCTCGGCATCTGGATTTACTGGAGATATTGCTCCCCCATCGTCACCGCAATGCTGGGATAAATGGAAGGTGGCCCGCATGCTACAATATGGCAGATATACGTGAGAGGAGACACGTGTTGTTGTTGAAAAGATTGTAAGTAATTTTCGACTTCAAGTATTAATTATAACTTATTACGTTATATTTCTTACACATTTCTTCAATTATATGTTGTAAGATTCTCTTGTTAAGCAGAGCTCATAGAGAACGTTTGTTCTTCATGGATGTGAGGATATATTAACTGTTGCATTGGGAGACCAGAGCGCTCTGGTTGGGTTCATGCTACTGGATGAGGTGTTAGCATTCGTGATTACTATAGACCACCTTCATGTAGGGAACCCACCTCAGGAATTGTCACTAAGGAAAAGATGGAGTGAATTACACGAAATTAGAAATGAGCTTAAAAAAAAATTAAGATGGGAGATTAGAGAGGAGCTAGCATCTTTGGGTATTGCAGAGCAAAATACAAATATCTAGCCAGAACAAGCTCATACTCCTATATGTGTCAGCACGAAGGGAAGTTATGCTGCCGCTGATCTTTCTGGGGAAGAGACTAATATTGATATCCCTGAGCAGTGTGAGTTATATGTTGATGGAGAGCCTGTTCGTTTAATAGCTTATGGGAGAGTATATGGTTAGGGGCCTACCATACACCACAGGACCGTTGAGGATAATATGGCAAAGGTGGTGGTTGAACAAATTTAGGATGCATATGCTCAAGTCCTTGTCCCTACCAAGGAGGTTTAAACTGTGGGGCAGGCCCCTAAATAGTTTATTTAGTGGTCGAAACAACTTATAAAGGTTAAATCAGCCAAGGTATATTTAAATTTCATCTTAAGTTATTTTTTTTCTCTAAATACAAATTGAAATTACTAGATTGTATTTTATAACTATTTTATATTTATTTTTTTAGGATGTTCAACCATCGAAGAAAGATGTTCCACCTAAAAAATCGGAACCTCAAGTTGATCCAATGACATGCTTATGGCAAATGGCATCTAGTATAGGGATGAATGTGGTGCAAATAGATTAGGAACCCATATTCCTTAGCAGACCCAATGATGTTGACCTATGGATCACCCAAAAGGATGTCTTGAAAATATGCATCGGCAATGACATGCTAAATATCTCAGTTTTACAATTATGGTTGCTGTAAGTTTAATTTTTTTGTAAATCTCTTAAATAAGCATCTCCTTCATTATAATTAACATTTATTTGAATATTTTAGGTATATGTATTGCCTCTGTCTCTCAAAGGATTGGGAGAATGTTTATGGATTTATTGACTCATTCCCTATTTAGAAAATAGGGAATAAGGATGAAGATTCTCAAGCCTACATTCAGAATTGGATCTATAATGGGCAAAAACGGTGTTACCTAGTACCATACTTGCATTGGTAAGCATTTGTATATATTTCACACCCAAATAATTTTAAATGATATTTGAATGTCGTCACCTATATTCTTTTTAAAATGCAGCTCGCATTAGCATTTGCTAATTATTTGTCCTAGGTGACAATGTTGTGGCCTTGTCGTGTTTGTTGCACAAGAAGCCCAACAAAGAATTAAAACAACTAGTAGAAAGGTAGGTTTAAATTTATAATATATTTCCTTCGTCCTTTGTATTATAATTTTGGAACCTATAACATATTTTGCATATCCATTTTTTAATCAGAGTCGTGATCAGATATCAAACATTAGTGGGTAGGTACGTGTCATTACGAAGGAAGCCTAGTTGGTTTTTTTCGTATGTAAGTGGTTTACAGTTACATATTCAATTACAATTTGTAATAGTTTCTACAACTCATTTTTAAAAACAATTCTCATTGGTAGGCTAACAAACAAGGAGGGAGCTATGAGTGTGGATATTATGTAATGAAACATATGTTGACCATAGTTTCAGTAGATATTGTGGATTCATGGGACGAGATAATATAATTTTCATCTAGTTACAATAATATTATAATATTTATAGTTGATTGGGTAATGAATTTATCTATGTTTTTCTCGCAGATATTCGTTGATAGAGAACCATTCTCACAAGAGGACTTGCTAGACATCTGCCAACGTTGGGCAACATTCTTCCTTAAAATTAGTAATAGATAGTTTGTTTAGAATGTCTTTAGCTAGGCAAAGAATAGTAGTTTTTTATTTTATATGTTTCAAAGCATATTATGAAGTATGTTATAACTGAATGTGATGATGTACTGGCTGTTTCTGTAGCATTTGTTTAATGATAACAGGGTTGGTTCCATGACAAAACAATAAAATTATTTTAAAAAAATGTAGCTTTTTAAATTGGTTGTGCATTAACTGATTTAAAAAGTGCTACATTTTAAACCGATTTGCTGCAACCGATTTAAAAAGTGGCACTTTTTAAATTGGTTTTGTTTGGAACTGGTTTAAAAAGTGCCACGTTTTAAATTGATTTAAAATCATACCTTTTATATTGGTTGTATCTAAATCGGTTATATAACTGATTTAAAAAGCCTTTTTTAACCAATTTTAAAAGTGTTTCCTGCACTAGTGAGCATTCTGTTCACTAATTGAACCCAGCAATTGCAGAAGGGACCAAAAGGGTGTTGGCCTAGGCATGTTACTTGGACAATTTTATTATATTTGAGAAAACATGTGAGACTTTAATTTTAATTTTAAATTTATTACTAGCCAAGCTGCTATAATATTGAAGTTTTAATTTTTAATAATACTAACTATATATGGAGGCACTTGCAAAGTGAGTTAATTAAAATACTATAGTAGTATATTATTTTTATGAAGTACTTTAACGATATTTGTCAAACAATTAAAAATAAAAAAAATTTAAATAAATGTAAATAGCATTTAATTTAATAAGAACATCCGAAATTTTTTACTTAATATTTTTTTTTATCAAAATCTAAAACTTGTTTTGTTTCTTGACTAGTCCTTTTAAGTTTGAGTTTACTGTATACATATACATTACAAGTAAATACACTTTATGTTTTGATAGTAATTATCATTAAAAGCTCTAAAAGTTATTGTTAAGACAATTTTGTGACAATATTTAACATCATTACTTGTCATTGTTAACATTAAAAAAAAAATCATTTGTGGTTATTTATGATTTTACTTGCAGTTTAAACCTTCAATAAATGCATTACTACAGTTGTGCATTTCGTGGGGAACTCATATGTAGCAAATGTGTTATTGAGAATTTTCAACAACTGAACATGAAGATGAATGCAGGAGTAACCATGAAAAATTACTCGTAGTTACAAAACACTTAGTAATGATATATGTTCCAATTGTCCCACCACAATAAACTAAAATGGGTCTTCAAAGAAAGTTAAGAATATATGTTGGATATGAATTTTTATTTATAATAAAATATCTTAAACCATTAATTAGAAATTTATTTATGGCTTAGTTTGTTGATTGTCATTTGGATGAATTAGTTTTCCCAACATTAGAGGAAAAGGAATAAGTAGTTGGAAAAGGATATTAGTTGAAATGAATTATCATTATCTTATCTTGATCCTTGTACAAAACAATGTAAACTAGAAATTGAAAAGATAATTCATTTACAAAGCTTAGCCAACTAGTTACCAAATGTATTCACTAACCCAAAAAGAGTGACTAAGTCATATGTGCTAGTTGCTAATGCTCCAATAAGAATTAATGTCGTAGTTGGACAATCTAATATTACAAATGAGTCTCAAACACACATGGAGCGTGATAGACCTATTGGTTCCAAAAATAAAAATCTTCAAATGAGAAAATGAGCTAAAAAGCAAGATGACCAAATTGAGGATATGAAAACTCCAAAAGATTCCTCTGACATAATTAATATTTTAGTTTCAAAGGAAACTTAGATACCTTAAATTATTGAAAATGAAGAGATATCAAAAAATTATGTTATGAATGGAATATGATGGAACCAAGATAAAGTTAACATTGACGATGTGTTTGCATATAACACTAAATGTAATGAATGATACCAAAGATCAAGAACCAAAGTCTATTAAGGATTGTCGACAAAGAAATGATTGGCCAAAATAGAAAAATGTAATTGAGACAGAATTAGACTTGCTTGCTAAGCGAAAGGTTTTTGGACTTGTAGTTTGTACACTTGAAGGTGTAAAACTAGTTGGATACAAATGACTTTTAATGCAAAAATGAAATGAGAATGATGAAATTGTGAGATAGAAAGCACAACTTGTTACTCAAGGATTTTCACAAAGACCTTATATTAATTTTGAAGAGACATGTTCACCTATAGTAGATGCAAGTACTTTTTGATATGCAATTAGTCTATTTGCATATGAAGGATTCAATTTACATTTAATGGATGTTGTTACAACTTATTTGTATGGCCCTCTTGATATGACATTTATATGAAACTCCCTAAAGGATTTAATTTGCTAGCAATGTAGGTTCTAGAAAAGATTACTCAATCACATTGAATAAGTCTCTATATGGACTTAAACAATCAGAACAAATGTGGTATAATCATCTTAGTATTTGCTAAAAGAAGGATATAAAAATGAGCCCATTTGTTCGTGTATTTTTAAGAAAAGATCTGAAAATGGATGTGCCATAATTGTTGTTTATGTAAATGACATAAATATTATTGAAACTCCTGAAGAGCTTCCAAAAGCTATATGATAAATCTACAACTTATGTAGATTCATATAACTATTTTACATGATTTTTGCATTACTTTAAAGGAAATTATTGAGAAAATAACCTATATGTATGTTTTCTTGTGATTCATGTTATAAATGGTTTAAATGGAAAAAGTGCATGAATATACTAATTTTCTTCAGTTTTTGATGTAGGAAAAATGAGCGATAGTGAAAATCTTTATTTTTCAAACCCAAACTTCTACCTTTCCTCTTTATTTGGGTCACAACTTGAACTATAGAAATGCTATTGAAGTGATCTTGGTCTTTATGGAAAGATTGAACATAGATCTACACTTTTCACGAGAGTTTAGTTATATTCAAAGTGGATCATAGAGCAAAATTGGGCTTAAAGTTGAAGTTGACATGTTGTCTTGACGGCACTAACATAGGTGCATTGTTTTGAGCATATTTCAAGTTATGGATATCAAAAAGACATGGGATTGGTGCCATTTTTCAAGGACAAAATTATTTACAACTTTTGTGGGGACATTGGAAGCTAGGTTTTCTTATAGAGTGCATAGTAGATGAAAAACTGCAACTAGTGTGAACAAATATGCATAGTGACGCTCAACAGGTATTGTTCACCCACCTAGTGGGTTATGCTTCCTGCCTAGCGGGTCCAACACCAATGTGGTGATTAGGCTTCGTATTTTGATTTTTTTTACCTCCTTTGTAGGCCTCAGTTTGTTCGTTTATAGTCCAAAAAGCTCAAACTCCCTATAAAAAGGAAAAAATTACATGTTTTGGGATCATTCTTTACCTCCTCCAAGGACCAAAAGCGAGGAAGGAGGCTCTTGGGAATCATTCTCCGCCATTGAAGATTAAGGAAGGTGACAACAATCCTTGAAGATTCATGGCTCTATCCTCATCTCTCTAATAGATTTGTATTCCTTTTCTTTTTTCATGAGTTTTTAATTTCCTTTGGTTTAGGTTAGGATGAATCTTGGTTTGAATATAATGTAATTGATTTCTCTTTTTGAATTCATCTCTTGTTTCTATTAGGTTATTTATTGAATTCATGCTTAATGATTTTTCATGATCGACACTTATTAAGAATTGATTCGTAATCTAAATCTTGCAATACTGTTCCTATTCAATAACCATACAACTCTTGAGTCTAGGGATAGGGATAGATTGTATGCCTTCGTGTGAATTTCCTTTTCTTAATACTTATGATTGATTTTGCTTACCTAAGGGATTAAGGTTCATAATTTGGATTGAAAGAGATTGAAGGTAAATTGCTTAATAAGAATGGATTTAGAAGGGAAAAATATTACTTTAGGAAAAATTAAGAGGATTCCAATACATATCTATTTTAATTCATTAAATCTTTTACTAATTTTTTAAGCGTGTTTTTTTTTATCTTTTCAATTAAATCAAAAATCCAAAAAAAAAAAAACTAAAAATCTTATCTTTTCTTAATTCTTAAATCAAAAGAGTAATTGATTGGTTGAATTGCTATTAAATCACAGTCTTTGTGGGTACAATACTCTTCTTACTCTTTATTATTTGTATGACTAGTACACTTGTCGTGCTCTTAACATTATAGATTACTTAAAGAAAGAGTTTGAGATGAAGGATATAGGAAGGACAAAGTTCTGCTTAAGATTACAAATTGAATATTTAAATAATGGGGTTTTATGCATTAAGAGACTTATATAGCAAAGTTGCTTAAAAGGTTCTATATGGACAAATCACATTCGTTGTGCATTCCAATGGTTGTAAGGTCTTTAAATGTGAATGAAGGCCCTTTTAGACCTCAAGAAAAGAATGAAGAATTATTTGGTCCTGAAGTACCATATCTTATCATTAAAGCAACACTAATGTATCTTGCTAATTATACAGGACCTGATATATCATTTGCCATCAATTTATTAGTAGTATATGGTTTTTCACCTACATGAAGGCATTAGAATGGAGTCAAGCACATACTTTGTTATCTTAAAGGTACAATGGATATGGTTTTGTGTTATTCAAATGTTTCCAAGTTAGATTTAATTGGTTATGCAAATATAGGTTATTTGTTCGATCCTTATAGTGATAGATCACAAACAGGATATTTGTTTACATGCGATGGTACAACCATCTCATGGCAAACTGTAAAACAAACTATAATAGCCACATCATCCAATCATACAAAAATTTTAGCATTACACGAGACAAGTTGTGAATGTGTCTAGCTGAGATTTGTGATTCAACATGTGTGAAAAATTTATGGTTTACCTTAGAGTGTGTTTGGTAGAGAGGAAAAAAATAGAGGGAAAGGAAGGGAAGAGATGAAAAAAGAAGAGAAGAGAAATAAGTGAGAAATAGAGTGGGAGTTAAGGTTGTTTAGTTTGAGAGAAATAGATGAGAAATAAGAGAGAGATGGATAGGTGAACGAAGATAGGTGAGAAATAGAGTGATAATAAGTAATAGGGCCCACAAAATTTTAAAAATCTCCTTGCCATTTCTATTGAATCAAACCATAGAAATGTTTAAAAAATTGAAAACTTCTTCTTCTTTCCTCTCCTCTCCCACGTACCAAACAGGGCCTTAAAGAAAAATGACATCGATGATCATATGTGAAGATAATACTACATGTATTGTTTGGTTGAAAGAAGGATATAGTAAGGGAGATAGAACAAAACATATGCTATTAAAATTCTTTTTCACTCATAATCTTCAAAAGAATGGTGATATAGATATTCAACAGGTCCATTTATGTGAGAATTTGGTAGATCTCTTTACAAAGTTATTGCCAAGAAAAACTTTTGTGTAATTGGTACACAAGATTAGATTTCGTTGTCTTAAAAATAATTGTTTGCAGAGAGGGAGAACTGAATACATTCTGCACTTTTTTTTTGGCCATGGTTTTATCTATTTGGTTTTCTTGGCAAGGTTTTTGATGAAACAATATATGATAATGTATTAAAGAATAATGTACTTTTTTCATTTGCTAGATTTTTGTCCCACAAGATTTTTTCTAATAAGGCT